>OX457029.1:71719358-72072954 GCA_949752745.1 Protula sp. h YS-2021
TACGGTGTCCTTTTTTTTTTTTTTTTTTTTTTTTGTTCACTTGTATCCACTTTGTTCCTTGCCCCCGGCTTTGCCAAAAGCTTCCACTCACTTGCCCGTGAGTTACGCATTCATGCACATGCGGCCATTTGCTCTTTATTTTTTAATGATTCAGCTTTGGTTCATCTGTTAGTCCGAAGACACCTGCGTTCCGTTTTTTTTTTTTTTTTGTTTTTGTTTTTTTTTTTTTTTTGACTTGGCTTTTAACTTGCCCTTCTCCCAAGGCTTGTCATTGAACCAACTGTAGGCACGGCATTTTTTTTTTTTTGGTGCAGAAGTGCCACGAGCTCTAATTTGAAATTTTTCTTTCTTTATTTCTGTTGGAAAGAAGGAAAAAAATGAAGGAAGACAGAAAGAAAGAAAGAAAGAAAGAAAGAAAGAAAGGGAAGGGAAGGGAAGGGAAGGGAAGGGAAGGGAAGGGAAGGGAAGGGAAGGGAAGGGAAGGGAAGGGAAGGGAAGGGAAGGGAAGGGAAGGGAAGGGAAGGGAAGGGAAGGGAAGGGAAGGGAAGGGAAGGGAAGGGAAGGGAAGGGAAGGGAAGGGAAGGGAAGGGAAGGGAAGGGAAGGGAAGGGAAGGGAAGGGAAGGGAAGGGAAGGGAAGGGAAGGGAAGGGAAGGGAAGGGAAGGGAAGGGAAGGGAAGGAAGGAAGGAAGGAAGGAAGGAAGGAAGGAAGGAAAAAAGTAGGTGGAGAGCAATGCATATGGGGAGACTGCGTGCTGCTGTGAGATTAATGGGCGGAGTGTGTATTTTACCTGCATGGAGAATGCAACTATTTTACCTGTTTGGAGAGTGTGAATGGACGCTTTGAGGTGGCAACAATGCCTGGAGTGTATTTTACCTGTTTGGAGAGTGTGACTGGACGCTTCGAGGTGGCGACAATGCCTGGAGTGTATTTTACCTGTTTGGAGAGTGTGACTGGACACTTTGAGGTGGCGACAATGCTTGGAGTGTACTTTACCTGTTTGGAGAGTGTGACTGGACGCTTTGAGGTGGCGACAATGCCTGGAGTGTATTTTACCTGTTTGGAGAGTGTGGCTGGACGCTTTGAGGTGGCGACGATGCCTGGAGTGTATTTTACCTGTATGGTGGGTGTGACTGGAGGCTTTGAGGTGGCGACAATGCCTGGAGTGTATTTTACCTGTTTGGAGAGTGTGCCTGGACGCTTTGTGGTGGCGACAATGCCTGGAGTGTATTTTACCTGTTTGGAGAGTGTGACAGGACGCTTTGAGGGGCGACAATGCCTGGAGTGTATTTTACCTGTTTGGAGGGTGTGACTGGACGCTTTGAGGTGGCGACAATGCTTGGAGTGTATTTTACCTGTTTGGAGAGTGTGACTGGACGCTTTGTGGTGGCGACAATGCCTGGAGTGTATTTTACCTGTTTGGAGAGTGTGACTGGACGCCTTGAGCTGGCGACAATGCCTGGAGTGTATTTTACCTGTTTGGAGAGTGTGATTAGACGTTTTGAGGTGGCGACAATGCCTGGAGTGTAGTTTACCTGTTTGGAGAGTGTGATTGGACGTTTTGAGGTGGCGACAATACCTGGAGTGTATTTTATCTGTTTGGAGAGTGTGTCTGGACGCTTTGAGGTGGCGACAATACCTGGAGTGTATTTTACCTGTTTGGAGAATGTGGCTGGACGCTTTGAGGTGGCAACAATGCCTGGAGTGTATTTTACCTGTTTGGAGAGTGTGACTGGACGCTTTGAGGTGGCAACAATGCCTGGAGTGTATTTTACCTGTTTGGAGAGTGTTGCTGGACGCTTTGAGGTGGCGACAATGCCTGGAGTGTATTTTACCTGTTTGGAGAGTGTGTCTGGACGCTTTGAGGTGGCAACAATGCCTGGAGTGTATTTTACCTGTTTGGAGAGTGTGACTGGACGCTTTGAGGTGGCGACAATGCCTGGAGTGTATTTTACCTGTTTGGAGAGTGTGACAGGACGCTTTGAGGGGCGACAATGCCTGGAGTGTATTTTACCTGTTTGGAGAGTGTGACTGGACACTTTAAAGGGGCGACAATGCCTGGAGTGTATTTTACCTGTTTGGAGAGTGTGACTGGACGCTTTGTGGTGGCGACAATGCCTGGAGTGTATTTTACCTGTTTGGAGAGTGTGACAGGACGCTTTGAGGGGCGACAATGCCTGGAGTGTATTTTATCTTTTTGGAGAGTGTTGCTGGACGCTTTGAGGTGGCAACAATACCTGGAGTGTATTTTATCTGTTTGGAGAGTGTGTCTGGACGCTTTGAGGTGGCAACAATGCCTGGAGTGTATTTTACCTGTTTGGAGAGTGTGACTGGACGCTTTGTGGTGGCGACAATGCCTGGAGTGTATTTTACCTGTTTGGAGAGTGTGACAGGACGCTTTGAGGGGCGACAATGCCTGGAGTGTATTTTACCTGTTTGGAGAGTGTGACTGGACACTTTGAGGGGCGACAATGCCTGGAGTGTATTTTACCTTTTTGGAGAGTGTGACTGGACACTTTGAGGGGCGACAATGCCTGGAGTGTATTTTATCTGTTTGGAGAGTGTGACAGGACACTTTGAGGTGGCGACAATGCCTGGAGTGTATTTTACCTGTTTGGAGAGTGTGACTGGACGCTTTGTGGTGGCGACAATGCCTGGAGTGTATTTTACCTGTTTGGAGAGTGTGACTGGACGCTTTGTGGTGGCGACAATGCCTGGAGTGTATTTTACCTGTTTGGAGAGTGTGACAGGACGCTTTGAGGGGCGACAATGCCTGGAGTGTATTTTACCTGTTTGGAGAGTGTGACTGGACGCTTTGAGGTGGCGACAATGCCTGGAGTGTATTTTACCTGTTTGGAGAGTGTGACTGGACGCTTTGTGGTGGCGACAATGCCTGGAGTGTATTTTGCCTGTTTGGAGAGTGTGACTGGACGCCTTGAGCTGGCGACAATGCCTGGAGTGTATTTTACCTGTTTGGAGAGTGTGATTGGACGTTTTGAGGTGGCGACAATGGCTGGAGTGTATTTTACCTGTTTGGAGAGTGTGACTGGACACTTTGAGGTGGCGACAATGCTTGGAGGGTATTGGGTGAATTTCCCGCTTCGTTTATGGTCTTGAAAAGCTTTTTGTCTCCACCAGCCATTTTGCAGCTGTAGCTCTCAATTCTAAAAACAGAATTACCAAACTACCACTGAAACTTAAAAGCAAACGCACTGAACGTGAATCGTTGTGTAAGATGGGTTGCTATGGTGACATCACTTCGTCGTTCATAAATATTGTTCACACTAATTTTTAACACAAAAATATCTGTTTTGTTTGTTTTGTTTTTTTTTTGTTTTTTGTTTTGCTCGACTCAATTTGATATTTACGAAATGCACTGCAGTGATCACGTTCCAGTCAAATGACTAGGGGAGAGGAGTGGGTGTAGGTGTGTGTGTGGGGTGGGGGCGGGTGTGGGGGTGTGTGGGGGGGGGGGGGGGATGAGGGAGGTCGTTATGGTGGCGGACGGTAGCGAGAACCAACAGGCTGGTTAGACAAGACTTGTTTACAACAAAAAAAATTGTTGTTGCAACTTGCAAGGGTCTATAGGTTAAGAGGTTTGGTGAAGGACGAAAACGGTTTTTATTAGATGCTATGTATGTTACAGGGAATCTGTGTAATTAGGGGTTTCATGAAATCCCTAGGGAATTCGTGTAATGAATAAGCTCATATCGATTATAAAACTATTTTGAAAAATTATCCATTCAGGAAGGCTGTTCAGTTGTTCTTCAAAACTGTGTATCCCGTTTCACATCGAAAGAAATTGGAATTTATAACATTACCATCCAAAATAACAGAATTTGGCGTGAAATGTGACATAAATTACATAGGATAAAAATATCGCTAAATTTAGGTACTGAAGTATCTCATGAATGATAGTTTGGCAATCGAGTGCTTTGAATATATTGATTCAAAATCTACTATCAATTTCGGTAAAATACTACATTGCAAACATGAAAATTCTCAATAAAAACATCGAAATTGTTTGAGCAAGTTATTACACGAATCCACTAGGGATTTCATGAAATCCCTAATTTCACAGATTCCCTGTATCATATATATATATATATATATATATATATATATATATATATATATATATGCAAATCAACCAAGAGCACGGTCAAACCTTTCACTGAAAACGCATTCACAGAATCGCTGCATTTTTGAGAGAGAAATATACTGACCTGCCATCGATGGTACAGCCGCCGCAGTTGATTGACAGGGCGTGATTAAGGGCCTCGAGTCGCGAGTTCTCAAGCAGCTTCATGGTACGGGGTGGCGGGGGTGGCGGGGCGGGGTGGGGGGAGGCGCGCAGACAAATCAATAACTCAGGCTCACGAAGATGGATCCAAATGTGGTGAAATTGATCACGGAGTTTTCTTTCTGAATTGTTGGCACTTTTAAACTTGTAGAATAAAATTAAAATGTTGCGTAGCTCCAGACAGAAGGCACACACCTATTACAACTTAAAATGACAAGCCACAACAACAACAAAAACAGTTCTTTAGTATACTCTTCGGGTGACGAATTAAAACGCGTCGCTGGGGTCGAATCGAAAGTCCTTCAAGATTCATCCAAGAGTCACAGTCAACAGAATCCAAGATGGCCGCCCCACACGCAACACTAACTGCCATTGAGCCTGAATAAAACTACGTCTAGTTCAGTCGTTCTTGTATAAGCCTCGCTGAAGCTTATAGGAGGGATCGCGAATATTACAAGTCTTTCAGTAAGCTGACTGCCTTAAAACTTGATTAAACGGTCTATAAACGACTTGCTATGCGGCCTCGTGCATTCTTCCTTTTCCTGAAAAAAAAAAAATAATAAAACATGGCAAATTTAAATATTCTGTGGAATTCTTTAAAAAAACACCATTACTTGGTTCCTGGTTTCATTGTGTCAACAACACGGCAAAACGCATGATCATAAGACTCCGGGCAAAACCAATTGTTTTCACATACCACTTCAGTGGCTAGAATCAGGGTTGGCAAGATTTGGCCGGCCAGATTTGCCCGGCAATTGCCGGCAAGGCAAAATCTCCTAAAGTGGCTCAATCTGGTCAAATCTGTTTTTTTTTCGCCCAATTGTTTTTAACAATTTTTTGTTTAATTAATTTTAATATTTATTTTTCTTGAAATGTAGTAAAACTAGTTTTATTCAGCGAAGCACGCGTTTATTTACATAAATAACGCACTTTCTTAGAAATTCAATATCACAAGATATTTTCTGGTTAAAATTTGGTTCGCAATTTTTGGTTAAAAAGTCTAATCCGCAATTCTATCTAATATTAAGGTAGATGTACTTCACTTCACTTCTACAAATTATCTGGCACTAAAATCACTCCCCATCCATACTAAAGCATATCAATATAATAACAATTGTCTATTGTACAGTTCATTTACAACTAGACTGGCCAGTGTTTTTGTTAAAACAAAAACGGATATTTCTCCCCCACCCCACCCCCCAATCAATCACATGGAAAAAAATCCTTCCTTAAAAGTACAACATTGGCGAGCCCAAAAAATTTTAAAATCGCCAAAAATACATTTTTACAGAAAATGAAGAAACACTTCGCAGTAAATATTTGCACTGTATGTGGGTTCGTCTTGCCACGTTTCAGCTCAATCCAACAAACTGTTTCGGAGATATCGCAACAATATGGCCAAAAAACTTAAAATTCCAAAAATCGCCAAAAATACCTTTTCAACGGAAGTGAAAAAAAAACTTTGCAGTTTACATTTGCGCTATATGTGTGTTCTTCTTGTGACTTCTGGGCCTTATCCAACAAACTGTTTTGGAGATAGCCTGCCAATGTGAAAAAAATGCACAACCCCCCCCCCCCCCATGTTAAAAAATTGGCCAAAAATAGAATTTGTGAAGGAACGAACAAAAAATAACACGGGTATCATCTAGACATGTACCTCTATATGCATGTATGTTTTGGGAAAAAATCGACTCATTAATTTCATAAGAACTCATTGCGGACGGCAAGACGGACGGACGGACACACCAAATGCTATACATGTCTCCCTACTTCCTGGGCCCCCTAGGAAATCTATAACACACAACCATCTTGGTTGCTTTCTGGATCTCAGGTCGGTTCCTTAGTTCAGACTGAAGGAACCCAAAGTTAGAAAACACTCTTAATAATCATAATTAACTAAGCACCATTTAATCATACCGATCAAAGCTAGAAACTCCGTTCCCCCAATTATTAAAACCCTGGCGATAATTCATGATTTTAAAATTTGCCAGATTTGACCAGATTTTCCCGGAAATTGCCAGATTTGGCCGCCGGCAAGGCAAAATCTAGATTTGGCCGCTTTTTTGCCATCCCTGGCTAGAGTATTTTATTTCAAGTTGGGACAAATCGGAAAGAAAGTTTCTCTGAATGCTGTAATAACGTTGTAGTTGTGCAATTGGTACTATTTTTTTAACAGATGGCGTTTATCGTTAACAAATTTATAAGAATTGTCAACGGGACAACTCTGGCCACATCGAAGTCTTAATCTCTCTCTCATTCTCTCCGTCTTTCCCCCCGTCCACGCCCTCCCTCGCCCCAACCCCCCCCCCCCCCCCACCATCTCCTTTTTTGTGGTACTGCATGGCTCCAAAAAGCAGTACAAAAATTTATACGCATCACAATTTTATCGGGCGTGTTATGTTTGATCGGGGTGTCCTGACATCCCACTGGCCACACGGAAGTCTCTCTCTCTCTCTCTCTCTCTCTCTCTCTCTCTCTCTCTCTCTGTCCGCCCATGCCCTCCCTCTCCCCCACCCTCATCTAACTATGTCTATTGATTGGCCAGCGTGTCTCGACATTCCATCCATCATCCATGTCAGTTTTTTTTTAAATTTCCAATTCCATTGCATTTAATTTCAACCAATTTGTTTCTTAATATTTCGACGTTGAATTAAACAAGAATGTCCGGGGGCATTGCAGTCGACTGAGATTTACTGAATCACGTATCAGCAGCTTGTATGGTAGCCAAAAAGTAGAAGGCACATTGTAAAACCAGGTTGTTGAAAATTCGTAAAAACTTTTTAAAGGAATCTGATCAAAATTGTGGGAGAATAAATGTCTCCCATTTAGCCGAGTTTTGGCGGATCGCCAGAAAAGTAAATTTTCGAAAAGAAAACCGCCTAGTGAACATTGATTAAAAATTAAAAGACAGAACCATGCAGGGAACAATCGTACAAAATTGGAAAGCAATCCGATGAAAATTGTGGAAGAAGAAGCATTCTGAGAACTTGCTCCTAATATTTTTTAAATGCCCCCCCCCCCCTTTAGGCAGAAAAGTAACTTTTCAAGAGATGATCGCCTAGTGAACATTTATGCAAAAATTGAAAAGGCAATCCGATCAAAATTGTGGGAGGAGTAGCCCTTTAAAAACTGGCTAAAAATGGTTCCTCATTTCCCCAATTTTCGGTGGATCGCCAAAAAATTAATTTTTCATGAGATGACCGGCTAGTGAACATATGTGCAGACATTGAAGGCAATGTGATAAAAATTGTGAAAGAAAAACAACCTTTAAAAAATTGCTTGCGAAAAAGTTTTAAAATACCCATTATTTAAATAAAACAAGTATGTCCAAGGACATGACCCAGCCGAGTTACCAAACAAGGAAAGAGAGAAAAACTCTGAAACGAATACTGTTAAGCCAAAAAATGAAGTAGAATGTAAAATGCATTTAATTCGAATTTGGAAGCTACCCGAAAAGGGATTTTGGGGAGGTTGGGTTTTAACGATTCACGCATTTACTGACATTACACAATTTTACAAAGCAAATATTCCACCATTTCGGCATTTTTTGTCATTTGCGAAAAAGCAAAGTCCAGGTGGAGAAGCACCTAAGACACTTTCGATTAAAATTTTATACCTATTTAAAAAAGACTGAGAGAAATGAATGGTTCGGCAGTTTTTGACTAAAGCAAAAAAAAAAAAAAAAAAAAAAAAAAAAGCCCCCCCTAAAGTGATACGACTAACCCAGTCCGATAAGGTCGGCTGGGTTAATAAGAGGTTTTCAAGACAGAATCATCTAGGGAACAATCTTTCAAAATTAGAAAGTAATGCGATCAAAATTGTGGGAGAAGAAGCATTTTGAAAACTGGTTACTAAATTTTGTTAAATGCTTCCAGTCAAGCCAACTTATAGCGAATTTCCAAAAAAGTAACTTTTCAAAAGCAAATAGCCTAGTAAACATCTGTGTAAAATTTGAAGACAATCCGATCCAGAACTCGGGGAAAACCTCTTGGAAATTGGCTACCAAAAAATAAAAAAAGTCCCTTATTCGTCCAACTTTTGGTCGATCGTCAAAACATTTCAAAAGCGGCCTACCCAGTCAACATTCGTACAAAAGTTAAAAGGAATGTGAAACAGATCGTCGGAGTAGAAGCATTTTCAAAATTGGCTCCCAAAAATTTTAAAATGCCAATTTTCATTGGGTTGCCTAAAACAAGTTTGTCCAAGGACAAAGTCCCAGCTTACGAAAAGCAATAAGACCCATTCCAGCGTGCATGAGCGAAGGAATTTCCCTGAAATATCAAGCTTCAAAAGATGAGACGGCAAAGAGCTAGCTCAATAATTAATTTAGCACCGGACCAGAACATAGACCGATAAATGCATACAAAGATTTCTTTCCAAGAAAAATTGGGAACAGATTTTTTGTATATCTGGTAGACTGGATAGATTGCCATAGATACCTTCAAACAACGCTCGCATTTCGGACCAGTGCGCATATTTATGTAACTTGCCTCGATGCGCGGTTCTAATTCAGACAAGTGCGCATGTTTATTTAATTTGCGTTGATGCGCGGCTCTCATTTTGGAACAGTGCACATGTTTATTTAACTTAATAAAGATTAATGCGCGGTTCTTATTCCAGACCAATGCGCATGTTTATTTTACTTTCGTACTTATTTTGGACAAGTGCACAAGTTTCCTTAGGTTGTCTTGATGCGCGGGTCACAACATTCGTACATTATCGCCCAATGTTCCCTATTATCGCCCACCCGAAAAATATTATATTTATCATATTTTCGGGTCCTAGAATTGTTTCATGCACTTTTAAAGCGAAAATTACAACTTTCTTGCATTATCGCCCAATATTCCCTATTATCGCCCACCCGAAAAATATCACATTTATCATATTTTCGGGTCATAGAATTGATTCCTGCACTTTTAAAGCGAAAATTACAACTTTCTTGCATTATCGCCTAATGTTCCCTATTATCGCCGACACGAAAAATATCCTATTTATCATATTTTCGGGTCATAGAATTGATTATTGCACTTTTAAAGCGAAAATCACAACTTTCTTACATTATCGCCCAATGTTCCCTATTTTCGCCCACACGAAAAATATCACATTTATCATATTTTCGGGTCATAGAATTGTTTCCTGCACTTTTAAAGCGAAAATTACAACTTTCTTGCACTATCGCCCAATGTTCCCTATTATCGACCATCCGAAAAATATCATATTTATCATATTTTCGGGTCACAGAATTGATTCCTGCACTTTTAAAGCGAAAATTACAATTTTCTTACATTATCGCCCAATATTCCCTATTATCGCCCACCCGAAAAATATCACATTTATCATATTTTCGGGTCATAGAATTGATTCCTGCACTTTTAAAGCGAAAATTACAACTTTCTTGCATTATCGCCCAATGTTCCCTATTATCGCCCATCCGAAAAATATCACATTTATCATATTTTCGGGTTATAGAATTGATTCCTGCTCTTTTAAAGCGAAAATTACAACTTTCTTACATTATCGCCCAATGTTCCCTATTATCGCCCACACGAAAAATATTATATTTATCATATTTTCGGGTCCTAGAATTGTTTCCTGCACTTTTAAAGCGAAAATTACAACTTTCTTGCTTTATCGCCCAATATTCCCTGTTATCGCCCACCCCTAAAATAACACATTGATCATATTTTCGGGTCACAGAATTGATTCCTGCACTTTTAAAGCGAAAATTACAACTTTCTTGCATTATCGCCCAATGTTCCCTATTATCGCCCACACGAAAAATATCACATTTATCATATTTTCGGGTCATAGAATTGATTCCTGCTCTTTTAAAGCGAAAATTACAACTTTCTTACATTATCGCCCAATGCTCCCTATTATCGCCCACACGAAAAATATTATATTTATCATATTTTCGGGTCCTAGAATTGTTTCCTGCACTTTTAAAGCGAAAATTACAACTTTCTTGCTTTATCGCCCAATATTCCCTGTTATCGCCCACCCGTAAAATATCACACTGATCATATTTTCGGGTCACAGAATCGATTCCTGCACTTTTTAAGCGAAAATTACAACTTTCTTGCACTATCGCCCAATGTTCCCTATTATCGCCCACACGAAAAATATCACATTTATCATATTTTCGGGTCATAGAATTGATTCCTGCACTTTTAAAGCGAAAATTACAACTTTCTTGCATTATCGCCCAATGTTCCCTATTATCGCCCATCCAAAAAATATCATATTTTTCATATTTTCGGGACATATAATTGATCCCTGCACTTTTAAAGCGAAAATTACAACTTTCTTGCATTATCGCCCAATATTCCCTATTATCGCCCATCCGAAAAATATTATATTTATCATATTTTCGGGTTATAGAATTGATTCCTGCTCTTTTAAAGCGAAAATTACAACTTTCTTACATTATCGCCCAATGTTCCCTATTATCGCCCACCCGAAAAATATTATATTTATCATATTTTCGGGTCCTAGAATTGTTTCCTGCACTTTTAAAGCGAAAATTACAACTTTCTTGCTTTATCGCCCAATATTCCCTGTTATCGCCCACCCCTAAAATAACACATTGATCATATTTTCGGGTCACAGAATTGATTCCTGCACTTTTAAAGCGAAAATTACAACTTTCTTGCATTATCGCCCAATGTTCCCTATTATCGCCCACACGAAAAATATCACATTTATCATATTTTCGGGTCATAGAATTGATTCCTGCTCTTTTAAAGCGAAAATTACAACTTTCTTACATTATCGCCCAATGCTCCCTATTATCGCCCACACGAAAAATATTATATTTATCATATTTTCGGGTCCTAGAATTGTTTCCTGCACTTTTAAAGCGAAAATTACAACTTTCTTGCTTTATCGCCCAATATTCCCTGTTATCGCCCACCCGTAAAATATCACACTGATCATATTTTCGGGTCACAGAATCGATTCCTGCACTTTTTAAGCGAAAATTACAACTTTCTTGCACTATCGCCCAATGTTCCCTATTATCGCCCACACGAAAAATATCACATTTATCATATTTTCGGGTCATAGAATTGATTCCTGCACTTTTAAAGCGAAAATTACAACTTTCTTGCATTATCGCCCAATGTTCCCTATTATCGCCCATCCAAAAAATATCATATTTTTCATATTTTCGGGACATATAATTGATCCCTGCACTTTTAAAGCGAAAATTACAACTTTCTTGCATTATCGCCCAATATTCCCTATTATCGCCCATCCGAAAAATATCATATTTATCATATTTTCGGGTTATAGAATTGATTCCTGCTCTTTTAAAGCGAAAATTACAACTTTCTTACATTATCGCCCAATGTTCCCTATTATCGCCCACCCGAAAAATATTATATTTATCATATTTTCGGGTCCTAGAATTGTTTCCTGCACTTTTAAAGCGAAAATTACAACTTTCTTGCTTTATCGCCCAATATTAACTGTTATCGCCCACCCGTAAAATATCACATTGATCATATTTTCGGGTCACAGAATTGATTCCTGCACTTTTAAAGCGAAAATTACAACTTTCTTGCATTATCACCCAATGTTCCCTATTATCGTCCACACGAAAAATATCACATTTATCATATTTTCGGGTCATAGAATTGATTCCTGCTCTTTTAAAGCGAAAATTACAACTTTCTCACATTATCGCCCAATGCTCCCTATTATCGCCCACACGAAAAATATTATATTTATCATATTTTCGGGTCCTAGAATTGTTTCCTGCACTTTTAAAGCGAAAATTACAACTTTCTTGCTTTATCGCCCAATATTCCCTGTTATCGCCCACCCGTAAAATATCACACTGATCATATTTTCGGGTCACAGAAGTAAGTCCTGCACTTTTAAAGCGAAAATTACAACTTTCTTGCATTATCGCCCAATGTTCCCTATTATCGCAAACACGAAAAATATCACATTTATCATATTTTCGGGTCATAGAATTGATTCCTGCACTTTTAAAGCGAAAATTACAACTTTCTTGCATTATCGCCCAATGTTCCCTATTATCGCCCATCCAAAAAATATCATATTTTTCATATTTTCGGGACATATAATTGATCCCTGCACTTTTAAAGCGAAAATTACAACTTTCTTGCACTATCGCCCAATATTCCCTATTATCGCCCATCCGAAAAATATCATATTTATCATATTTTCGGGTTATAGAATTGATTCCTGCTCTTTTAAAGCGAAAATTACAACTTTCTTACATTATCGCCCAATGTTCCCTATTATCGCCCACACGAAAAATATTATATTTATCATATTTTCGGGTCCTAGAATTGTTTCCTGCACTTTTAAAGCGAAAATTACAACTTTCTTGCTTTATCGCCCAATATTCCCTGTTATCGCCCACCCGCAAAATATCACAGTGATCATATTTTCGGGTCACAGAATTGATTCCTGCACTTTTAAAGCGAAAATTACAACTTTCTTGCATTATCGCCCAATGTTCCCTATTATCGCCCACACGAAAAATATCACATTTATCATATTTTCGGGTCATAGAATGGATTCCTGCTCTTTTAAAGCGAAAATTACAACTTTCTTACATTATCGCCCAATGTTCCCTATTATCGCCCACACGAAAAATATTATATTTATCATATTTTCGGGTCCTAGAATTGTTTCCTGCACTTTTAAAGCGAAAATTACAACTTTCTTGCTTTATCGCCCAATATTCCCTGTTATCGCCAACCCGTAAAATATCACACTGATCATATTTTCGGGTCACAGAATTGATTCCTGCACTTTTAAAGCGAAAATTACAACTTTCTTGCATTATCGCCCAATGTTCCCTATTATCGCCAACACGAAAAATATCACATTTATCATATTTTCGGGTCATAGAATTGATTCCTGCACTTTTAAAGCGAAAATTACAACTTTCTTGCATTATCGCCCAATGTTCCCTATTATCGCCCATCCAAAAAATATCATATTTTTCATATTTTCGGGACATATAATTGATCCCTGCACTTTTAAAGCGAAAATTACAACTTTCTTGCACTATCGCCCAATATTCCCTATTATCGCCCATCCGAAAAATATCATATTTATCATATTTTCGGGTTATAGAATTGATTCCTGCTCTTTTAAAGCGAAAATTACAACTTTCTTACATTATCGCCCAATGTTCCCTATTATCGCCCACACGAAAAATATTATATTTATCATATTTTCGGGTCCTAGAATTGTTTCCTGCACTTTTAAAGCGAAAATTACAACTTTCTTGCTTTATCGCCCAATATTCCCTGTTATCGCCCACCCGCAAAATATCACAGTGATCATATTTTCGGGTCACAGAATTGATTCCTGCACTTTTAAAGCGAAAATTACAACTTTCTTGCATTATCGCCCAATGTTCCCTATTATCGCCCACACGAAAAATATCACATTTATCATATTTTCGGGTCATAGAATTGATTCCTGCTCTTTTAAAGCGAAAATTACAACTTTCTTACATTATCGCCCAATGTTCCCTATTATCGCCCACACGAAAAATATTATATTTATCATATTTTCGGGTCCTAGAATTGTTTCCTGCACTTTTAAAGCGAAAATTACAACTTTCTTGCTTTATCGCCCAATATTCCCTGTTATCGCCAACCCGTAAAATATCACACTGATCATATTTTCGGGTCACAGAATTGATTCCTGCACTTTTAAAGCGAAAATTACAACTTTCTTGCATTATCGCCCAATGTTCCCTATTATCGCCAACACGAAAAATATCACATTTATCATATTTTCGGGTCATAGAATTGATTCCTGCACTTTTAAAGCGAAAATTACAATTTTTTTTACATTATCGCCCAATATTGCCTATTATCGCCTACCCGAAAAATATCACATTTATCATATTTTCGGGTCATAGAATTGATCCCTGCACTTTTAAAGCGAAAATTACAACTTTCTTGCATTATCGCCCAATATTAACTGTTATCGCCCACCCGTAAAATATCACATTGATCATATTTTCGGGTCACAGAATTGATTCCTGCACTTTTAAAGCGAAAATTACAACTTTCTTGCATTATCACCCAATGTTCCCTATTATCGTCCACACGAAAAATATCACATTTATCATATTTTCGGGTCATAGAATTGATTCCTGCTCTTTTAAAGCGAAAATTACAACTTTCTCACATTATCGCCCAATGCTCCCTATTATCGCCCACACGAAAAATATTATATTTATCATATTTTCGGGTCCTAGAATTGTTTCCTGCACTTTTAAAGCGAAAATTACAACTTTCTTGCTTTATCGCCCAATATTCCCTGTTATCGCCCACCCGTAAAATATCACACTGATCATATTTTCGGGTCACAGAAGTAAGTCCTGCACTTTTAAAGCGAAAATTACAACTTTCTTGCATTATCGCCCAATGTTCCCTATTATCGCAAACACGAAAAATATCACATTTATCATATTTTCGGGTCATAGAATTGATTCCTGCACTTTTAAAGCGAAAATTACAACTTTCTTGCATTATCGCCCAATGTTCCCTATTATCGCCCATCCAAAAAATATCATATTTTTCATATTTTCGGGACATATAATTGATCCCTGCACTTTTAAAGCGAAAATTACAACTTTCTTGCACTATCGCCCAATATTCCCTATTATCGCCCATCCGAAAAATATCATATTTATCATATTTTCGGGTTATAGAATTGATTCCTGCTCTTTTAAAGCGAAAATTACAACTTTCTTACATTATCGCCCAATGTTCCCTATTATCGCCCACACGAAAAATATTATATTTATCATATTTTCGGGTCCTAGAATTGTTTCCTGCACTTTTAAAGCGAAAATTACAACTTTCTTGCTTTATCGCCCAATATTCCCTGTTATCGCCCACCCGCAAAATATCACAGTGATCATATTTTCGGGTCACAGAATTGATTCCTGCACTTTTAAAGCGAAAATTACAACTTTCTTGCATTATCGCCCAATGTTCCCTATTATCGCCCACACGAAAAATATCACATTTATCATATTTTCGGGTCATAGAATGGATTCCTGCTCTTTTAAAGCGAAAATTACAACTTTCTTACATTATCGCCCAATGTTCCCTATTATCGCCCACACGAAAAATATTATATTTATCATATTTTCGGGTCCTAGAATTGTTTCCTGCACTTTTAAAGCGAAAATTACAACTTTCTTGCTTTATCGCCCAATATTCCCTGTTATCGCCAACCCGTAAAATATCACACTGATCATATTTTCGGGTCACAGAATTGATTCCTGCACTTTTAAAGCGAAAATTACAACTTTCTTGCATTATCGCCCAATGTTCCCTATTATCGCCAACACGAAAAATATCACATTTATCATATTTTCGGGTCATAGAATTGATTCCTGCACTTTTAAAGCGAAAATTACAACTTTCTTGCATTATCGCCCAATGTTCCCTATTATCGCCCATCCAAAAAATATCATATTTTTCATATTTTCGGGACATATAATTGATCCCTGCACTTTTAAAGCGAAAATTACAACTTTCTTGCACTATCGCCCAATATTCCCTATTATCGCCCATCCGAAAAATATCATATTTATCATATTTTCGGGTTATAGAATTGATTCCTGCTCTTTTAAAGCGAAAATTACAACTTTCTTACATTATCGCCCAATGTTCCCTATTATCGCCCACACGAAAAATATTATATTTATCATATTTTCGGGTCCTAGAATTGTTTCCTGCACTTTTAAAGCGAAAATTACAACTTTCTTGCTTTATCGCCCAATATTCCCTGTTATCGCCCACCCGCAAAATATCACAGTGATCATATTTTCGGGTCACAGAATTGATTCCTGCACTTTTAAAGCGAAAATTACAACTTTCTTGCATTATCGCCCAATGTTCCCTATTATCGCCCACACGAAAAATATCACATTTATCATATTTTCGGGTCATAGAATTGATTCCTGCTCTTTTAAAGCGAAAATTACAACTTTCTTACATTATCGCCCAATGTTCCCTATTATCGCCCACACGAAAAATATTATATTTATCATATTTTCGGGTCCTAGAATTGTTTCCTGCACTTTTAAAGCGAAAATTACAACTTTCTTGCTTTATCGCCCAATATTCCCTGTTATCGCCAACCCGTAAAATATCACACTGATCTTATTTTCGGGTCACAGAATTGATTCCTGCACTTTTAAAGCGAAAATTACAACTTTCTTGCATTATCGCCCAATGTTCCCTATTATCGCCAACACGAAAAATATCACATTTATCATATTTTCGGGTCATAGAATTGATTCCTGCACTTTTAAAGCGAAAATTACAATTTTTTTTACATTATCGCCCAATATTGCCTATTATCGCCTACCCGAAAAATATCACATTTATCATATTTTCGGGTCATAGAATTGATCCCTGCACTTTTAAAGCGAAAATTACAACTTTCTTGCATTATCGCCCAATGCTCCCTATTATCGCCCACACGAAAAATATCACATTTATCATATTTTCGGGTCATAGAATTGATTCCTGCTCTTTTAAAGCGAAAATTACAACTTTCTTGCATTATCGCAAAATGTTCCCTATTATCGCCAACCCGAAAAATATCACATTTATCATAATTTCGGGACATAGAATTGATCCCTGCACTTTTAAAGCGAAAATTACAACTTTCTTGCTTTATCGCCCAATGTTCCCTATTATCGCCCACTTGAAAATATCATAGAAATGACCTACTGACAACAAAATTACTGAAAATTCCAACCAAAAGTACTTGCATGTAACATATTGTGCCCCTCTGCAAATTCAAACTTTGCTTTTTTAAGAAGAAAAATGGAAATTTCCAATTTTTTAAAAGCTGCAAACTTCGAAGCTCAGTGGATTCAAAAATAAGGCGAAATTCAAAAATCGAAAAATGTACTTTTTTCGCCCCTTAGTTCTAGTTTCTTCATAACAAATTTCGGAATCTTCCGATGAAAAATGAGGGACTAGATAGATTTTTTCGTATTTTGCCCAAATCGGCAATAAAATCGCCAAAAATGGTTTAAACCAAAAAATAAAAAAAAATTCCTAATGCAGTAGAAGGTTAAAAACTCGCGTTTAAAATTTGGTACGAATCGGATGAAAAATAAAAAAGATATTCCACTTTAACTACTTTGTTAAGAAAAAAAAATGGAAATTTGCCAATTTTTAGAAGTTGCAAACTTTGAAGCTCAGTAGATTCAAAAATAAGGCGAAATTCAAAAATCGAAAAAAGAACTTTTTTCACCCCTTAGTTCTAGTTTCTTCATGAAAAATTTCGGAATCTTCCGATGAAAAATGAGGGACTAGATAGGTTTTTTCGTATTTTGCCCAAATTGGCAATAAAATCGCCAAAAATGGTTTAAACCAAAAAATAAAAAAAATCCTAATGCAGTAGAAGGTTAAAAACTCGTGTAAAAAATTTGGTACGAATCGGATAAAAAATAAAAACGATATTCCACTTTAACTACTTTGTTCAGAAAAAAAAATTGGAAATTTGTCAATTTTTAGAAGTTGCAAACTTTGAAGCTCAGTAGATTCAAAAATAAGGCGAAATTCAAAAATCGAAAAAAGTACTTTTTTTACCCCTTAGTCCTAGTTTCTTCATAAAAAATTTCGGAATCTTCCGATGAAAAATGAGGGACTAGATAGGTTTTTTCGTATTTTGCCCAAATTGGCAATAAATCACCAAAAATGGTTTAAACCGCAAAAATAAAAATATTTCCTAATGCAGTAAAGGGTTAGGAACTCGTGTTTAAAATTTGGTAAGAATCGGATAAAAAATAAAAAAGTTATTCCACTTTTAACGGTCGCGGGACGGACAGACGGACGGACGGACGGACGATACTTGCCCCCATCTGTATAGCCCTGTTGGCTAAAAAGCAAACTGGGCTAAAAAAAAAAGACATCGGATAAAAAATGTAGGACGAGATACATTTTAAATTTTTTTCTTCAAAAATTCCCCAAAAATTACAAAATCACCCGATCCACTAGAAAAGCACAAGCCGTATGCACGACACTTTAGGGATGCCTCATACCAAAAATAAATCACATCGGGTCAAAAATGTAGGAGGAGACACATTTTAAATTTTTTTCTTTAAAAATTCCCCTAAAATTCAAAAATCACCCGATCGACTAAAAAAGCACAAGCCGTATGCACGACTCCTTAGGGATGCCTCACACCAAAAATAAATGACATCGAATCAAAATTGTAGGTGTAGATGCATTTTGAATTATTTTCGAAAATTTTGCTTTAAAAATTCCCCAAACATACAAAAATTGCGCGATCGACTAAAAAAGCACAAGCCGTATGCACGACCCTTTAGGGGTGCCTCATACCAAAAATAAATGACATCGGGTCAAAAATGTAGGAGGAGATACATTTTAAAATTTTTTCTTTAAAAATTCGCCAAAAATTAAAAAATCACCCGATCGACTAGAAAAGCACAAGCCGTATGCACGACCCCTTAGGGATATCTCACACCAAAAATAAATGACATCGAATCAAAATTGTAGGAGGAGATGCATTTTGAACCAAAGTTTACTAAATAAACAACTAACTAACTAACTAACTAACTAACTAACTAACTAACTAACTAACTAACTAACGGACACCGCCCGCAAACCGATAGGAATACCCCAGCTTACGTGTAACGTAAGCTGGGCTAAAAAGGAGCTTTTCAAGAGGAAAAAGTCTGGTAAACATTAACGCAAAATTGTGGAAGATGGAGTACTTTCGAAATTGGGTACCAACAAGTTATAAATTACCCCGGATCGCCAATAAAAGTAAGTTTCCAAGAGAAGACCACCTGGTGAACATTTCTAAAAAAAATAAAAGGCAATCCAATCAAAATCGGGGAAGCAGAAGCTCTTTGAATATTGGCTACCGAAAAATGCCCCCGAATTTGAGCAATTTTTTGGTGAATCGAAAAAATTAACTTTTCAAGAGATGACAGACCAATCTATGCAAAATTTGAAGGCAATCCCATAAAACTGTGGAAGAAAAAAAAACTTTGTAAAATTGGTTTTAAAATGTCCTCCACTTAGCCAGTTTTTAAGCGGATCGACAAAAAAGTAAAATTTTAAGAGAGAACCATCGTTTAAAATTAAAAGGAAATTGGATTAAAATTGCACAAGAATTAAAAAAAAATGGCCACTAATTTTTTTTAAACGCGCTCATTTCGCCAACTTTTGGAGGATCGCAAAAAAAAGTAATTTTTTCACGAGAGGCTTTCCTAGTAAATATTTATGCAAAATTTAAGACAATCCGAACTGCAAAAAAAAAAAAAAGAAAAGAAATATTTCAAGCGAGGCCTACCTAAAAAAAAAAATCTTTCAAGATTATGAGGGAGAAGAAGCATTTTAAGTAAAAGTTTACATACGTACACACGTACGGATACCTCATCTACTGATGTGATATATGATAAGACAAGCGCGATATATATATATATATATATATATATATATATATATATATATATATATATATATACAGTCGGATCCACTTATGTCGACATCGGATATCTCGACATTTCGGTTAATTCAACGTTTTTTTTCAGTCCCGTCTATCTGTATGATAAAAAGCTCGGATATGTCAACATTTTTTTTGTCTCGACATAAATTAATCTAGCTATAATGCCCTCATATTGAACTTTTTGTATAAAATAGAGTGCTCATACACTACGAATTTCGTACAGGATATCATTAAAACGCACTTATGCAGTATCTAAATTTTGCTTTTTACAGTCAGCTGTATGTACCCACAGTAAATGACACATCCCTCCTTGTGTAAACAAGCAGCCCAGTGCATGCCTCTGTGTAGCAGATAAGCCGTTTTGTTCACCCTAGCCAGTGTTTGCTAATTGTTCTTCCATCTCTCCATATCCTACAGCAGACTTTATCTGCATAGGCTGCAGTGCAGTATGAACTCACTTAAATGACTATAAACACCCCTCCTTGTGTAAACAAGTAGCAAAAGTCATACCTCTGTACAGCACAGAAATAGTGCTATATCTCACAACACTTTTTCGACGTGGATAAAGAAGAAGGTACAAGATTATGGAAGCCTATGAGGAAAAAAACATCCCTTCAAAAATAATTGTCGTTTTATGTCAAAAACTCGCTTATCTCGACACCCCGCTATCTCGACATAAAATCAGAGGTCCGCCCCATGTCGAATTAATGAATTAACGAGGTCCGACTGTATATATATATAACTCGGGTATGCTGGCGAGTCACAATTCTTCTCGCAGATGCCGAGTTAATGGACATTATTTTTCTCCGGGGAGGGGGTGTTTTTTTCTCCGGGGAGGGGGTGTTTTTTTCTCCGGGGAGGGGCGTTTTTTTCTCCGGGGAGGGGGTGTTTTTTCTCCGGGGAGAGGCGTTTTTTTCTCCGGGGAGGGGGTGTTTTTTTCTCCGTAGTTCGTTCTGCTTCCTTACATCTCAGCTTAAATCATGCGCCGAAACACTCAAATTCTAAACTGGAATAACAAGCCACCGCAGAGGGCATAACACCCTACCAGAATTGAGAATTCAATATGGCGGCCACTGTGACCTTGAAATACGGTCAAGGCAACTCAACATGCACCAACCCACTACTGTAGCTCATTTCTCTACCAAAATATCATAGGAAACAGATTGTAAGAGTGGCAGCAACAGCCGGCAATAAAATACGGAAAGACTGATAAGCGAGTGCACAGAGACCAAAATATATTGCCATCTGACTTGGGTATATGCTGCAAGCTAATTAGACAGTCCCTCACGCCAACAAGTTTCAATGTTGACCGGTACGCAAACGTCCACAGATAGTGCAGTTATTTACTATCAAAACGCCAGTTAAGACGAGTGACAAAGCACACAACGACTTAATTATTGCAACACGAAGGAATTCAAGCTGCCTCGAACAAGCCAATATCTGCCAATAACAACACTCCCACTCAGAATTTTGCCGAAAAAAATGTGGTGTTTCGACCGAATTAGTTTCGGGCAGAGTTATAAGTTACAAGGCACTGAGAGAAGAACTGACAAAAATAACAAAGGTCAATTATGCTAAAAACATAACAAGATTCTCCCTGGACAATGCCCCAGGTCACAAGTGGTCATGTCCACCCCCCCCCCCCACGCCAACACATCATTTTCACCAAAACAGCACGGTTAAAAACAAGAAACGCTAAGTACCAGTCAAGATTTAAACAACAAAATGGTTTATCGCCAATATATCGGCCAATTTGTGGTGAATCGTCACGTGTTTCGGCCAAAGTGCTTTTTTTTTCTCTGTTGTTTTACTAATATTTACACCAATTACGAAATACGCGTGATGCTCGGATGAATAGTAATGAACAAAAAGTTCCAAGACAATGAAGCTATTTTCCTGGAGTTCGTTAAGATTTCGCTGATTTTTGCTTTGTGTGTGTGTGTTTTTTTGTTTTTTTAACAATAGCCAAGTGACTGCCTACGCACCCGCCGTCATCCAAAATTTTAGAACGCTACCAGGAAAACCCTAGGAGATACTTTTTCCAGAAAATTGCTCTTAGCCAACATTTCCGGCAATTTTTGGTGAATTGGCGCAAAATAAAAGCTAGTGAAGCAGTAATGTGTGCTACTGTTACTTAAAACTAGAAGGCAAAGAGGCTCTTTTCCTTGTATTCGTTAAAATTTTACCGATGTTCTTTTTTTTCTTTTGCTTGTTTTACTAATCACCAAAAAGCGATGGCCAGGTCGGTAATAATGCCACCTACCTTTACTTAACATTTCAAGACAGTAAGACCACTTTCTTGGAGTTCATTAAGATTTTACTAATTTTGATTTTTTTTTTAAACCAAAATTCTGTCATTTTGGGGTCAATCACCAAAAAAAAAAAAAAAAAAAAAACAGCAGTAGCCAGGTAGGCAGCAATACCGGCTACCTTCACCTAAATTGGAGTTAGTTAAGATTTAAAGAAATTTTTTTTCGCCTACATATCCGTCAATTTTTGGCCACGCAAGTAACAGTCAGGCAATAAGAGGCTATTTTCTATAACTTAGTTAGGATTTTGCTGATTTTCTTTTGGTTATTCGCCATTTTTTTTTTGCCAATCACCAAAAATTGAAATGGAAAGATAGGTAGTAAGCACTACTACGTTTCTTTAAAATGTCAAAATGTGAACCTATTGGCCACAGTAAAACTTTGGTCAATCCCTAAATAAGTAAGAGCCAGGCATTTCCTTATATCCTTATGTCAACTAAATTAAATCGAAACGCAAAACCGTTCCAGCAAAAGTCTAAGTACGAATCCGCTTATTTGATAGAATCTTTCGGACCCACCAAATAACAATCCCAACAAGTTGAACTTTCTTCGCTTTTTAGAGGCTGAGAAATTTCACACCCAAGTTTTAGTAAATGACGCCATACGCCTGTTCCAACATGCGTCAAAAGTTTATAGAACCACCCAACCTAACCAGGGCATAAGCAGATCTAGTCCTAGATGACTCTAGCGGTCTTTCCATGACAGCAAGAGTCACAGTTCCTATAATGGTACTTCGTCACTGATGTCAATTTTGCTAATTTCCGCCCACGACTCGGGCCAATGGCATTTTTTTTTTAAAAAGTGCATTATAAATCGCCCAGTTATAACTTATGGCGCATATATGGCGAGAAGCTTTCTTGAGAACAGGATTTTGAATCCCCTATTATCAGCCACAACAACAATGATTCTACAATGGCAAAAATTGAGCTCAATAGCCATTTCTATTACAGGAACTGTGACCCTTTCTGTCGATCCGACTTTTTGTTCTCGACATATCTTTCCTGGGTTTTACCTCAACTTCAAAATCCCAGGGACGCCACGCCTTCATATTTTTGCGTCCTCCGTGATTTTTTTGCGTCCACCAATTTGTACCCTGATTTATTTGTGTCCCCTTGTTTGAATAAGCACAAAGGGTGTGTGTTGGAGGGGGGTAAGAGGTAACGCGTACGTTGCAGTTCACACTGTCTTTTATAACCAAACCAAGAAAATTAAAAGCAATGAATTCTCATCTAACCAGGCCTGTTTTTCACATTGTTAAACAATCTGGCAGCGTCAGGTAAATCAAATTGTTCTATGGCTGGTCCTTTCAGTTTAATGAACATCAAACGGTTCAACCGCTCAGTATTAAGCCTGTTTCTGTTTTTATTGCGTTTTAAACCGTTTCACATAAAACAGACGAACTGGTATAACCAGGGCCAGTTTGCACAGCAACGCAAAATCGGAAAGTTGAATATGGAATCGTTAATGAGCATTTTTGCAAAAGCAGGGCTCAAAATTAGCCAGGGCCCCCGAGGCCCTATAATTTCTGGCTGGGCCCACGATTTTCGAGACTTCGAGCCAGGTGGGCCCCACAATTTTTTTTTCGGAAAGGCCTGTGTTACAAGGGGAGAAACATGAAATTGAACAGCACATCGTAATTGGCAAAACTGAAGATGTGGTCTATTAATGTGAAAACAGCCCGTGTAGTCATTATTCCCGGTATCTTCACAAACTAGAAGCAACACAAACCACCATGACATCCTTATTTTAGCTCAGGATAATCTTCTGCAGCTAACAGACCAGTGTGTAATTTAACCAATTACGATGTGCTGTTCAATTTGAATGTTCTTTGCCTTGTAATCCTCAATATAAACGATTTTCACAGAAGAGGAAATAGGGGTGTGGAAAGAACTCGGGAGTCAAAATATAATAAAAACAATAAAAAGACAAACTGACGACTTTGTATTACCGGTATGTGTACGAATAGTTAAGAGAAATAAATTACATTTATGGGAATATCGTCACTTTTCTAATATATGGCCTAAATCTATCCGGGGACCATCAAATTTGGCAAAATAGTTAATTCGACCTTAAAAGTAAGCGTGTTTTGTAGGGCCGTACAAAGTGCTTAATGTGTAGGTAGTTTTATCAGTAACAATGCACGTGTCGAGACATATTTCTTATGTGTCCCCTGGGAGGCAAGCCCAAAACTTTTACGACCCGGACCAAATTTTTGACGCTAGGCTGAAGCTATCAGAAAATAAGCTATCAGAAAATAAGGCTATCTGAAAATAAGGATTTTACGGTAAAATTCGCGGTAGTCAAAATATTCCTTCAGGAAGTAAACATTGATGTCGTAAAAAGAAGAGGAAACTATTTCTCCGACGGTTCTTAAAATATTCTTAGTAAAAAGATATTTTGAAACATGCACTAACTGTATGTTATAAGGCAATATTTTTTCCTCAAGTGTATGGGAACTTATGTCGTAAAAATCAACAAACTATTTATCCAATGGTTCGGGGAATATTGTTATTCACAAAGGTGATATTAGAAAAAGATCTTGCATCAATATAATTGTTGTATCTGAATGTAAA
The DNA here is from genome assembly GCA_949752745.1 of Protula sp. h YS-2021. NCBI lineage: Eukaryota > Metazoa > Annelida > Polychaeta > Sabellida > Serpulidae > Protula > Protula sp. h YS-2021. The sequence goes on from OX457029.1 coordinate 71,744,056, forward strand.
TATTCTGTTCTGTGGTAAGATGGAAATAAATAAATATAAATAAATATGTTCATATTTTGTTTTCTTTTCTGTTAGCAGCGCATAGACAATAAAACTGCAAGGTAAAACGAAATAGACTGTTTTATTTATATCTAAAAATAACAAATGACCAAGATGACATTATATCGAAAGCTTTTGTGTTAGCAGCGCAAAGACAATAAAACTGCAATGTAAAGCTTAATAACCTGTTTTATTCATATCTAAAAGCTTAATAAACTGTTTTATTCAAATCTAGAAATAACAAATGACCAAGATGACCAAGATGATATTATACCAACAATACAACATTTCGATAATTATCCCCTGCTACAACTTTCTTAAGCTAACATTAGAAGCAAAACAATTTATCACTACATATTTTACTATTAAATATTTCATATGCTATGGTCTGCCTTGCCAAAAGTGGGTCAAAAGTTAATTTCATATTATATGTTAAACACTTAGCCATGAAACAGGTGAAAGGACCACAACTTACATTATCTGTTTGAGGAATAAAATCTTCTCTATCACTAAAATATCTAACTTTCCATCTTTTGAAATTTTCGGGCCTAGATTTTTGAATTAAACTTGTTTGACATAAATATTGTATTAAGATGCTGAGAACTTTATCATGCTTAGAACCTGTTGAATCGCACACACTTATTAGTTTTTCTTTGACATGAACCACGAGTACGATCCAATGTAAGTTATCTATATTGATGGGAAAGTAGATAGTCCTAAAATCGAAAAGGGGTTTGGGTGAAAACGTGTAAAATTTATACAATTTTGGTTGATTAGGATCGCTGTTGACAAAGAAAAATTGATTGAACCACCCTGCAGGAGCTGCTATTGCTTTCTTTGGTGAGCATTTCGATAACAATTCAAAGTAAATACTCAGACTGTCGGATGAGAACCACGTTTCAAAGCTGAGAATATCTCGCAATATCCCTTCGTGAATGTGATAGCCTCCTATTTTGCTTGAAAATCCATTATAATTGCTGTTAAACATTTTAAGGGGAGTTGTAGGAAGACAGTTTATATTCTGAAATTTTGCTTTCTCTATATTATTCTTTATTGAATGTTGAAATCTGTCTAGTACCAGCATAACAGATTTGCAATCTCTCAAATAACGATTAAGAACATTTTGGTTAACCGGCCTTGAGATTGCTGAGGAATCTATTTCGTCAAAGATGACTGTTTCTGTGGACCCGCAGGTTCTTTTCAGCAGGGCGTACGAGCCATTATCAAATAAGCACAGTAGGATAGATACTCCAAAAATATCAGAAGTGAAAGGGTAGCAGGGTTCTATCAATCCATTTATATTTATATTTTTCTTCAAACAACGACGGGTCATGAATTATTAAGCACCATGAACATGAACACGCCAGTTACAGATATTATCTATTTATTTATTTATTTATTTTGCGGCACTAGCTTTTGATACAGTGACTACATTTGCAAGTTACAGATGCAACGAATAACTTTGATGTAAATGCAAATTATGACATCTGTTTTTGGAAGATAATTCAACACACAAGAATGATCTCTCCGAGTAATTTTACTTGTTTGCCTGAATAGCTGTTATAACATGCAAAACTGGAGCCTTTGAAAAGTCAGGGACACTTTTTGTAATTTGCAGCGAAATGTCTTTGTAAATGCAAAATGTGGAACCGGCTTTCGAGGAATTTTCATCTTTCTGAAATAGTCGAGTTACTGAACTGCTATACATATGTATTAAGAGTTCACCCACGGATCATATGACCAAAACAAAACCACAGAAGACTGCAGTCCCCTTTTGCACTTGCATAAAATGAATGAAAGTGTAAATATGAAAATATAAATGCAAAGTGCGGCACCACTCTTTGCATAAAGACGCCACAGAAGCATCTAATAACGCCACTGTTTTCTGAACACCATAACCTTAGGTTTAAAAAGTATAAAATACAAAACAGAACGGGAATGAATAACGCGAGACTTATACAGCATTGTTCAGAATCAAGAGAAACCCACCTATTCCAGATATCGCTTTTAACGACACAGGTTTGGGAAAATGGGGGCCACATTTACAAGTTACAAATGCAAATATTAGCCTAGATAGAAATGCTAATGATGGCATCTATTGTTCGGAGACAATTCAACGCTGACGCAGGATATCACCGGAGAATTTAATTGCTTGCCTGGGCCACTTTGATAACCAACTTCAAGTAGATTCATTTGAGAAATTTTAATTCACCAAGTTTTCGCAAAGTCAGGCGCACTTTTTGCAATTTGCAGTGAAGTCAAGTTTGTAAATGCAAAATGTGGCACCGGTTTTGGAAGACTTCTCATCTTATTGTAAAACGATAGGTTTACAAGAGTTCAACTGTGGATCTCGGCATCACGCGAAGTGAATTGGATGAATGCAAAACACGTTCTCTAAAGCCACCGGAACTAAAGAAGACTGGAGTCACCTATTGCTATTTGCATAACACGACTGAAGTTGTAAATGCAAAATGTGGCACCACTCTTGACAAATAAGCGTCACAGAGGTGGGCAGGCTTTGTGAGTTTCGTGTACGTTACTTCATTCTCTCGAGAAGAAATTTCAGGATCTTTCCATAAAATAAAAGCAGATAAAAATAACAAGTAACAGAATATCAGCGAAAAAACAGAACCACACTCCGAGCTGAACTTTCGAGAAATACCGGTGGACACAGAGCGGAAGCCTTTGCAAAGTCGGACCCACTTGTTGCTATTTGCAGTGAATCGAACTTGTAAATGCAAAATGTGGCACCGACTTTGAAAGAATATTTCTCTTTTTACGTGATCTATGCATTGGCATTATTGTCCAAGAGAAACAACCCACAGCCAACTTTGTCCAGAAAAAAACGAAGGAAGACTCATCAACGTTTTCTTAAGATCTATCAGGAATCACAAAGAATGGAGTTACCTTTTGCAAATTACATAAAAATGAAGGAAATTGTAAATGGAAAATGTGGCACCACGCTTGACATCCCGATAACAGGAAGTGCCGAGGCAACACGAGGCAACACGAAGTCCTACGTGAACTGCTTCATTTTCATAGGGAGAAATTTCAGAGGCAGAAAAAAAAGAAATGTAATGTTTTCACCTATGACAACCAATAGCCGTTGTCGAAGGAAAAAAAGGCCGTCTGATGTGTCATGTCGTATAACGTGTCATATCGTGTGACGTGTCATATCGTGTGACGTGTCATATCGCGTTTATCTGAACACAATCCCAGGGCCTTACACGCTGAGAAAGAAACTTACAGGGCAACACTCACGAACCGAAAAAGTTTGAAAAATCTATACCTGGCCACAAAAGTCTGTGAAGCCGGACATAGGTTTTGCTTTTGCGGTAGCATAAATATGTAAATGCAAATGTGGCAACAGTTTTTGTTTGTTTGCTTGTTTTTTTTCTATAAATTTAAGTCACGACTTTCCAGTGTATTAAGTGTGAGAGTAACCGCCTGCGAGGGATTTAGACATTTCGGCCCAAAACCACTTCGGTCCAAACCACTTCGGTCCACTTTGGACACATCGGCCCAGCTTTTTTTTCATTTTACCACTTCGGCCCATAACCAGTTCGGTCCACCTGTGACACTTCTGCCCAACATTTTTCAGGGATACTTTGATACTATTCCGGTATCTTTTGAGCAATTAACATTAGTCAACGTGTCAACACACCACTTTACACACCCAAACTGGTTAATAATGTTACCTTTTAATTAAGTAATAAAAGATATATTACAAAGGTTTTTTATTATTCTATCGCATCTCCGGTATTTGAAAGCAACTTATTTTACATGCAAGAGGAATTAACTTTTCCGAGTTAAGAGAGATTTTTTTATTCTCCGGTTTTTGAAATACTTACATTATGTGTAAGTGGAATTAAGTATTCAGATGTATGTGTGATTGAAAATTGTAATTAATGTCATTCCTGTTTTGAAATGTAATTAAATGATTTGAAATAAATACCCCGATTTTTCACAAAGAATCTCCGGTGAGTCATCAACTGCAATCGCCGCTTGTTACTGAGCTTCTTAGGATCAAGTCACCCAGCCACAGAGATTAGAGAGTGAGAAATAATTACTTCCCATTTGACTTTCATTTTTCTCAGGAGTAAACTTGAGTCCTATAAAGGCCCATTTTGGAAATTTCGGACCAAAGTTTTTTGGGTGAACTTTATTATATCCAGTTGTGCTTTATTCTAAAAATGTATCTTGCACACCACTTTTTACACACCATTAAATGATGAAAGATATATTAAGAGTTCATTTTTACTATTGTATCATGTCTCCGGTCTTGAAATTCAACTAATTTTATCCTTTATCTGTAATTAGAATTGTTTATTTGGATTAAAGAAACAGTGCAATATCCTTTTTAACTATTTTATCTTGTCTCCCTTTTTCTGAAATGCAATTTACTTCGGCATTTATTATTCCCAGTATGTGTAATTGAAAACTGCACTCGACATCGGTCCATTTTGAAATGCAATTAACTGGTTTGAAATACGTACACTGAGTATTACATAAAAATGTCCGGTGTGAAATTATTAATTGCAATCCTGGTTTAATTTAAGCTTCTTAGTGAAAAGCTGAATAAGTGCTGAAAGCCGAGAGGAGTAATTACCTCCCACTGGGTGTCAACCTTTACTCCGGAGTAAAGTTTAGTCCTATAAATCGCACTGGTTAACATAACTCAACAATACACTCCAACAAAAAAAAAAAAAAAAAAAACGATAGATGCCCATGACTGTGGATTAAATATGTTCTGAATAGAAATTTTCAGTGCTGTCTGTCATGTAAAAAAAGGTTTTAGACCACGTCAGCAATTATTGACTTGTGTTCAATGTAGATATTTTCAAAATAGGATTTGTGGATGGTCCAAACGAATGAAGGTTTTGCCGCAACAATTTTGACATTGTTTTTCTTTTCCAGAATGTCATTGTGGTAATTCAGTGATTTATGGTGTGTAAAATAGCTCGTTGATATTTATGGGGGGCAGGTGGGCGGTTGGGCGTGACGGGGTGTAGCAGTATTATAAATCTTCAGTGACATCAACCGAATTCTGGTGTGTATTCTGATCACTCTACGTACTTACCTCTATGTTTATGTAGTGTGCGCATTTCTATTTTATGGTGTGTTAAATTGCAGCATTTTCAATGTTTGGTTGATTGCTTCTATTCAATTTGTGAACAAAAAATGTAGGAATTCTCTTTAAGTTGTCTTTTTATCATTTATGCGACCCTCAAACTATGGGTCAACTATGGGCCGAAGTGTCCAAAAAGCATTGGACCGAAGTGTCCAAGGCTGGGCCGAAGTGTCTTTCGCGTTGGACCGAAGTGGTTGGGCCGAAGTTGTTTTGGGCCGAAGTGTCCATTAACCGCCTGCGATAGACGTACAGACAGACGGATGGGCAACGTATCACAAGTCAAATAATTTCACAGCAAGCGAACTTCAAAAGGAAAATGCGGCGTCACTCCAATCCTCAAAGGCATTCATTAAACGTCAAATTAACAGTAAAGTCGTTTTAACGCCTGAAAATTTCAAGCATTAAAAATGTTCCGCCTGTTATGCTCGCATGCTATATCCACTATTAAACATGCTCATTTCTTTCGTTAACTTAGAAATAAATGCTTTGTTCGTGATTGATATTGCTGTCTAAAGTTTTTAAAACTGCCTGGATTTTTAACATCTACACCTCTACTTGGAAATGAAGGTATTAGACGCCTGGTAAATATCTCAGACGTTAAATATTTGACGCCGATGAAACAAAGGGAATTTCGAGGCCCAATCGTTCGCCACCACACCTCTATAGGAGGCGACTTCTGACAGCAATACAAACTCCTTACAATGCTCCTGAAAATGGGTGACAACTTGGTTGCCAATTGCAGGTTCAACCTCAACGACAAATTCTTGGGAGCACGAAGTAGCTTTTTTAGTTCTTCAGTTCAAGAAATTTAACAAACACCAGAACAGCGCGGGTTTCTAAACTGTTTGAAAAACAAGTCACAACATTGACTTAAGCAGACTGAAAACTCAACAGGAAATTGAAACAGGCAGCACGGATGAGACTTACAATTTATAAATGCTACATACATGCATAGGTTATGGTCAACTCTAAATGACAAATGATGCTTATAAATAGCAATTTCCCGAGCGAATTTTTGGGTATTCTCTACTATACTCCGCCCCCCCCCCCCCACGCTCAACTGTATCATCCATGAACACTCACACTTGCTGCGCAGTTAGACCAGACCAATACGCCCCAATGGCCACCGTGATGACAGCCATGGCCCAGATGACAATCAGGTCATAGTCCCACCTCGATGCGGGCGCTGAGTACATCTGCACTTTTACGTCATCACCTAGTTTCTTTTAAAAACATAAGGGTTCGAATATTAATACTAAAATTACAGAAAAGTGTATTTAAGAGAGAACGGAAAATAATGCTTTTTATTGGAATAATGTTTTTTTTCTTTCGTTCAAGCAGCAATAGATAAAATGGCTGCTTCAGCTGATATGAAAGCTGTGAAAAGAGTAGACACACTTTATAACTTTTCTGAATGCTTCAGTTTTTAATTTCTTCATTACCAGTTTCTTTCAGAAACTCAACGCCACCACAATGATTAAGTCTTCCATCTCAAAACACAACGCCCCCCACCCTCCCCCTAAAGCAAAAAAAATATTACATGGAATTCATACCAGTTTGTTACAGGTAATTTTAGAATAGTTTGGCTAAGGGCAGCGGCTTCTTGTTTTTTTTTTATTTATTTTGTTTTACCATAATTGAGAGGAAATCCTTCCGCAGCATGACGGCCACGGTGATGTTAACTCTGCTGTAATCTGAACTATCATTCACCCAATGGTGTTTGACCTGTAACATTATATCATTGGTATGCGTTACAAAGCCACTCTCCAAGATGAGGGCATTTTAAATGTACGCTTCTTTTGGGGAATATTGGAAAAAAACACATAATAAGCACTTAATGATAATGTATTCATTTCTTTTCTTTATTCTACATTATTATGGAATGATTGTCATTCAACCTGCATATATCGCCAATCCTCAAAAAAAAAAAAAAATAATCATAATAAAATTAAAAAATAAATAAAAGAAAACGTGATAAAATAACTATTTATCGCTAGAAATCGAACCTGCGATGAGTTTTGCAGGATAAGAGTTGCGCTGGCCCCATACTTCTGCACGTTTTCAGCCAAGTCACAGTACGTACAATTGTGCTGCATCGACACTGCCGCCACGCGACCCTCCACCACGGAAGTGGCGTTCTCGCCGGGATCGTCACACAAATCATATTCGGTTACGTCTCCAATCTCCTCAGCAACCTTGGCAAAAACAACAGTCCGAAAATGTAATTAATTTTGTGACTATATCTATATTTAAATAACAATCTGGGATTAACATTCATCCTAACCAAGTTAACATAAAGGTGGAAGTACAGAGCTTCTTATTACAGCATTTTAGTTTTAAACCTCGATGGAACAACCAAAATCGACCACAAACAAGCAATTCCTTCTATGTCTGTTTGAAAACTTTTTTAAATCTCTCACTCGATAGTGAACACTTTAACCCAAAGACGCTACACTAAACACGTCACACAGATAAGCTGAGCTTCTTACTGCGTCACTTCGGTCCTTCGGTAGACGATGGAAATCTTCATCGTAAATTATACAGAAAGATGGATTCTTGCCGTGCTTGCTCCTACCCGCTGACGCCGTGATAACACCGTAGGTCTCAGATGAACACTGAGATGCAACAAAATAAATTTATATTACCGTTTATAATGTTACGAGAGGAATAATTACGTTAGAGCCTCTTTATTCAGTCACAACCGCTTCTTTATCTGGTGTATTATCTATACAAATGTCAATATTCTGTTTTCTATTATCTTTGTTAATACTGATTAGTGTATGTAACTGAAACCGTTAATTTACATATTATCGCCCAGCCTTTCTCAAGGCCTGAGATCGCAAAAACAACTCATACTCGGAACCTAAAAGAAATTGAAACTTGAAACTATTTGTTAAAACTTATAATAATATTTAAAATAGCACGCCGGCTGTTAAAACCCGATGCTCTTTTTACCCGTTTACACCGTAGGTCTCAGATGAACACTGAGATGCAACAAAATAAATCAATAAATAAAGACGTAAAAGGTCTATGGTTGAGGGTTTTTAATAAATATAAATACATTTGTATTGTTTTGATATGTATGTAGCGGGTTGGACACTGGACAACTTGTTTAGAACGCGGTGGAATTTTTTCTATTCATCCCAAAATCAAAGGAAAATCCAGGTACAAACCATATTTTTTCTAGCTGGAAAGAAACTTGTCAACCCCAACATAATTCACATGTTGCCCAGAATTGAACACGGTTTGTAAGGGATTTTTAACAGCCAAGACCGTGAAGAGCGCACACCCCTTCAGCAGATGTAACTGGCAATATTCTAAGTTGATTATACTTCAGTCTTCTTTTTCGTATAAGGTCATGTAAAAAATAAGCCTTTTCGTAGTTTCAGCTGCAATTCGTAAGAAATGGAAGTTCAAGAACAACCAAACACAAACGAGGAAGTTGTAGGTAGGCCAAGAGTCGAAGCGACATGATTATGAGAGAAATCACAGGAGCATGGAGCAAAAACTTCATCTTTTTCAGCATTCGCCTCTACTAACCAATGGTTTTCCGATGTACCGACCCGTTTGATTAATGGCGGAAGGAATTGCAAGGGGCACACAGCCATTGACCATAATTATTTCAGTTATAAATTTTAAAAAAAAACTTCAAAATATACCATTGCTGGGGTTAAAGTCTGCACTAAATGTTCAAACAAACTAACCTTGGAAAAGCCAAAAAACAAACAAACAAATAACAACGAGAAAAAAACATCAAAACATTTTGAACGAGTGGTTGGCGTTGTCCAACAGCCAACCTCTACGGCGATTCAGTCTGTTGTGTATAACACCTGTTTACTCCGCAGACCCACTGGGGATTCCGCGAAAACAGTAATCATCTGGAGAGGTACTACTTTTTTAAATATCCATCCGCTCTGGGGTTATATATAACAGAATGATCTCAGACGAGGTCAGCTCTTTTATAACAATGAGTCATTGCAGAGATTTTAAGCATTCTCAGGTTGATTCGAGTGGGCTCTTTCTATCTTCCTAGGACAGAAAGAGTCAGAGGTCCAATAACTGAAACGACCACAGACGTCAAATCTCCAGGCTATGGATCTTTCGGCATACACTTTCGGGCACCGATCTTCGAACTGGGAGGTTTTATCTTGAAAAAGTACAGAGAAGAATTATGAGGCACTGTTTACGACTTTTCCAAAATTTGACTGCAAAGTGCTTTCGCACCTATGTATTCAATGATATTAGGGCGAATCCGACCATAAGGTCCCCGCCCACAACGTCTTCGCCCATAAGGTCCCCAAATGAATTGAAGGCTTAAAGGTCCCCGGAGCGTAGAAGCTGGAACCCTGGAAGAATTATCAAACACTTAGAACTTTTATTTCTTCAATTTACATGTTTCACGAAAGCTTTACTCAATGAGATGGTTTGATCTATTTACAAAAAGACGACTTAAAAACAATACTTTACATCACATCTCTGTCACTATTGAGGTTGTCTAAAAGATCAAACATTGCCAATATATTACTTATGCTTCATCTCAACCAAGACTCAATTAATTAATTGCAATTATCTGTTAAATATAAATGATCTTTTGATCATAATAAACGAAGAAAGCGGCAGGGCCACAGAATAATCGTCACATAGTCACAAACCGAGTCATATAGTCACAAAACTCAGTCACAGTTACAATCACAGTGCAATGTGCAATCACACAGAACATCACTCGACACCTTCCTGATTCTCACGATTGATCGGGTGACCAACGAATGTTGTATGCAATAAGTCTGAGAAAATCTGGAATGTCTTTGCGACCGGCCACAAAGTCTTTTCAAATGGGTCTTCAGGCGCTGTTGAAGCACCATGTATTCCCTGTGGATTCGTTCTCGTGGAGGTTAGCCCCGATTATCCAATTCGATCATGGTACGAACTGCACATTCTTCTCCCTTGATGGCAGTGATAAAAGCCCAAACTGCTGGATGGTTGTACCCAACCACGTGGAAGAATCGGTTGTTGAAACCCTCTGATTGGTTGTTCATTCTGGCTTGATTACTAAGGTTGGCGTCATGTAATGTGATGTTTTAAGATCAATAGTTTACCCAGCGGATTATTTTTCTTGGCTGTGGATTCACGACTTGATTATTAATCCTCAATCGTAATCCGAATTAGAAAGTACTCAAAATGTAAGCTCAGATAAAAGTTAGGTCAAGGAAAGTGTGCATTCCTGGATTTGTTCTTTTGTTTAATTCCTCAGTTCAATCAGATCAGTAGTTGCACCACATCCAAATCTCAGTATCTTGAAAACTCACGAATATACTTCCCAAAATTTACATAAATTGAAATTGAAATTATTAGAGAAATCTTCTACTAATATTCCCCGGGGACCTTTTGGGCTTCAATTAAATTGGGGACCTTATGGGCGGGGACCCTTTGATCGGGACCTTATGAGTGGGGGCTTTATGGCCGGGGACCTTTTGGGTGGATACCATTAAAGGCAAAAAGGGGTGAAAGTCGGGTTACAAAGTGCAATACAACTGCCACTTTCATCACGTTTTCCACAATTCCAACAACTTTGCTTATTCAAAATTCCAGCAAAAGCTAAGTTTGATATTTTAAAAAAATGTTATTTTGGCAATTTCTGCATCTGTTTTATCCGTGCGTGAAATTTTAAAAAAATCAGAAGAAACGTTTTGGAGACGCATCATGGAAGACACGTTCAATTACGAAGACAAAATTACAGTAAAACCTGTTTAGGCGTTATTTTAGAAAGGGTGCACCACATAAATGGCCTAATTATAATTTATGGCGCACAAGTTTAATGGTCAGATAACGATTTTTTACTGAGAAAAATGTGTGTTTTCTTGAGATCAGAATATCGAATCCCTCATTATCGCCCACAACAACAGTGAATCCACAGTTGCAAAACCACGCTTTACTCTAGTTTGGGGGTTTCGCTCAGGTCGAAAATAATGCGCCAGGGTACTTCACAATGTGCTTTTAAAGAAAAAGCCTGCCAGTTCTAGCCTCGATGTGCTTGAACGTGCGCCGAAAGATCCAGAGCCTCGAAAATTGAGATCAGTGGTCATTTCTATTGCAGGAACTGTGACCCTTTCTGTCCTAGGAAGATAGAAAGGGTCCGCTGGGACTATCCTTAAAATAAAGAGCTGTCTGTAGTGTTCAAAACTATTGTTTTGATAGTCCAGCTGCATACAAAAGCATTACCGGATCGCATCTAAAACACGAAAGTTATTGCGCAAAAACCACTGAAAAGTGGCGGACGGTCCTAGGTTACTGGTAGGTTACTGGTAAGTAAATTAACTGTGGTCCGACGGTAGCTCCAAGAAGCGGGGCGCTAAAAAGTTTCCAGGCACCGTTACAGAGCCTCGCTATATAACGATAAACAAGTCAACTGCACTCGCTTTGAGGCACCCCTGTGGCTACTAGAGGTGTGACGGTTCACCTCTGGCTCGGTTCGATTCGGTTCGGTTCAACAAAAATCTTCGGTTCGGTTCGGTTTTTTTCGGTTCGGTTCAGCAAAAGCAATCGGTAGTTCAAATATATAAATATATATATATATATATATGGTTCCTGGACGTTCCGTACCTTTTCCTTTCCGTACCCTGCCTTTCCGCACCTTTTTTATTGGACGTTCCGCACCCTGCCAAAAGACGTTCCGTACCCTATTTGGCCAAACCGCACCCTTTCTTATTTTCAGCCTTTTCTTCAAGTTGTATTTTTCCTATATTTCAATTTTAACCTTGTTTTTCGGGACAACAGATTTGCAGCATGATCAGCTGTAAATTGTCCGATAAATTTTCAAATTGAGTAGTGAAGAAACCAGCAAAGTTTGCGTTTTGATGACCAGTATTGAGGCGAACGTGTGATCAGCTCATTTTTCAGCATTGATTGCAATTTTAATCTAGTGAAGGACTTGATATTACGAGTTGCGTAAGTCAGTCCGGAGTAAATGCTGCCAGCAGTAAAATGAACTGAATAAAACTTCAGAATATGCTATTTACTCTGATGACGGAGACGATTAACGGAGATCATGGCAGCCATCATTTATACCCTGAGACGACAATTTAACGTCCAAACACAGGGCTTTCTCCCCCAAAACGGATTTACTCGCCAGAGGCAGGCATTACATGTACTAAGACAGGCTATACACAAGAGGTGATATGCCGCGGTGCAGTGATCTCCGTTAAGATTAGCCCGAGGGATCACAGTGATCACAGTAACTTGTAAATTTTCAAAGTTTTATTCAGTGTCATGTACTGCTGGCAGCATTAGCTCGGACCGGACTGATTTACTCAAGCCGGAATATGAAATCCTTCAGTATATTGGAATTGCATTCAATTTGGAGAAATTGAAGTGATCACACGTCCGCCTCAGTATTGTTGATTGCAATCAGCTTGTTAAGTCATCGAAACGCAAACTTTGCTCTTTTCTTCACAACTCAATTTGAAAATATATCAGATAATTTACAATTGATCGTGGTGCAAAATCTTTTTTTTTACTGAAAAATAATAATGAAAATGAAATAAACAATATTTAAGTTGAAGAAAACGCTGAAAATAAGAAAGGGTGCGGTTCGGCCAAACAGGGTGCGGAACGTCTTTTGGCAGGGTGCGGAACGTCCAAAAAAAGGGTACGGAACGGTTCAAAAAGGGTGCGGAAAGGCAGGGTACGGAAAGGAAAAGGTACGGAACGTCCAGTCCCCATATATGTCACAGTCCATGAGCGAAACCCGCCATTTCACGAAATGGCAAATCATTTTAGCCATTTCGTGAAATGCCTGAAATCATTTGCCGTTTCATGAAATGACTAAAATTTTTGGCCATTTCGTGAAATGGCTAAAATTTCCGCTTCGCCATTTCAGGAAATGGCAAACCAGACTTTGAAAATAAAAAACAGAATAATTTGAACTTTTTATTTGCAAATTTTGACACCATCACCACACAAATACCAGTGTAACATACAGTAACAACCTTTTTCATACTCTTCGTATTTCTGCGATAATCTTACCGGTTTTTAGTCACAAATTCGAATAGTTACACATTTCAGCGAATCGTTATCAGGACAAAATGCTCTAAAAGTTCAACTTTTGTACATTTGGACTCAATGGTGGAGGCGCGGACGATTGTGACACGTCGTTAACAGGAGCATCTGAGCTACTGGCTGCGATGTTCAAGTCACTGGCGGTCACATCTGAGTGAGTGGTGGCAATATCCAAGTTATTAGTTGCAACCACTGGTTTGTCTTGGTGTACGATTTCCTGGCTTGGTTCATCCATACCCCCCCCCCCCCCAATTCATTTTTATTTTTCATTTTTTTCTTTTCTTTATATTTTTCCTTTTTTTTACGAATTATTACCCTTCTATCTTCTAATTGGAGGCCGTGTAATAGTCCTTTCAACATTGTCGCAATTGCGATTTACATGCCTTTTCTATTTCAACTGAATGCAGGAATTTGTCCTTTCATCTTGTAATTGCTTTTTTTAATTGTCTTGCTTTGCCTTTCATATACGCAGTTGCAATTACACAACCAGTAACTGGAGTGTTTGATCATTATAACTGCAATCCTAGAGCAGTGTTGTTCATCCGGAGTGCAATGCAAGGCTAAGGAAACCGAGGAAATACCCGAACAGATCATTTCGCATTTTGCATATTTGATTTTAAGGTGTTTTACAAAAAAAAAAAAAAAAAAAGAAAAACAAATGACAGATACCTGGTTGTTTTATTTTTGTTTTGGCATTCAAAGTAAAATAAAAATAGAAATTAGTTGGGGCGAATGGTCCTCGGGGGGAATTGTCCTATGGGGGAATTGTTCGGGGGAAATTGTCTTGGGGGGATTGTCCTAGACCCCAGGATTAATTGGAGAGCTTTTGAGCCTGTTTTAGTTAATGATTAAAAGAGAACAAAAGTATTTTGTAGATGATTAATATCTGGGTAATATGTGGTTAAGAGTTCAAAGACCCCTTGATATAATAAATAAAAGACCACCAAAACTGTTTCACAGATTGCCTGATTGTATTTGCCATATTGTGTAATGAAGCCTTGCAATTTTCAGCCATTTCACGAAATGGCTAAAATGTTTTGCCCTTTTCATGAAACGGCAAAAGATTTCAAGCATTTCACGAAACGGCTAAAATGATTTGCCATTTCGTGAAATGGCGGATTTCACTCATTGACTGTAACATATATTTATATATATACTAAGACTAAACTATGCTAAGAGAACTAAAATAACATTACCAAATTAATGCATTATCTTGTTATAAATAGTAAAAAAAAACCGAACCGAAACCGTGATTGGGCTTTTCGGTTTTCGGTTCGAACCGAACCGAAGCCTTTTCTCGGTTCTCGGTTTTCGGTACGAACCGTCACACCTCTAGTGGCTACTTTGTGCGAGATTCAACGACCCATAAGTTTTTATTGGCATTTGCTAAAGGCCCTCAAAGTACAACGGTAACCATATACAACTTCTGTGTTACGCTTTCTTTAAAAGAAAATAATACGAAAATAACCCCAAATCTCCCGCAATAATTGACATTTGTTTGTAAACAGGGAGCATACTTTATTACGTGAAATAGTAACAATAATTTTTGCAATTATCCACCAAAAACTTTTAAATTTATATTTCAAAAAGAACGTAAACATAAAAAGTCAAATATTGGGGGTGTACAAAATAAATTTATACGTAATTCTGCATCTATCAACTATTTAATATATATTTTACAAATAAACTATAACCCTTTATTTAAATTTTCGGTCCCTTGACTTTGGTCACGTGACATTTAAAGGCCAGAATGTAAACAAACATTTGACAGGTGGGTGGAGAAGCTAACTTTTCTGCACTTTTATGAACAAATAAAAGATATACAGCTCACTAAAAACTGTGCCTGTTTTACAAAAAAAGGGGCATGTTGGGCATGAACTTTCTGTTGATGTTTGAATAATAGGGGCTGGTATGCAGGATTCGTGCCCCAGAACATATGAAATTGACCCCTATTAGTGGAGCAATGGAAGGCTTCGTAGCTCCGACAGAGAGATATACGATGTTCTTAAAGTCAGAGCTACTCGGAGCTAGTCCGACGGCAGCCTCCAGCACAGAGTTTAGGAAAATAAGCACGTCATAAGTTTGCTCATAACTGCCCAGAACATTCCAAATATTTTTTGAAAAAGTACAGCTATTAGTTTCCCTGTTACTGGGCAATGGAGGCGAAGTAATTCTTGGCTTGTTCCATATTCACAGCTTTAATATGTCCCAAAAACACACATTATCGCCTACATGAATCGTAAAATTCGTAGAAACACCACCCCTTCTTGAATAAAATCGAGAAACCTGTAGCAGTAACAGAAAGAAAACAAGAACTGCAGTCTATAAAAATGTAATCTTACGAAATCTGGAAGTAAACTCAAAAAGAAAAGTATCCAACAAAATTTTGCTTCCATGTTTACATGCACTTGACGCTAGGCTGAAGCTATCAGAAAATAAGCTATCAGAAAATAAGGCTATCTGAAAATAAGGATTTTACGGTAAAATTCGCGGTAGTCAAAATATTCCTTCAGGAAGTAAACATTGATGTCGTAAAAAGAAGAGGAAACTATTTCTCCGACGGTTCTTAAAATATTCTTAGTAAAAAGATATTTTGAAACATGCACTAACTGTATGTTATAAGGCAATATTTTTTCCTCAAGTGTATGGGAACTTATGTCGTAAAAATCAACAAACTATTTATCCAATGGTTCGGGGAATATTGTTATTCACAAAGGTGATATTAGAAAAAGATCTTGCATCAATATAATTGTTGTATCTGAATGTAAATATTCTGTTCTGTGGTAAGATGGAAATAAATAAATATAAATAAATATGTTCATATTTTGTTTTCTTTTCTGTTAGCAGCGCATAGACAATAAAACTGCAAGGTAAAACGAAATAGACTGTTTTATTTATATCTAAAAATAACAAATGACCAAGATGACATTATATCGAAAGCTTTTGTGTTAGCAGCGCAAAGACAATAAAACTGCAATGTAAAGCTTAATAACCTGTTTTATTCATATCTAAAAGCTTAATAAACTGTTTTATTCAAATCTAGAAATAACAAATGACCAAGATGACCAAGATGATATTATACCAACAATACAACATTTCGATAATTATCCCCTGCTACAACTTTCTTAAGCTAACATTAGAAGCAAAACAATTTATCACTACATATTTTACTATTAAATATTTCATATGCTATGGTCTGCCTTGCCAAAAGTGGGTCAAAAGTTAATTTCATATTATATGTTAAACACTTAGCCATGAAACAGGTGAAAGGACCACAACTTACATTATCTGTTTGAGGAATAAAATCTTCTCTATCACTAAAATATCTAACTTTCCATCTTTTGAAATTTTCGGGCCTAGATTTTTGAATTAAACTTGTTTGACATAAATATTGTATTAAGATGCTGAGAACTTTATCATGCTTAGAACCTGTTGAATCGCACACACTTATTAGTTTTTCTTTGACATGAACCACGAGTACGATCCAATGTAAGTTATCTATATTGATGGGAAAGTAGATAGTCCTAAAATCGAAAAGGGGTTTGGGTGAAAACGTGTAAAATTTATACAATTTTGGTTGATTAGGATCGCTGTTGACAAAGAAAAATTGATTGAACCACCCTGCAGGAGCTGCTATTGCTTTCTTTGGTGAGCATTTCGATAACAATTCAAAGTAAATACTCAGACTGTCGGATGAGAACCACGTTTCAAAGCTGAGAATATCTCGCAATATCCCTTCGTGAATGTGATAGCCTCCTATTTTGCTTGAAAATCCATTATAATTGCTGTTAAACATTTTAAGGGGAGTTGTAGGAAGACAGTTTATATTCTGAAATTTTGCTTTCTCTATATTATTCTTTATTGAATGTTGAAATCTGTCTAGTACCAGCATAACAGATTTGCAATCTCTCAAATAACGATTAAGAACATTTTGGTTAACCGGCCTTGAGATTGCTGAGGAATCTATTTCGTCAAAGATGACTGTTTCTGTGGACCCGCAGGTTCTTTTCAGCAGGGCGTACGAGCCATTATCAAATAAGCACAGTAGGATAGATACTCCAAAAATATCAGAAGTGAAAGGGTAGCAGGGTTCTATCAATCCATTTATATCAATTCTGGTATTTATTGATTCAATGGTCACATTCTCTGTAAGATAAATCAAAAGGCTATTTTGTACAGTTCTAATGTACGGGTAATTTCTATCCATTAGATTATTGCAATGATCACACCTGACAGAAATCTTTGATAAGGCTAATTGTTCCTCTACAGCTTCCTTAATGGAGTGCTGTGTGAAAGCATCCACTTTCACCGACTGTATTGCCTCCCCCCACTCAAAGGTCTTTTCGCAGACACATGCCAAACCATTCCAAGTGTGAAATCCAAAAAGTGTGCTTTTAGGCATGTCAGGCTCATACCCCCTTATAGCCTGGAATTCTACTAATTGATTCATATATGTATATGGATCTGTCGCTAATGATTTGCCAAATGTTTCTGATAATGCCAAATGTACCTTTTGAGATAAAATGTCAAAATCATGGGCATTTCTTGAATTTTTTAGTCCCTTTTCAATTTCCATTTGGCGTATGTTTCTCATTTCTAATTCTATATTTTCAATCAAATCAAGGGGATGCTTCACGTTCAACTCCTTTACAGACTTGCTGTTTGAGAAAGATTGCAGTACAGGAATAACAAAATTTGGAATCGAAAGGCTAGCATCGCATTTTTCATAAATTAAAAGATAGGCTGCTTTTTGTAGCGCAATTTTGAAATTTTCTTTCAACAATTCACAGTGCGGTTCGCATAAATCATTTAGATAAGTAATTGAAACTTCACCGGCTGATCGAGTTAGTACCGAGGCTGTATAATGTCCACTATTTGCACTTCCAGTGTGCAAAACAATCGATTTTAGAGCATATGTGGCATTTTCAGAAGAATGTTTTTCACTAAAATTAATATATTCATCAATACCAATTGGTCTGGTATCCTTGCGTGTTATCCCATTTACATGAATTATTCTTCTCACTGTTATCAAAATAGTATTTTGTAAATTAGTAAATCTTGTTTTAAAACTAATTGATGTCTTATTACAGGTTTTGCAGTTTGCGCTAACTTTTTCCTCATCACAGTGAGAATCAAGGAGACTTTGGACTGAGACATTTTTTCCCTCTGGTACAAACTCGATCAAATGCTCGGGAACTTTTAAAATTGTGGTATCACCGCAGCTGTCACATCTACTCAATCTTTCGGTGGATGTGAAATAACCAATTTCTCTTATCAAAGATGCAACGACACTGAAATAGAATTCATGAGGGTCATTTGGCAAACCACTACTAAAAATTTCAGGTAAGGTTTCCCATGAAGTAGAGCGGGAGGCAAATAGATCACGAAGAAATTCCTCTGGTACAATAGCCCTGCTATTTGTTCTCAGGAAATACCATATCTTTAAAAGGTACCTCAAAGGCTGAGATAACGTTCGCAAGTTTATCTTACAGAGAATGCTTGTTACCAAATTTGTTGGTACTAGTGCTTGACTTAAAGCATTAAACCAGCAATTGTTTTGAAAATTAGGTATTTTGCAAAAATTTTCCAAAATTGACTCCTCAAAAGACGGTGTCATTGACCGTGCATTCGGATTTTCTCTGCATTTCGATTTTTGACTTTCCAAAGTTTTTTCTAAATTTACTTTTGTTCTTAATTGCATTTTCCCCTGAAACATTCTGATAGGTTGTGCCGAATTTAATTACTCTCTGGAGTCGATGTACCGATTGGTTCTCATAAACTGCAATCGCAAACAGCTCACCGTGACACGAGTACTCAGGCAACACGGAACGCAATTATATACGCCGTGACTTGATTGCAATCCGTTTTCAGGTGAGTGCAAACAGTTCACCGTGACACGAGTACTCAGGCAACACGGAATGCAATTATATACGCCGTGACTTGATTGCAATCCGTTTTCAGGTGAGTGACACGGATAATCAAAAATCACAAATTGCACTTAAACGAAACATTCAATGATTGTAATTAATTTTCAAACCTGTCGTCTCGGTAACTAATTGCAAGTAAGGCTAACATTGTGTCTCATTCATCTTAATTCTGGTAGTTGTATGATGATCTTTTTTCTGCCTGTCTGCCGAAAACGAACGCCAAATAAATATATTTAATGACTATTCGCTGGCAACAAACTGGCATATCATCCATGATGACATCTCTTCTTTTCTCTTTTCTAAAATGAGCAGGACTCTCGTGACGCCATGGCTGCCTGTCTACCGCAAACGAACCCCATAATGATTTGAACACTGGCAATTCGCTTGCAATAAACGGGTATGCACTCTTTCTGAACATGTTGCTTCAGGTATCTCATATATCCCTCTATATATTATCTTTCAACATGTAGGTATTATGGCTTGTTTTATTTACTTCCGATATCCGTGAATCTCGTTCTGTTCGAGAAGATATTTGCCTTATATTGTTTAACAGGATTTTATTTTCAATCAGTTCATTTCAATATACGGTGTTAATATCAGGTGTTTCACATTTAAGAGGGTGTGAGTACAAGGAGAGAAACATAAAATTGAACAGCACATCGTACATCGTAATTGGCAAAACTGAAAATGTGTTCTTTTAAAGCTACAACAGCGTTTGCGGCGGTTGCTCCATGTTTATCAGCCAACGGACGAGTTTGTAAAATAACCAATTACGATGTGCTGGTCAATTTGAATGTTCCTTGCCTTGTACTCGTATGAATTTACTTTACTTTGCCCCATCTGTTTTGCAGCGAGATATAGATATATTTCTTTTCCCAAATGCGTAGTTTTGAAACTGTATTATCACTCATTCTTTTGTGCTATTTGCATTTTTTTTAAGTACGAAGTTTTATAAACTTGTATTATCACCCATTGCTTTCTTGTTTAAAATCAAATATGAAAGTGTTCATGAATTTTTACTCCAAAATTCTTATTTTCTGATAACTTCAGTCTCTTATTTTCTGATAGCTTATTTTCTGATAGCTTCAGTTTTCCTTTTTAATTGCGACATTGACGCGCAAATCCACGTCCCGTAAACCCCTGTTCTTTCACATATTTTGTTCACAAGAGACTGACACACACACGTACATACATACACACACACAGAACGTGCAAACACAAAATGCCTCCTTTTAGTCAAGGAGATACAATCAAGGAAGAACCAAGTCTCGGAGATAGATAAAACCACGGTTATTTCCGTCTCGGAAGAAACTTACTAAATTTGCATACAGGATACGATTTTGCGACGCGAACAAAGCAACATCAGATTAAATTGTCTGTGAGAACAGTTACAGAAAACATACCGATAACTTTAAACCACACAGCACATAACAAACAAAACGCCCCAAAAATCAGCTGAAAGGGTAAACAACATTCGAAACGATTACAAACGGAAGTGAGGCTACAAACACAAAGGCTGTTAAATTTGTTCTCACAAGTCACTCTAGAGTAGCTTTGGTATCGGGTAATTTTTCCGATACGTACGAACTAAATCAGGTGGGGGGGGGGGGGGGCGGGTTGAGTTGCTAATAATGGAATAAAACAGAAAGAACTTGATAAAACATTTAAAGAGATGAAAAGAATGCGTTATGTTTGTTATACATTGTAAATTAAAAGCACTAGCATTTTGGAAATACTGTAATATTGCACAAATACGACGCTTGCCGGTCTAAAAGGCTGTATGGTATAATAATAATAATAATAATAATAATAATAATAATAATAATAATAATAATAATAATAATAATAATAATAATAATAATAATAATAACACTTCAATTGAACAGTCAGCATGAACAGAAAGATCTCCAATGCATTTTGTTTTAACCATGCATGTTTAGTGATTAAAACATTTAATCGTCACAAGAATAGGCAATCAATCGCTTACTTGCTAAACTTAATCACTTTCTGGATACAAACGGAAAAGCTTCTGAGGATAAGGGTAAATCAGGAAATTAAGGGCTCAATATTTAAACAAATAGCTGAATACCCATAATTCCGAAGCCTAAGCATCTATTGTGACCTTTGATGTCATATAAATCTCCACTATCGGGCGAATTTAGCACACGTTTGTTAAAGTAACTTCTTACAAACTGCTGTTCTATGTAAAAGTTTGTCTTAAAACAAAGTCAAATTATAGATAAGGTATAAAATGACGAATAAATTGAGAAGTTATGAGAAGATATGAAATCCCATCGATGTGCTTACATATCCATTTGCAAAAGGCAAGGTATGGTTGACAATCAGTTTCAGAAATTATAAAATGCTATGCACTCGGCTGCAAAACAGGCCTGTAACAATTCAGGTAAACTATGCACAGTCCGAAGTCGGAATGGCGTCCTGACTTGTGTCTACTAAGAGACAAAAGCGCGTTTGGTGGTACATTTGGGACAGCTGTAATAGACCAAGAAGTGGTACGCTTTTTAAAGTTATAAAAACTGTAAAAAACTATTTAGGAGATGTCAACGTTTTATATAAATAAACCTCATTATATCTCAAACCGGAAATTAGCGAATTTGTACAGGCCAAATAAAAAGGAAGCATTTATGAAGAGACTTAAAGCACCTAATAAGGAATTTACTGAGTTTTATCATAAAATATTGTATAATGGCAATATACTTAATGATGAACAAAGACTACTTGATATCAAACTGAAAGACATATATGATAGAAGAGATAGTCTTAACTGTCGTAATGCATTTGTTTCATCAGAAGTTGTTAACAAATGCATATTGAAGAAAAAATGTTTCCCGGGGTATGATCTAATTTCTGCTGAACATTTTCAGGTCGTAAACAGTAATACGTTATGTAATTTGATGTAAAATTTGTATACAAATATATTAAGGTTTAACATTGTTCCTAGTATTTTTCGTCTCGGTATCATTGTACCTGCACTTAAAAGAGCTACTCACAGTCCTAGCATTGTATACAATTATAGAACAACAACCTTGATGTCAACTTTTGCTAAAATAATAGAAATAATCATGATTCCAGACCCTATTCTTAGCAACTACCAATACAGATTTAGTAAAGGTAAATGGACCGCAATGGTGTGCAGCTTTTTAAACGATATTTCAATGCATTGTAAACATACTAACACTCACCTTTGTGTTTGTAGCTTAGACCATGAGAAGTGTTTCGATAGGATATGGCACGCTGGAATGTTTTATAAATTAAAAGGTAAAATACATATTTGTCATTGGAATTTTCTCTTTAATGGTATTCTAATTCATATGCAAAAGTCAAATAGGACTTTAGGCATGCAGAAAAGTTCAAAATTACTCGTGGCACAAAATAAGATAGCATTTTGTCTCAACATCTATTTAAAATTTTTAGGAATGAGTTACAATTTGCTGGGCGTCAGTTAATATAAGCATTGTTATAGGTGAAATAAAGTATAATAATTTTGCTACTACTTGTATTGTTTAAAATGGAAATTTAACTCTGGTGTACAAAAATCAAAATGCATGATATTTAGCAACAATCAACTGTTTAAAACTCCAGAAAGCGAATTAGGTGGAACATGTTTGAATATAGAAGAAAACTTACTTGTGCTCTTATGTTTGACTCAAAGCGTTCTTATTCTAAGCATATTGAAAAAGTATTTCATGTTTGAGAAAATCATATTTTAGTCTAAATAATGATAGATTATGTTGCCCTGGTCTTGATTCTGATGTAAAAAATTATTTTTGGAAAACAACTAGTAGGAAAAAGCCGGTTTTGGGCTAGGAAGTGACGTCATAATGACGTGATAGGGTGGTCCAGAACCGACATGGGGGCGCGCCCGTTCTAATGACGTCATAATGACGTCATTATTACATCATAATGATGTCATAATGACCTGACGAGGGTGGCGCAGAGACACCATGAGAATCATACTGACGTCAGAAGGGTGATCCAGAACTGTCATGACAGTTTTGGATCAATTTTGGATAAAGCACGCGCCCGTTCTAATGACGTCATAATGACGCAATAATGATATCATGTGATAAATCATGTGATTTGGTCACATAGTCACATAGTGTGTCTAGGTCGCCCAAAGCTGAGCTCGAACCACTAACCCTCCGGCCAGGAGTCCTACGCTCTACCGACTTAGCTATTCCGGACTTATTGTGAAAAAAACATTTGGACAAAATGTGAAAACATGCCATATAAGGTCATAACGCACACATAACGCACAAATTCATAATGAATATATTCATAGCACTCATTCATAACACATTCATAACACATATTCATAACGCATTCATATCTGTTCCAAAACTCTCATGACAATTATACGCCACCTATCTGACGTCATTATGACGTCATAGGTACTGTCTTGGCCACATAGTCACTTAGTATGGTCTAGTGTTAGGCCGCTCATACCAAGGCTCGAACCACCAACCTTCTGAGACATATGAGGTCATAATGTACACATTCATATCTGTTCCAGAACTATCATGACAGTTCCAGAACACCCTATCACGTCATTATGACACCCTAAAAGGACATACTATGTGACAGGCCAATTGCACTTGTGCCTGTAAGCATAATGTATATTTTAGTAACTTTTTAAAAAAGAAGTAGATAACTTTCACCATGTTGAACCGATTTGAATGAAAACGTTACTGTTTTTGATCCAGTTTTATTTCTAGTTTTAACATAAAGTAGTCACAGGCTATTTGCACATGTGGCTGTAAACATAATGTTTATTTTAGTCACTTTAAGAAAAAGTTGATAACTTTCACCATGTTCAACCGATTTGAATGAAAATTTTACCGTTTTGATCCAGTTTTATTTCTAGTTTACAGTGGTCACAGGCTATTCGCACAGGTGACTGTAAGCAATTTGGGGGTGAAAAGAGCACGCCATTCAAAGATGTGTTCGAATGGCAAGCACCCATTCAAATATGTGTTCGAATGGCAAGCTAATTCAGAGACGTGCCCGAATTATTTTTGGAACATATTACGTCATGGTGTTGTTCAACACGTTTTTTCAACAAGTTGTTTAGCAATTGTTAAACAAATTGCTTAACAAGTTGTTCAACATGTTGTTCAACATGTTCAACCTGTTCAATATGTTCAACATGTTGCTGAACATGTTCAACATGCTCAACGCGCTGTTCAACATGTTTAAATTGTTGTTCAACCTGTTGTTCAACATGTTACTCAACATGTTCAACATGTTGTTTAACCTGTTATTCAACATGCTCATCATGTTCAACATGTTCAATATGTTCAATACTCTGTTCAACTTGTTCAATATGTTGTTCAACCTGTTGTTCAACATGTTCAACATGTTGTTCAATGTGTTAAACATGTTGCTCAACATGTTCAACATGTTCA
Organism: Protula sp. h YS-2021; assembly: GCA_949752745.1. Lineage (NCBI taxonomy): Eukaryota > Metazoa > Annelida > Polychaeta > Sabellida > Serpulidae > Protula > Protula sp. h YS-2021. The sequence continues at coordinate 71,768,634 of OX457029.1, forward strand.
ACACGCTGTTCTACATGCTCAACATGCTGTTCAACATGTTGTTGTATATAAAGCTATGTTTATAGACTTTCTCGGTAAAGTTATTTCTAAACATATTAGGACATAGTGTGTCCAATCTCGAGTGTGACATCTCCCTATAGATTATATAAGGCAGCCGCTCTCAAACGTAACGCATTCTGTATCAAGATACTGAAGAGTAAACAACAGCTACCATCTATGACAATGTCTGTAGAAAAGTCTGAGACAATGCCTGCAGAAAATTTTACAGTAAAGCCTGAGACAACACCTACAGCAAAGTCTAATGCAATGCCCATGGTAAAGTCTAAAGTGAAGTCACATCAAAGGCGACGGAGAAAGGCAATGGAGAAATATATATTAAATTGACGAAATATCAACAAAAAGTGATTGTTAACATTCGTGAATATATTACGAATCATATATCTGGGAGGTTACATCCTACCAAGAAGGTAATTTTGTTGTCATTGAAAGATTGGCAAATGCTGAAGAAGCAAATGACGTCAGTTGATCTCATGCTTCAGAAAATGGATGTGTATAAATGCAGTGACTGTCAGAAGATGGTTGAGTAGAAATGTATTGAGCGAGACGACTGCATACAGTTTTAACAGTATGACGAGTTTAGTGGATGCTATGATTTCATCACCCTCAGTGCTGAAGATTGGAGCGAAGTTCTTGAAGCTTGACAAGAACTTAAAACTTAGCTTTGTCCCAAATGGACATTTACATTTGATAAGTAGTTCAAATAAAATTGTCTCTATGCTTAATATGTAGACTATGAAATGAATGAACATATTCTATGTCGATGTCAAGTCAGTTTTTATAACATTTGCAAACTTAAAAGTTCTTGAGAGTGGGCACATGTATTAGCATAATATGTATTTGAAATACTGTTTTTATCATAATTGCAAATATTTGTAATATTCAATAAAAAACACATATGATGCTTTTCAACTTTTTATTTTTCTCATACAATATATAATACAATACTTCATTATAATATATAGTTTACGGGTGAATTAACGGCGCGCCAGGGACCTGAGCCTCTGGCGACCTCACATGTTTGCAAAGCAAGAAATATATTAACACACAACGCTTACGTTAATAAAATATTACAACATTTATAGAGTCTTTATTATAAAGTTTAGTCAAATAAGTCTATTTTTCTTCATCTATTTCACTCTGTCCACTATCCATATCACTTTATTCATCACTGCTGTCATCATCATCCTCCTCCTCCTCTTCCTTATCTAGTAGCTTTTCAAAGAATGCATCGTTTCTTCTTATGGCCGCTTTTAGTGCTTTTACATACTTGTAATGTTTTTCATCAACAAAGTAATTTAAGTCCTCTAAAATTGTTTGCTAATGGTGGCTTTGTTCTAGACATTGGGTATATTTGAATAGGCTCATAAACAGTTGTTTTAGTCCATGTTTATAAATGTGTCGAAGGTCATCACTTGCTATTTAACGCACATCTTCAAGCCCTTGTTCTTCATATTCTGAAACCTTTTTTGAAATTTGGCATCATAGTCATCGTAGACTTCTTGAACAATATCATACCAAACAGAGTCTTTTCTGACTCACTTTCAGAGTCTGTTTCTGACTCACTTTCAGAGCTGCTGTCATCAACACCCACATCACACTGCTCCATATGTTGGAACAAAGCTTCTTGGCTGTTGTATAATGCGCCACATTCTGTACAAGCATGTGCATTCTTTTCAGTCATGTTTGACTTTCCATAGAAGACTCATCTAAAGTTTCAGTGAAAGGTGGTTTTACAGGGTTTTCCATATCTATCTCCAATTCTCCTTCTGAAGTGTGAGCATCCTCTTAGTGCCTTTTAAGACTTTGTGGTCAATTGTAAGATTTCGAACAAATGTTGCATTTATACATCCTTTCGGTTCAACATACACTTTTCAAATGATGAGGAAGTCTTTAAAAATAGCTTAATATAGAACAACTTGTTGATCAACAACTTGTTGAACAACGTCTTGAAGATGTTCGACAACATGTTGAACAACAAGTTGAACATGTTGAACATATTGAACACGTTGAACAACATGTTGAACATGTTGAACAATATCTTGAACATATTGAACATGTTGAATGATGAACAACATGTTGAACAACATGTTGAACATGTTGAACTTGTTGAACAACTTGTTAAAAAATTGTTGAATAATTGTTAAACAACTTGCTAAACAATACCATGACGTAATACATTCCAAAAATATTTAGATCACGTCTTTGAATGGGCTTGCGATTCGAACACATGTTTCATTGGGGCTCGCTATTCGAACACATGTTTGAATGGGCACGGTCTTCCTACATAACTAACCAAAGAACAAAAATATGTAACAAATAGACATGCGTAACAAAGAATTTCAAATTTTCCCGCGTACCATTGCATAATATGTTTTCAACGACTCAGTTTGCTAAAGTTGGCCTAGAACCCTGATTTATCCACTACTATGAGCTCAGAGCGTTCGAATAGGTGGCATGGTAAAATCCCAAACCTGTTTTATGTATAATATGTTTTCAAAAACTACATTTGTAAAAGTTGGTTTAGAACCTTCATTTTTCCACTACTATAGCATAACACATAACATTAGATTTACTGTGGGAAAATCTCATCCCACTTTTTGACGCCATTGTGACGCCATAGGTGGGCCAAAATCCCCATGGGGGTTTTGGACCAGGCATATATGTGTGCATTATAGCATTATATTTTCACAAACATTCTGGTTAGCTCAGTTGGTAGAGCGTCGGACTCCTGGTCGGAAGGTTGGTGGTTCGAGCCTAGACCATGGTATGTGACTATGTGACCAAATCACATGACTAAGTTCAGGAACCAAGTCACGTGACCCCCTCAACAGATGACAGATTGCTACCTGTCAATCATCACGCACTCGTTCATAGCACACATTCTTCACGTACTCATTCATAATGCACTCATTCATAATACTCATTCATAATACACATTCATAATGTACTCTATGGTCTAGGGTTAGGGTTATGGCGCTTAGGGTTATGACGTCATTATGACGTCATCATGACGTCATCATGACGTCATTAGAACAGGCGCGCGCTTTATCCAAAACTGATTCAAAACTGTCATGACAGTTCTAAATCATCCTTCTGACGTCATTATGACTCTCATGGAGCTTCTGCGCCACCCTTGTCACATCATTATGACGTCATTATGACGTCATTATGATGTCGTTATGAAGTCATTATGACGTCGTTAGAAGGGGCGCGCGCTTTATCCAAAACTGGCCTAGAAACCCCGAGGTTATTCTGGGCCACCCTATGATGTCATTATGACGTCACTTCCTGGGCCAAGAATCGGCCTTTTCCTACTACTAAAACGGTTTGCAGAATCTGGGCTTGCATAATTTATGGCACTGTGACTCCAGGGACACTACTGTCAAAAGTACTGCACCTGGGAAAGTCACCTACTTAAAGTCACCTACTTTAAGTCTCCGCATTAAAATCTAACACTAAATAAAATATACACTTGTTGAGGACTTTATATTTTAAATTAATGGTTTGTACTTTGCAACACTTTACTCAAGTTTGTTTGAAAGCATTAAACGATTTAAATGATTGTTTATTTATACCACATCTCTCCAGCAATCACCAAAATAAGCAAAAGACAGCATGTTCTAGTAAATAAGTGATTGCCTCTGTGTTCAACTTACATTCATGGATTTTCTATTAACCGTCAGATGAAGGGTAATGGATATAAAATAAATGTTATGTAATTTCTGAAGATGCGACAACACCCTTGCGCTGTTATCATTTTCAAGTAGACTCATTGTCACCAATCTATCACCCTTTTGTAATCACCCTTTTGTAATCACCCTTTTGCAAGGTAGCATTTCATATCATTTCAAATTTACATTTGCTGGTTGCTTTTTTAAAACATTTGAAATATTTGGATCATCTCATCTCATCTTATCTCATGCAAAAAGGTTTCCGCCTTTCAAGACCTTTCACAGCCACGGATGCAAATCACTGATGAGCGAGACCTTGACCTTCGGAAAGTTGTGTGTTGGTAAAAGTCAAAAGAAGGTACGTTTTTCCCTGTGCAGTGTAGTGAAAAAATCTATTTAGATATGGGGATGGTCTTTACTATCCTAAGATTGAACAGCTCGCATGGGACGCCTTGTTTCAGAAAACACCGAGTTTGGGAGTTAACGTGTCTGCAGGTAGCTCCGAGTAGCTCCAAGTCAGCTCTGACTTAAATAACATCGTATATATCTAAGCCGAACCTCGGTAGCGGTCTGCTTCTTGGAGCTAGCTACGAGTCAGCGCTGAAGTAAACAAGATCGAGACACGAAGCTTTCAAATTTTCCGCTAATAGGGGTCAACTTCATTCTTGCGGACACCTTCATGCAATGCATTGTGGGTAACTGAGGGCATAATGAGCGATATTTGAAGTTTATCGCACTGTTTTATACCAGTACAAATTCTTCGATACTTAAGTGATAAAATCTTTGCAAACGGTAAAAACTGTAAAGAACTAAAACGTCATTTTGCTAGCGAAATGTTCAGCACTCGACAAAAATTAAAACGCAAAAATACTTCCTTCAATGGGCTATTTCTTGAATAATATACTGCAAACAACATACCAGTAACCTGGGTCTTTCGCCAGTGTTCATGCAAGTTCGCCATCCCGAAAATGTCGATTATTACCCGAAAGGTCGGTTAAATAAAACAACACCCCTTTAAATGGTAGGACTACGAGGGAGAGGAGATAGAAATGGTTAGAGTAGATCGTAATTGGTGACAGCAAAATGTTCAATTCTTACTAAACTTAATTAGCCAGATGCAAATTTGGCGACTTTTTGTACTCAAATATTCCTTATTATGTGATACTTGACAAATAAAAATTGTTTTCAGCCACGGAAGATGGTCTTTTCAATTTCACCAATTTGGATCTACTGTAGCCATTCGTTCTCCTCCCCCTTGTATCTAAACCAGCTTATGTTCTGCATTTTGGAATACCTTTTCTTTTAATAGTTAGTTGTTTATGTGCTTATTTAATAATTTAATTCGCAAAATTTTTAGATTTCGGGATGACAAAATAATATGGCGGATTAAAGTTGTCCAAAAATATTATACCCGGCAATATTTAATTTCCCCATAACTCCACACAAACACAAGCGTTTGGTTTGTAATTCTCTGGAAACATGTCTAAAATTCTACACTTTCGACGTTCAAAAGGGGAACTCCATTACACCAAAAAAAAAAAGTAATCGTTGAAAAACCACCCAAAAGTGGCGGACGGTCGAACAAGGCAAGGAACAATCAAATTGACCAGCACATCGTAATTGGTTAAATTTCAAACTCGTCTGTTGGCTGATCAAAATTATTATGAACCATAATAAGAATGTAATAGTGAATGGCATGGCTTAATGTTTGTAAATAAACAACCGCCTTAAACGCTGTTCACGCATTAAAAGAACACATTTTCAGTTTTGCGAATTACGATGTGCTGTTCAATTTTATGTTTCTTTCCTTGTAGGTTACTGGTAGCTTGAATACGTCTTATAAGCCGAGTAGTGTTTGGTTTTAGTTGACACAAGGTTTAATTGACTGATCAGGCATACGCCGTGTTATCTATTTACGCAGTGAGAGCTCGCACAAAGCTGAGCAACTGTGTTCTGTGATGTGCATTAAATGCAAAACATACACTCTTTTCACATGGCATTTTAACAAAGAAAACAAAATCGAAGACGAAAATAAAAAGTGACATGCACAGATCAAGCTCTTCGCACGTCCCAAGTTTCATGGTCCTAGGGCCCATAGTGTCAGAGAAGAAGCAGACACAAAAAATCAGGTACCTGTCAAGAAGAAAAAAAGGACGAATGGCTGATCGCACAAATTCATATAACCCTTGCAAGCCAAAGGCTTGCCAAGTGTTAGCTAACTTCCTGGCATATGACAAGTGGGCCAAAATGTATGCGATTGGCCCAGAACAAGAAAACTACCTGTTATATTTGGCATAAAACAATGGGAAACTATGCGTTTTGCCCCGACTCAAGCACTGGCACTTTTTGATCACGTGATGAAAATGTTAATTCTCATTGGTGGATGTAAGGTTGTGACGTGAACTCGTCCTCAAGAATATCTTATGAGGCACAACTCCTGCATACCAGCCCTTGCAAGCCAAATCACACTCTTGGCATTCCGAGTATAATGCGCAAAAAGTCCGCATTTTGATTACAAACTAATCGGGGTAAAATGAAAGAAATGATAGATTTCGTGTAAATTTTCTCCGCACCAAAGAGCAATTGTGTTTTTTAATAACCAGTATGCTGGTTACCGTGGAACGGAGGGATATAGTTATATACAGACCACATTAATAGATGGATTGGTTTCATATTTTGTACACGGCTTCTCTGGACCCTTCCGCAGTGCAATGACCAAGAATTTTCCGGAACGAAAAAAAATTGACAAAGTAGCGGACTTTGAAAATTGGCACTAGACTAAGCCTATATAGGGCAGTCTCACACGCCTACAGGCCGCATTGATGGAGGGATTCCTTTCAAACTTTGTACACGGCTTTTCTGGATCCTTCCGCAGTGCAGCGACCAAGAATTTTCCGGATCGGAAAAAAATTGACAAAATGGCGGACTTTTGAAAATCGGCACTTGACTAAGCGTACATACGGCAGTCTCACGCGCCTACTGGCCGCATTGATAGATGGATTCGTTTTAGATTTTGTACACGGCTTGTCTGGATCTTTTTGCCGTGCAGTGACCAAGACTTTTCCGGATCCAAAAAATATTGACAAAATGGCGGACTTTTGAAAATCGGCACTTGACTAAGCGTACATACGGCAGCCTCAAGCGCCTACAGGCCGCATTGATGGATGGATTCCTTTCAAAATTTGTGCACGGCCTCTCTGGATCCTTCTGAATTTTCCGGATCGAAAAAAAAATGACAAACTGGCGGACTTTTGAAAATCCGCACTGGACTTAGCGTATATAGGGCAGTCTCATGCGCCTACAGGCCACATTGATAGATGGATTCATTTCAAATTCTACACAAGGGTTCCTTGGAACCTTCCGCAGTGCAGTGACCAAGAATTTTCCGGATGGAACTTAAATTGACAAAATGGCGGATTTTTCAAAATCGGCGCTGTACTTAGCGTACCTACGGCAGTCTCACGCGCCTGCTAGTTAATGGATTGATTCGTTTGAATGTTAGACACTACGTCTACCTATCCTTCCACTTTTGAATTTTGCGTAGTCAACACGAAACAGCCTTACACACACCATATCTTCTACGGGGGATAGACGTACTCCGAGAGACGTAGTCAAGTTTTAGAGCATTACTATTCATGTGATTTTTTTTTGTTCTTACTGTAGGCTACCTCTTTTTGGCGACCATACAAACCTGTTGATACTTGAGTGACTAGGTCTCGGCTGGTCAAAATGTCCTTGGACGTTCTTGTACTACACTCTTTCATATTTATGTTGCTTCCCTCGTAATACAAAACTTTTTAAGATTGAAAAAAAAAATTGTTTTTGTCCTTATTTCTAATACGTTTTGAGTGACAGGTTTTGATTATTGTCCGTCTATCTGTCCGTCGACCCGTTCGTCTGTCTCTCCGTCGATTTTTACTTCCACCCTGGTAATCCGTTTCTTACTCTATGTTTGGTATTTTGATGCCCTTTTAGAGCATGTAGGTGCGCCTTGTTTTTATATTCCGGTTGGAGGACGGGGGTGGGGGGGGGGGGGGGGGGTTGGGGGAGAGGGGGGGCTGTGCTCTCCACGATGGCTTGTTAGTTTCACCTCTTTATCAATTTATTATTTTGCGTTTATATATACATACGGAGAAAAAGAGTTTAGGTCTTTATATAGTGACTTCACGGCGAGTGTGTTTCTTTATGGACTGTGGTAATTTGGTGTTGTCGGATGAGATCGCCTTGAATGGGATCGCGTGGTATCATAGGAAAGTGACGTCTTACCTTTTATTCACGTGGCTTTTTTTTCAAAAAAAATTTTCCTGTTCCTTTTCTTGTCATTGACCTGTTTTTTTTACATTAACTTTGTGAGTGTTATGTTACTGTATGCGGGATGTGTTACCTTGTGAGGGATGTGTTACCTTACGTGGGAAGTGTTAACCTTATGAGGGATGTGTTACTTTATGACGAATCTATGGCATTATGAGGGATGTATTACCTTGTAAGGGATGTGTTACTTAATGAGGGATGTGTTACCTTATGACGGACCTGTGACATTATGAGGGATGTGTTACCTTATGTGGGATGTGTTAATCTTATAAGGGATGTGCTACATTATGACGGATCTGTGACATTGTGAGGGATGCATTACCATATGAGGATGTGTTACCTTGTGAGGGATGTATTACCTTGTGAGGCATATGTTACCTTGTGAGTGTTACGTTACCTTATGAGAGATGTGTTACCTTGTGAGGGGTGTATTTTCATTTCGCTAGTGACGTAATATTTTGTGGGGAATCGGGTATGGTCATCGAGGTGTTATCATTGGCGTGTTATCTCGTCTCTAATAATATATTTCGTGATCGCAAATGATATGTTACGTCATCAGCAGTGCCATATTTCCAGAGCGCAAGCATCACGCCGTGACCAATTACGTCATCACCAGTGACGTGTTCCCTCATCGCTAGCGTCACGCCGTGAATTGTGACGTCATCGCCAGCGACGGGCTGCTCTATGTCTATCTATCTCCCTATTTGCTACCTTGCAGACTCGAAGCGGGGATGGTGCTTTACCGGTCTCTTAACGACCCGACAGGGGACAATACTTTGAATGGTGTCTGCGCGCCTGAGACCGACCCAAGGCTGAGGGGCAAGGACGGCAGAGTGCCATATTTCAGGTTCCTGTTTAACAGCTTGACCTTGCGTGGCTGCGTCAATGTGAGTCTTTGTTACTTGACTTTTTGTTGTCACTGTTTTAGACTGTCAGCTTGGTATTGTATGGGGGATTTTTTTCAGTATAATTATTTGACGAAGATTATCATATTACTTCTGTCGTCTTCTGTAATGTGGGTATATGGCTGTAATGTGGGTATATGGCGGTCATGTAGCTGTTGTCTGCCGTCACGCTTACATCACTTCGCCGTGTTTTGTCTTCCTTGTACATTCTGTGTGTGTGTGTTAGTCAGTTGTCAACAAAATGTTGTGCGCAAGATATCTCGAGGATGAAAAGTAGGATCCACTTCAAACTTGACCTTTTTTATTCCTTGGGTAGGTCGGACGGTTGTGTCCACTTTTGACGCATGTCACGTGATCATGACAGGCGTATGACGTCATTACGTAAACATCTTGTGTGCAAAATGTCTCAGCCGCTGAACATCGGAGAAAGTTCCAACTTGGGTGGGATTGTTGCTTGGTAGGTCCGAAAGATTCTTTCACATTTTGTAGCGATGGAACGAACGAGTGCGGCGTGTGACGTCATCACGTAAAATATGTTAATTGTGAAGAAGATCTTGTATGCAAAATACCTCGGCAACGTAAGTTGTATCAACTTTAATTTTTATATGGGTATTCCTTGGGTCAATCGGACGGGTCAGGCGTATGACGTCATTGTGTTATATGTAACATTTCTCAGCCGTTGACCATGCGAGAAAGTTGAATCTTGGTGGGAATAGTTGCTTGGTTGGTCCGAAAGATTCTACCAGATTTTGGCCCCGGAGTAGAACGAACGAAGACGGCATAGCACATGATTGGATAAAAACATCTCAGCTCGGATCGACTTGAAATTTTGTGTGGTTTCCTCGAATAAGTTTGTTGCTTTAAACTCACAGAAAATAAAGACAGGCGCATAAAAAGTATTATGTGATATATTTTGCCGTCGCTGAATCTAATACCACCCCCTCCCCCCCCCCCCCCCCCTCGATCTTTCCCGTTTTGTCGGCCCTTTTGTTAACCAAGCATAGTCATCAACCTACGCCTTCGGATTTCAGTTTCCAAGGAGATTCTGACATGTTCCTGCATGCTTTAGACATACTTGAAGAAAAAAAAAAGGCAGCACATCTGTCGATGTGCTGCATTGCTGTAGTTGGCTCTCTTGTGCGTTCCTCACCTACAGCTATTACATGTTTTCATACGTTGCCAAGCTGTTCCATATATGCGAGTAATTATATGTCTTCCCCTAATGGAGACATATATAGCATTTGGTGTGTCTGTCCGTCTGTCCGCAGTGAGTTCTTATGAAAGTAATGAGTGGATTTTTCTCAAAACATACATACATATTGGGGTACATGTCTAGATGATGCCCGTGGTATTTTTTTTTTCGTTTCCTCAAAAATTCTATTTTTGGCAAATTTTTGAACATGGGGTGGGGGGGCGTTCGTGCATTTTTTTTCACTTTGGCAGGCTATATCTCCAAAACAGTTTGTTGCATTAGGCTGAAACGTGGCAAGAACAACACACATATAGTGCAAATGTTTACTGTGAAGTTTTACTTCATTTCTAAAATGTATATTTGATTTTTAACTTTTTTTGGCCATATTGTTGCGATATCTCCGAAAAGGTTTGTTGGATTAGGCTGAAACTTGGCAAGAAGAGCACACATATAGTGCAAATGTTTATTGCGAAGTTTCTTTTCATTTGCGTTGAAAATGTATTTTTGGCGATTTTTTTAATTTTTGAATTTTATTTTTTTTTGGCCATATTGCTGCGATATCTCCAAAACTTTTTGTTGGATTAGGCTGAAACTTGGCAGAAAGAACTCACAAAACTTGTAAATGTTTACTGCGAAGTTTTTCTTCATTTCCGTTGAAAATGTATTTTTGGCGAATTTTTCAATTTTTGATCTTTAACTTTTTTGGCCATAATTGTTGCGATGTCTCCGAAACAGTTTGTTGGATTAGGCTGAAACATGGCAAGAAGAACCCATATATAGTGCAAATGTTTACTGCGAAGTTTTTCTTCATTTTCTGTAAAAACGTATTTTTGGCGATTTTTTCCACGTGACTGATTGGGTGCGGGGGAGACATATCCGTTTTTGTTTTAACAAAAACACTGGCCAATCTAGTTATTATGTAACGGTTCGCAAGGTTAGCCAAAAAAAAAAAAAAAAATTACGGTAAAACCTGTTTTTAGTGACCACCTTCCAGACCCCGATTAAAAAGTACGTACAGTTGCTGTAGTCTTCAAAAGGGCGCAACAGCGACCACCCTCCGGAACCGGACAAAAGAGACGTACAGTAAAACCTCGTTAGTGACCACCTTCTAGACCCGGATAAAAAGGCGTACCGCAAACCACCTTTTGGATCCAGATGAAACTCCTTAACCTGAACTTGTAGAAAAAAAAGAGGAGTCGAGTTACGTCCCCCCCCCTCCCCCCCCCCCCCATCAAAAGTTGGATAAAGGTGAATCGCAACCCGACCACGGGGCACATCGGATACATTTCTATGAAGGAAAAGGCCTTAATTATTCTGAAAATAGTGCAAATTTGCTCAAATGAAACTTTGTGAAAGGTTGGTTCAGGAAACATTTGTGTTTGTTTACAAAAACAAAAAAGGGCAACGGCGTGCTAATAGATATATTTTTTTTTATTTGTTCGGGTACACAACTGTTGGTGAGCACTGGCCGCTCGAATTTTCGACAATGAATTATGATTATGTATACTGAAATGAATATATTTTATTTCAGTAAAAAGAAAAATGAAAAATGGTTATTGGTGAATAATAGGTTTGGTCGGGGAGGCATTTGTTTCTGTTCAAAAAAAAAAAAAAAAAAAAAGACAAAAAAAGGAAAAAAAAAAAAAAAAAAAAAAAAAGAAAAGAAAATTAAATAGGTGTCGATTGAAAGGGTGATGTAAGCGTGTATTGGTATGTGTTGTGTGCACTGTCCGTTCTAGTTTCGTGTTTCAGATCGCCGCCACTTGCTACGTGGGCGTATTTGTCCTTGGCCTCACCGTTCGTAGCCGGATGAAGCGGAAACGCAGATAGAGGAGAGGAAGAAGGAGAACAAGGCTTGACGCCCCTGCCTGCCCCCCTCCCCCCACCCCCCTCTCCCCCCACCCCTCAACCTCTTCTCTACCCCCAGGACATGCTATAACACATAGTTTCTAGTTAGAAACTAAATTTAAGGATAACTCATTCTCACAAAAAAATTGCCCCGATGTCCAGTCCAAAGCAAAGCAGGAGCAAAGCAGCAGCGGTATAAAGCATCCCCGGTACAAAGCACCCCCGGTACAAAGCACCCCCGGTACCAAACGCCTCCTCCCGCCCAATTCGCCTCCATAAAATAACATCAATCAAAATTATCAATCCGATCACACAAAAAGATCAAGCAATCGGAACTGCAGTCGATATTAACGACATTGCGCAGCTGATTACAACGACAGCAGTTGAGATCAATGAAATTGATCCATCATGGCGAATTGCTATTGTTTTTTAATTAGAAACTATTTGCTGTTTTTTCACTCACTTGAAGTACGTATTAACTAAATTACGTATCAACTTTAAATATACCAATTCATGAGTATGGGAGTGGAATTTGTAAAAAAAAAATTAAAAAAAAAACAAAAAAAACCAAAAAAAAACAAAAAAAAAAACAAAAAAACCAGGGGGCTTTTTTCGGGAACGCTTTGTTCCTTGGTCTCTTTTGGAGGGGGATTTATTTGCCTGACAGCGTTCTGTAAAATTTGCCATACTTTTAAAATTTGCCACTTTCATGGCATTTCAATTATGTGAGAAAGGTGGTCGACTCGTCGCCCCCTCCTGTCCTCTCCATCCGCTAGTATATCCAGTTTAGAGGGGAGTAGAGGTTGGGGGAGGGACCGGGTGCTGAACTATAGAATTTCCAAGGCGATGATAGTACTATTTATGTTTAAATGTTGGGGCAGTATTTTCAAGAAATTAATGTGTGATAGTCAACGTGTTTTGTAAGAAACATTCGTCACAGGATTGGAAATGTGAATATAAAATGGCGTCAAATATGAACATAAAATGGTGTTAAATACGAACATAAAATGGTGTTAAATACGAACATAAAATGGCATTAAATACGAACATAAAATGTTGTTAAATACGAACATAAAATGGTGTTAAATACGAACATGAAATGGTGTTAATTTATGAAGCCGAGTGGTAGCAGACATTATGCCAAACTTCACATTTTTTTTTGTGTCAGTTTAGATGAAAAACAAGAAACGTGCATCTTTTATTGAACCAAAGGTGTAGACAGTTTGGTTGTTATTATGCCCCCATCCTTATAGACTTCTGTGTTGTGGTTAATTTAGGGGGTCTTAAAAGTAGCTGATGTCACCATAGCAACGGCATGTGCTGGATGGAGAATGTCAAATCAATTGGAGATTGAAATTGTAACGCTGAAAACAATAAAATATCTCACGTGACTCGTTATTTCTGTGTCCGTCTTTCACGCCCCCTCCTCTCCTCCCTCCCCCACTCCATTTTTTTTCCAGAAAAGGAGACAAATAATGTAATAACAATCGTGTTTTTTGGACTTCAACCGCGTTGGTTTTAGCACGACCGACTTTGTGAGCAGTCAGCTATACCCATCACTTGTGTCAGTTGTCCTCTGTGTGAGTATTGGTTTGCGTTTTTTATGTGTGTGTGGGAGGGTGGGTGGGTTTGGTTGTGCATTGTTTTTAGCCCAGCCGACTTTCTGAGCGGTGAGCTGTACATATCACTTGCGATGCGTCAGTGGTCCGTTATACGTGTATTGGTGTGTGTGTGTGTAAACAATTTGTTAAATGTTGCTGTTCTTATATTTCTGGTCAGATTCTTTTGAAATTTAGCATGAACGTTCTCTGAGTTGTCCTCCACATAGCTTGCTATACCGAAGGGGGGTGGGGGAGGGGGTGGCCAAGCTATCTGAGAAAAACTATCAAATTTCCGAAAGCAGTCTACAATAAAAATTCTGCTACAAATCCGGTTCCGATTGTGTTGAAACATATAAGAAAGTTCTGAAGTTCCCGAATCAGACTTGTATTTTGTGTGTCGATTTGGACTAAATATTGAAAAAAATGGCAGGAAACGGGCAAATTGCAGTAAAACTTAGAACATGTTGGTACTTGACGATTCTTTACAGTTTGTAAGGAGTGGAGGCCTGGTCTGTGATAGATTTTACAGGCTTTTATTTGTGGTTCCGTGATGCACTCCTCTTGTGTATATGAGTCCATATTACATCAGTTCATCTGTTCATGTTTGCGAGTAAGGTTTTTTTGCAAAATTATAATCAAGTGATCAGTGATGTCGACATATATGGGCGCATTGTAAACCCGTTTGAGGAGAGATGTCTGAAAACAAAAGGTGTGTAAAAACTCTTCTTCCACGCAGAGTTTTAGTGAGGTTGCGTTATTCTTGCTAATCGTTTCGGCAAAAACTGACCAGGAAAAACGGATAGCGGTAGGACAACCACAAACAATGCTGTTCGTCCCTCAGATCCAATATGACCAGTGACGCAATCATACCCACAACACCAGCTAGGTTGAAAAAAACTAGATCCTACAAGGTCACATTTTTTTATTTGCAATTTTAGTTAGCCGTTCTAGAGGTTGGGGGAAGGAGAAAGTCATATTTTTTGGGTCAGTTTCCCGTTTGAAGAAAGAACGAATATTTTGCTCATGAATGACTTTTATTATGGCCATCACACGCGGTGTCGCCATTTTGATCATGAATGACTCGTATAATGGCCACCATACGGGGTGTCTGCAGGGCAGGAAAAACCAGGAAAACAACTGAGTTGGGAAAAGTGCTGGAAAAACACTGAAAAAAAAGCCAAAAAATCTGGGTTGCTTAGAAAACAAAAGATTATTATTATTTAATTTATTATTTTAAATTTTAACCACCGCAAAACAGCCATTGATCGTCTTAGAATTATTACGTTTATTTAGGTTGTGAATGTCTCCAATAATGAAAATATACATCTTTATGGGGGAAACTAAAACACACAACGGACGGATATAACTGAGGTCAACTCGTTGGCTTATGCAGTTCAGTTTATTTCTGCCCTTAAACAGTACAAAATGTCGAATTATTACCTTAACAGTTTGACTTTAACACCCTCAATCCCCTTTTTAGCGTTTTCAAAAGAAGTACTTGGGTGTTATTCCTGTAAATTTAGTTCTCATTCGATGTGCTATATAAAAATAATTCCGAGCATTAATTATATTTTTTTTCAGACATTTAATACTACACAGAACCTCAAAGCAAGTACTTGCAGGAACATTGCTTTACAATCCTGACACTTATGCCTTGGATACTCACAATACCAAGCAGAGGCCATGTCTATCAGTGATATGAGGTAGATAAGCCAATTCGCACTTTCAGGTCTTTCCGGTTGAGGTGTTGTTTCGACTGCAAGTATTTTGGTATGAATTATAAAGAAATGCTAAGGGAAAAACATCAAAATTCTAATTTTCTTTCAACATGCACACTTTCAAACTTATAAAGCCATCATATGGTCTTACACATTATTCAGTCCCTTTAACAGCCAATATGTGAATATCTTTCTGGCAAAATGGAATTTTGTTGATTTTTGCCGTTTTTTTCCTATGATTTTTTTATATCCTTATCCCACCTGAATTCAGCCGAAACGCAAAAACTTTTCGGCAAAAGTCAAAGTGTGATTCGGCTCATTCTGAGGTGCCACAGTAAAACCAAAATATATCGAAGCTGAAATATTCACCTTTATGAAACCAACCCCTGTTTAGCTAAGCTAACCTTATTGAAGAGGTTACTGTGTTCGTGCATCTTGGGTTTCTGGAACAGTTTTCCCCTTCAAATCTGAGCTGTATTCGAAAACCTGTTTTGAATACTAGATATTTTGATAAAAGTTTTGGGAATTTTATCGAAAAAAATTGACCTTAGTAGATTCGACCGCAAAATTTACGGTGAATAAATAAATAAAATCAAGAGTACAATGTCATTGTTTCTTTAAAAATATAAAATAGCACTTAGGCAACATCTTACAGCACAATTTAGGTAAATCTAAGTCGAATAATTATCTATTTATTATAATTATTGCTACCTATAGCTGTATTATTTCTACAAGTCCAACCCTATGTCGATAATTTCTTTTTTTCTTAATTTTAAGTTATTATGTCTCCCCGACCAAGGGGAGACATAGTGTTTTTACGTCTCCCCGACCAAAGGGAGACATGTAGTGTTCGCACGTTCTGTGTGTGTATGTGTGCACGTGTGTGCATGTGTGTCAGTCTTGTGAACAAAGTGTTGTGTGCAAGATATCTCAAGAACGAAACGTCGGATCGACTTCAAACTTAATCGATTTATTCCTTGGATAGGTCGGACGGTTATATCAACTTTTAACGCATGTTACGTGATTAGGGCAGGCGTATGGCGTCATTACGTAAAAATCTTGTGTGCTAAATTTCTCTGCCTCCCTGCCGCTGAACATCGGAGAAAGTTGAAACTTGGTGGGATTGTTGCTTGGTTGGTCCGAAAGACTCAATGCGGTGCATGACGTCATCACGTAAACTATGTATATATTATAAACAAGGTCTATTGTGCACAATATCTCGATAACGGCAAGTTCTATCGACTTCAAATTTTAAATGGATATTTCTTCATGGGTCAGCCGAACGGTTCTGGCAACTTTTCACGCATGTGACATTATAAACGCAGGCATATGACGTCATTACGTAAAAATCTTGTGCGCGAAATTTCTCAGCCGCTGAGCATCGGAAAAAGTTGAAACTTGATGGATTTGTTGCTTGGTAGGATTGAAAGAATCTGCAATTTTTTGCGAGTAGAACGAACGAATGCGGCGTATGACGTCATCGCGTAAAATATTAATATATTTTGAACAAGATTTTGTGTGCAAAATATTTCGATAACGGAAAGTACTATCAACCTCAAATTTTATCTGAATGTTCCTTGGGTCAGTCGAACGGTTCTGTCAACTTTTCACGCATGTCACATAATTAGGGCAGGTGTTTGACGTCATTACGTAAAAAATCTTATGTGCGAAATTTCTCAGCTGCTGAACATCGAAGAAAGTTGAAACTTGGTGGGATTGTTGATTGGCAGGTTCGAAAGAAACTCAATTATTTTTCGCGAATAGAACGAATGAATGTGGAGTATGACGTCATCTCGTAAAATATGTATATATTATAAACAACGTCTTGTGTACAAAATATCTCGATAACGGAAAGTTCCATCGACTTCAATATATATATGAATATTTCTTGGGTCAGTCGGACGGTTCTGTCAGCTTTCACGCATGTGACATTATAAACGCAGGTAAACGACGTCATTACGTAAAAATCTTGTGTGTAAAATTCTCAGCCACTGAGCATCGGAAAAAAGTTGAAATTTGGTGGAATTGTTGCTTGGTAGGATTGAAAGAATCTTCAAAATGCGGCGTATGACGTCATCGCGTAAAATATGTATATATTTTGAAGCAGATCTTGTAGGCATAATATCTCGATAACGGAAAGTCATTTCGACTTGAAATTTTACGTGGATATTCCTTGGATCAGTCAGACGACTGATTCTACTTTTGATGATAAAAAAATTATCTGTTGTTAAGCAAAATATCTCGACATCGGAAAGTCGGATAGACTTTAAATTTCGTGTAGTTATTCCTCGAATAAGTCGCACGGTTTTGGTTAAACATTATTAAACTCGTTTAGAAAATCAAGAAAGGTGCATAACGTCAACATCCCCCGCTTCCCCATTTTTGGCTGCTTTGTTAACTAAGCATAGGTGTTAACTATGCTGGGGATTTCAGCGTTTTCCAGAAGATTCTCGAGTGTTCCTGCATTCTTCAGAAAACTTCAAAACAGTTACAGCATTACTGTCGGTCCATTGCCATTTGTTATTGCCTGAAATTGAGCTTTTTGTGCGTTTCTCATGTACGGCTGTTACGTAACATGTCACTCAGTCAGGGGTCAGTGTCAGTTGTGGTGCATGATGGAGTTGTCATCTACGAGGTCTTGGAATGCTATTGTCGTATTATAGGTCTAAGCAGGTCTAGCTATTTCTTTCGCCGCATACTTGATTCGGTTGCCAAGGTGTTCTATATATAGGAGCTATTTTGTATCGATTAGTATTGTTTGCAGAAGCATTGTTCGCTATTAAAGTTGGTCACCTGATATCTTGTGTTATGAGAAACAGCTCACCATTTAGCACTGAAATGCCCCCTCCCCCTTCTGCCACGGAGGTGCGTCATCTGATGCGCTGTTATGAGGAATGCCTTTCTAGTGCATTTTTGCCGATGGTAATGTGCGAAGACAAGGTAGTATATCGTGGCTATAACTACACTTAGGGTACAGACCGTTACCTTTGCCTTGAGTTCGAGTTGCGTTTATATTCGGAACTACTTTAAATAGCTTGGGTATGTAAATGATTCTGTATTGTTTGCTTTGAGCCAGTCTGTAGCACCACGAATCTGTAGATGATTGGCATTTTTTGCTTTAGGGCAGTCTTTAGCAGTACGAGTCTGTAAATGATTCTGTATTTGTTTTGCATTGAGGAAACCTGTTGCACTACAAATCTGTAGATGTTTTTTTTTTGCTTTGGGACAGTCTTTAGCACTACGAGTCTGTAAATGATTCGGTATATTTTGCCTTGAGGCGGCCTGTAGCACTACAAATCTGTAGATGATTGGTATTTTTTTGTGGCAGTCTTTAGCACTACGAGTCTGTAAATGATTCTGTATATTTTGTTTTGAGGTAGCCTGTAGCACTATAAGTCTGTAGATGATTGGTATTTTTTGCTTTGGGGCAGTCTTCAGCACTATGAGTCTGTAAATGATTTTGTATTTTTGCTTTGAGGCAGTCTTTAGCACTACGAATCTGTAGATGATTGGTATCTTTTTCTGTTGAGGTACTCTTTAGCGCTACGCGTCTGTAAACGATTCTGTATTCTTTGCCTTGAGGTAGTCTTTAGCACTTCGAGTCTGGTTGTGGTTCTGACGTTTACCTTTCCAATCAACTGTTTTGACAGATTTCACATTCTTGGCATGCAGTACCTGTGTTGAGAAACAAATGGTACTGTAAGGTACTTCTAGCAAAGTTTTTAAACAAGTTGTACATTTATGACTTTTTACACCGCCATGGAACACGTAATGATTTTCTAAGTGAATCTTGGTGGAAAACTGCTGTTTACAGAATGCGCATTTCACGAGTCTGTAAATAATTCTGTAATTTTTGCTTTGGGGCAGTCTTTATCACTACGAGTCTGTAAAAAAGTATTTTTTGCTTTGAATACTGAAATGCCTGTTAAAGGCACTTTTGTGAATTCACCTTTCACAATTATCGCAAACAGGCTCTTTTGTACCAGTATGGATGACATATGATTGCTTAAGCTGTATTTGTAACTGAACTGTTTGTCGCAAAAGTAACACTTGTATGGTTTTCTCTTATCACCACTAAAGAAATGCACGTAGCAGAGCGCGAAAGGGAGTGCGTACGTAGCGCTTGAGAGGCGGTTACTGAACAAAGATCACTCCAAAACATATTCTACTGGCTAACATTTATTGTCCATCATTTTCTTTTACATGATTACTTGACGATCGCATGGTGGTTATTTCAGTTAGTACGTTAGTTAGTTCTTCATTTAGTACTTCGCGTTTCCCCAGGCTGACAGTAATTATACTGCCGAGTTATTTTATTTTTCACATTAAGCCCAAACTATGATCAAAAACGACTTCTGTTAGTCATGCTCAAAGCACAGCGCAGTGACATATTGTTATGCACAGGGTGGCAGTTACGAGTATGGAATATTTCCTTTAACAAAATACATCAGCGATCAATATCTAAAGTATAAATATGTCAATAATCTAAACCACAATTTTGCCTTTTTAAAGTAGATTTTCTGCTAAATTGTTTTTCACAGAAAGTACGCTCATACTTTATCATTCACAAATGAGTCATCGTATGGTTTTCTAATATATTTTCTGTTTTGAACCTATTTCTCACAAGTCCTGCATCTGTGATTGTTACCTGTATGAATCTTCGCTTGTTACTTTTGCTTCTAAACGTCTTTTATCATTATTAGTAGGGGTCGGACGGATGGACACGCAGTGTTTCACGATTCCCCGCTTCCGAGCCAAGCGCGGTGCCGGAGAACTACAAATACAATATACTTAACTAAAGTATATACTATGTACCAATACACCTAAACTGAAATCAGTTAAATTGCATAATATTCAAAATACTGATAAAATACTACCAAATCCATTCGGGTAAGAATTGTTTTTGTTGCGAAGACAGTGTTTCACAGAATTTAGCAGGTTGAGTCATTTGCGTTACGAACCGATTATCACAAGACTTGTTTTTGTACACCGTTTAGTATCTAACATTTCTTAAGTACATCATGGCAAAAAATGACATTTTTTCAATTTAATTTCAGGTCTAATGAACGTCAACGGACAGTTCGCGGTCATACTGGTGTAAAGATCGCGAAATAGCAACTACGTTGCAATCAGGCACAGCGCATGTTTAGTGACGGGATTGACGGGGTTGATGTTGAACGGGTTCAACATTGCGACCCTTAAGCAAACGAGTCTGCAGATAATTCTGTATCTTTTCTTTTAGGCAGCATTTGGAAACAAGGTCCTATAAGATCCTGAAGCTTCTGCTTTTTAAGCAGCCCTTGCCATCACTAAATGATTCCATATCTTCTGTTTTGGGCAGCCTTTACAATCACGGATCTGTGGAGGATTCTGTGGTTTCTTTTTTAAGGCAGCCTTTGGCATCACGAGTCTGTACATGATTCTTAATTTCTCCTTTTAGGCAGTCTTTACTATAACGAACTTGCAGATGATTCCATGGTTTCTCCTTTTAGCAAGCCTTTGGCATCACGAGTCTGTAGATGATTGTATGTTTTCTCCTTTTAGACAGCCTTTGGCGTCACAAGTCTGTAGCCGATTACACGGGTTTTTCTTTTATACAGCGTTTTAAGATAAAAAATCTGTAGATATTTCTCCGCTTTCCTTTTTTGGATATTGTTTACTTATATGCCTCGCCAGATGCTTCTGAAGTTTACCTTTCCGAATAAAACCTTTCTGGCAGATTTCACATTTGTGGCGTTTAGTACTTCTATGGAGAAACAAATGGTCCTGTAAGGTACTTCTCCTAGCGAACGTCTTTCCACAGGTTGTGCATTTATGACATTTTTCACCGCTATGTAAAACGTAATGATTTTCCAAGTAAATCGTGGTAGAAAACTTCTGGTCACAAAATTCACATTTATATGGTTTTTCACTGGTATGAATATGCAAATGCTTTCTCAAGGCATTTCGTCGGGCAAACCGCTTTTTACAAATGTCACAAGTATGTTCTTTTTTCCCAGTATGAATCACAATATGATTGTTTAAACTGTATTTATGAATGAACTGCTTGTCACAAAAGTCACACCTGTATGGTTTTTCAGCGCTGTGCGTATATAAATGATATCGCAAACCGCCTTCTCGAGTAAACGCTTTGTCACAAATGTTGCATTTATGGATTTTTGCACCATGGTCGCTGAATAAATGCGTTTCTAATGTAGATTTCCTGGTAAATTGTTTTTCACAGACTTTACATTCATGCAGTATCTTACTCACATGAGTCCTCATATGTTTTTCTAATATACTTTCTGTTTTAAACTCTTTATCACTTGTCATACATCTGTGATTGTTTGTACTGTGAATCTTTGAATGCGTTCGCATGTTACTTTTTCTTCTAAAAGATCTATCACATATATTACACTGATATAGTTTTGCATCACTGTGAATTAGTAGATGCTTATTCAAGGCACTGTTAGAATGATATATCCTTTTACAGATTTCACACTTGTGGCAACTATTGTGAATTACCATGTGCTTTGCCAGGCAGTATGTAGTTTTGAAATCAAGGCCACAGTAAGTACATTTTAATTGTTCTTTGGCAGCACCCTTAGAGGGCAAATCGTCCACCAGACTCGAGTGACAATAAAAACATTCAAGCACCTTTGCATGTATGTGGGCGTAGAATTGCTGAGCACAAACAGTGCACGTGTACTTTTTAGCAATTGACTCCTCCGGCTGGGGTTTCCTCTCCGTTACATCTGATTCACTTTTCAGGCCGTCCGTGAGAAGCCTCTCGACACTACTGCTGTAGCTGCAACTCGCTTCATTAAACTCGCTTGTAATTGACTTCATAATTGTCTTTAATACTATTTTTAACACTTCAATGGAGTAGTCTAGACAAGAACCAACGCTCCTTATATGAAGTCATACAGTGGAAGCCGTTGCTGGGTTATCTACAAACAGAGGTACTCTGCTCCGGAAGCAACTGTCCTTGTATGTACAAACCTTAGGTAATGTCTATAAAATCACAGTAAAAGCTGAAATCAGAAAGCTTGGGCAAATGTCTTTGAAATACTAATGCTGCACACATACAGTAATCATTAATTCATTGAACGATTTGCATTATGAGATGTGTTCGATGACGTATTTACGAGGATTCTGGGCTGTTTCGTTGCGACGGTGCTGACGTATTTGCAGATTCTAGGCTGTTTCATAGTGACGGTGCTGACGTATTTGTGATCATTCTGGGCTGTTTCGTAGTAACGGTGCTGACGTAATTGCGAGAATTCTGGGCTGTTTCACACTGACGGTGCTGACGTATTTGCGAAGATCCTGGGTTGTTTCAGTGACGGTGCTGACGTAATTGCGAGAATTCTGGGCCGTTTCATAGTGACAGTGCTGGCGTATTTGCGAGGATTCTTGGTCCTTTGAGGTGCCCAGTGTACCGAGATCGAGTCTCAATCTACAACCACACAATACAATACATGTATGTACTGTGAATGGAAACAAAAACACTTAATGTGGATTTAGCATTTCCATAAATTTGATTAATTTCATGTTGTAATTTGCGTAAAGTCTGAAATGCATATAAAAGGCTGCAAAATGAGGCTTCTAAATGAACTCAAGAAGTGGTATAGTATTTTTGAAACTAGTGAGATAATATATAAGTAAAATAATAAATCAATGTCGATTCGCGGATTGTTTGTTGACAATTTCGGCCATTAAATAGCAGTTTAAACATTTTTCGTGAGGACTGGGTTTGAATATATCACGTGACCGTGATTAGCATTGTCAGAAATGGAAGTTAAATGACCGATGAATTGTATTTACATTCAATTAATTACTTATTTCGTCTCACGACAAGTACCACCCGCAGCATTTCGCCCTACATCAATAACTCAGATACAGAATACGAGATATCTTTGACTGGCGCACAAATTGCCAAGCCCTCTGTATCTCTAACCTGTAGTCTATGGAATAAGCCTGCAAATCGCAACTGCGCCCATTTATTTTTTAAAATGTGGAATAATCTTTCAAACTGAAGTTATGATGGGCGTTATGCCCAAACATTTTTGCATGGACACTTAGCACAAAATTTACAAATGTGCAAATAGAGCGCAAGTGCACACAAAACAGCACTGTCCAGGGATGCATCGCATGCTTTCATTTGAAATTTCTGATTTCTTCTAAAACATATCTTACGACCATATCCATGGTTCTGCGGTACCCAGTTTCCATTTTTGCTTTTCTACAAATGTAATCAAAACTCGCAATGGTAAGCAGGAATGGCCGTCAAAATATCTAAAATTCACGGGATACCCAACCATTCGCCCCCCCCCCCCCGAAAAAAGTGTCTTTCCACTTTGAGTCTAGTACCTTGTTTAACCTTACCCACTTTATGAGCTCTGCACAATTCTATGAGTTCTGCACAATAAAACTGCATACCACACTCTTCAACTGATAAAATGATTACGTGACGAAATGGGCGCACTGTACTTTTACGGAAATTTCAGGAATGTTATATCTCTTTCATGGAATATTTCTTCATGTAGACCTACCGCTTAACCTGTTTCCAAACCACAGGCAGGTAATGTTATATAATAGAAAACAACTGGAATTGACTCTCGGCCGAAGAATTCATTACGTAATACAATTCAGTGAACCCGACACAGCCAAGGAGCATTGACCGACGGCTTGAGCGTCGCCGTCACTGTTTTGATTGCCTCAAGAATGTGGGCATGATCAATAATCTTTCTGGAAAATGCTGTCATCCTCATTGTAGTAATACAACATAATTTTACTCGCGATTCCTTTACTATAGAGCTTACTGGGTCAATGAAAGAAAAATATCACGCAAAATTGAAGCTGACAGAGCCAATCGACCAAAATAAATATCCATACAAAGTTTGAAGTCGATAAGACTTTCTATTATGGACATCTTTTGAATACAAAATTTTCACTTTTACATATTTACCAATTTACATGTGGTTCTACTCGCGACAAAATTTGAAACAAGCTTGCTGGTTTTCGAGGCGATACTTCCACCAAGTTTGAACTTTCTTGAACATTTTTACGCAATGAAATCATACGCTTTTCTTAATTTTATCACATTCAGCAAAAGTTTTCAGAACGACGGTACGGCGTCCGTTGGAATAACCATACAAGATTTCAAAGACCCAAGAAATAATCATACAAAGTTTGAAGTCGATATTACAATGTTTTTTCGCGATATTTTGCAAACAAAATATAACACATTTTGCGGCACTATATGCCGTAGCCATGGGTTCTACTAGTGAGTAAATTTGAGAGTAACTTTCGTACCTTCCAAGCAAAAAGCCCCGATGTTTTCTTTCTCCGCTCTTCTTGTACATACAATTTTTACTTAATGGTGTCCAATATACCTTCCATAAGAGTGCAACTCGCTCCAAAAGCTGAAATAACCATCGGACGGAGGCGAGGAATAAACATATAAAATTTGAAGTCGACCCTGCTTCTCGTTTTCGAGACATTCTGCTGACAACAGACTGACACACACACAGACACTATAACGCATAGAAGGTACAGATACCAATGTCGGAGGGAGGGGCATAAACAAAATGTATTATATTAACAATTATATTATATTAGCGTAGTCGGTTGCGTATGGATTGAAAACTAGTTGGTATTAGTTTTTTAGGAATTGTTTGTACCAAATTCCAGCTAACAGTAGTTTTACTTTGATCCATATCAAAACCATGTTTTAACTTTGGTCGTTTGGAAAACACCAAGAAAAGATTTGGAACGTGCATGTTGTTTCCGTGCAACAATTGATAACCGTTTCACATACGCGAACCCGTTAAACTAAAGCGCATGCAAGGCATCAACATCAACGTGCAGGAACATATCACATACTGTGAGTCGAATCCATAGAAATCCAACACGCTGTTTAACTGATAAAAATGCTCAGGCGAGAAACAGATGCAGAATCATTTATGTCGTATTCCCCAGCACAGACGTACCATTTATGCCTACCATTTAGGCGCTATTACAGTCAGTTAAGTGGACGTTGAAAAAGAGCAACAGAAAGGGAATTTTGTCAATTTACAGCCTTTGTGTGCAATTTATCCAGAATCTATTATCTCAGATCAGTCATTTGACCTTGCGAAACGGCGACGTAAATTATGGTTCACGATTGCCAATTATGGTTCACGTACAAAGGACAGAATAATAGTTGCATTCGTAAATTCGTCAAGCCAATACGCACAGTGGTAGTTATCCATCCTTGTAGTATCTTATGTCATGCTACGCGCTACTGAAAGTGTGTACTTTGTAGCGACAAGTGGGAAAAAAGAAGAGTGAAGAAATAGTAAAAGAAGAATTACAAAGAAATTCCGATTAGTCGCCTTTTAAGATCCTCAAGATACCCTCAACCCACCCTACAGGGTTATCCTCAGGATATGGAAGGGTTTTTCGAATCAGTACGCCTGCGCACTTCTTTGCATAATCTGTGTCACTTTTTTATATTCTAGATCGGTGGGAATTAAACAAGACACCTCATCACTATTTTTCACGACGCTATATTTGCTTGTAGTCCAATCATTAAATTAATTTAGGAATCCACTTGAATCATTAGTACATAATGCAAATGCTGTCTACTGTGCAAAACAGCACATCATTTATCCACGAGGCGTCGGTCAGTACACTAAAAACCGTTTTGTTTTGTTACAAGATATCACTTTCGTACTTACTGGCTCTAATCGGGAAAAAAGTAAGAAAACCCATGTAAAACTACAATATAAGACATATAACATCTGATCTTCAGCAACATAAAATACATCAGGAATAAACTCGTGGCTTTAGCTTAGAAATTTCAGTGAAACAATATCGACATTGTTAAATGTTACTACAAACTTTCAGGTTAAATGTTACGTGTGTACTGTTTTCCAAATGTCGGTTTGTTTGTTTGGTCTTTAAAAAGTCCCTTTCAGCAACTGCGAAGGCTATGCTGGAACACCTGTGAAGGCTATACTGGGATACATTCGTAAAAGAACAAGTAGGACAAATGAAGAAATTCTAATTGATTTCTACCTATTACAGCAAGGAACAGACAACAGCGGGTCTATTCATTGGATTCCCCTAGCCGGTATCTTCGAGACTTTTAACGTGTCAAAATGAGTCAAAATGCAAATTCATAATATAATCTTCAGTGGTCAGTTAAAACACCTTCACTCGTTTTCAATACGCAAGCACTTTCCCATCATATGATTATCAAGTGACCTTTGGTAGAAAAAGGACTTCCCACAAACGCTACAGCGGAATCTTTTTTCCCCAGTGTGGATTGCCAGGTGCTCATTTAAATGAGTCACAAGCTTAAAAATTTTATCACAAATATAACATTTGTACGAAGCTGCTTCAGAATGAAGCAATAAGTGGTTTTTCAAGTTACTTTTGTGGCCAAAACGCTTTTCACAGATGTCGCATTTATGAGGTTTCTCTCCAGTATGACTCACAAAATGTGCCATCAAATTAGCTTTGCAAGTGAATACCTTATCGCAGATTTCACATACATGTAGATCTTCGCCAGTATGAACCCGCATATGACGCTTAAGGGAGCGTTCATGTCGAAACACGTCACCGCATACTTTGCACTTGTACGTCACACTACTGTGAACAGCTAAGTGTTCTTTCAAACGAAACCTGCGATTAAACTCTTTACCGCAAAAATGGCATTTTAACTTATTTGAAGGATCGTGAGTACTCAAATGGCGCTGAAAGCATAGTTCTTTCACGTATTGTTTGCCACACACGTCACACGAGTGCGCCTTTGACATGAATTTCGTGCCATGCTGAGTGGTCATATGGCGTTTGAAATTTCTTAATTTTAAGAATTCTTTACTACATACCTCACACGAGTATTGCTTCGTGTTATTTATGGGCGTCTCTGAAAGTACAGTTTTTTCCACTCTCATTGGTTTATCTGAGTGGAATAACAAGCTATGTGCAGAACCGGTTTCAGCTTGCATTAGTGTCGTCTCTCCAGCCTTGCTGATTACAGAGCAGCTATCTTGATCGATTGCGCTCTGAGGTATGCTTGCTGCTGCATCTCTATTTTCTATTGCTTCAAAGCAAACATTTACCTCAGGTTTTACGCAATGTACGCCATAGTCGTGGATTTGAGCGGGTATATTTGACTCGTGGGTCTTGGATATATGCTCGTTTCCTTCCGTGTTAAAGCATTGCTTCGCACAATCATCTTCAGTTTTTACGTAATTATTCGACTCACTTGTTAGACATTGTGGTCTACACACCTCGGTGTCAATACTAATATTTGCACCTTCAATTAAATTTTGTGCAGTACAGTCTTCAGTTTCCACATATTCCTGCATATTTATGTAGTGAACTTTTGCAGCGACATTTTCATCAGACTTAAAGCATTGTGTGTGGTGTTCTTCCCATATCGAGACACGGCTGGCGGTACTCTTATCTGCGTTCATACTTAAGCATTGTGTAGTTTCACCTTTGTCTTCAAATACTTTCAGGTGAAGGCCCTGAGAAGTGGAATCTTGAGTATTCGTGGTCATATCAACTCCGGTTGTATATTCGTGTACTTTTGGGTCAAAACATTGGGTCATAGAGTCTTCAGTTGTCAAGTCCAGACATAAAGTCGCATTGGTGCTCTTGCTTACGTTTATACGTTCGCTGTGTGTGGTATAGTCTTGACTCTCTGCATATTCCTGTAATTTCAGGAATTCAGGTTTGAAGTATTCTACGACATTTTCTTGGATGTCGGTGTTAACTCGTACTTTCGTTGTCAAAAACAGTGTGCAATCTTCAGTTTCCGCATATTCGTGTTGTTTTGAGGAAAGAGCTTCGACAGGCTTATTTTCTTCACGACTAAAGCACTGCTTTGTATTTGCTTGGGCTTCATTGTTCACTTTAACCTCCGATTTTAAGCACCATGCGGTATTTTTATGGATTTCGTTGTTTATTCGCACCTCTGCTATTGGGTATTGCATGGCATAGTCTTGAGGTTTGGTATAGACAGATACCTTCTGGCTAGAGTTTTGGGTTGCAGAATCTAGAGTGAACGCTTCCCTATTCGTCTCCGAATTTACGCAGTGGGCAGTTGAGTCTTGAAAATATTTCGAAGCCGGAATGGCGCTGCATGAATGCACTTTCAAGGAAGGCATGTGTCGGAAGCTTCGGCCGCATCGCTCACACGAGTATGGCTTTGCATCAGAATGAATGAGAAAATGCCGTTTAAGATCACTCTTTCTGGAACATTTTTTACCACAAACCTCACAGATGTAAGGTTTTATTCCGGTATGAACAGGCAAATGTTTCTGCAAACGGTTATTGGCAACAAAACCCTTACCACAATACTCGCATTTGAATGGCAATTCACCGGAATGCATACATAAATGCTGGTGGAGATGCATTCTGTAATAAAACCCCTTATCGCAAAAATCACACATAAAACGCTTTATACCGGTATGTGTCAGAGTAAAATGCATCTTGCGCTTGTAACTGGTTTGGAAATGTTTATCACAGTATGGGCACTTGTAGAGATTTATCCCAGTATGCGAAACCAAATGCTTCTTAAGTTCACTCATCAGTTCAAAAGTCTCATTACAATATTCACACGTCAACGCCTGGTGGGAATGCTTCCTAAAAAGCTTGAACGAGTCAAAAGTTTCGCCACACTCGGCACACGTGTATGGTTTTCTTCCATGTTGCACATATGCGTGCCTTCTTAGGTTTCGTTTACTGCGGTATTGCCTTCCACATACGTCACATTTAAACGACCTTTTACCAAGATCATTCCTATTTTGGAATTTTCTTTCACAGTCGCCTTGAACTTCTGACTGAAGCAGAACCGGTTTGTTGTTAGTGTCTATGCCACTTTTTATTTCACTATCTACATTTTCAAATTTTGTTGTGGACTCCTTTTCCAAACTACGTGTTTTCGACGAGATTTCACTACAATCTTTTTCCGTATCTTCAAACATGTTGTCACCTTTAACTACCCCCTTACAAAAAGAGTTTCCAAGCCAGATGTGGTATATCAAAAAATCTAATGACCGCTGGTTTGTTAAAACAGTGGCGTTATGTGTGTGTGCTGTTGTTCTCGCGAGTCCAGTGATACAAAAGGGCCATCATTTCTGTGTTGCCTGTGTCACTGGCACGAAGTATACTTTTACAGTATCGGCCATCATCCTCCGATTGGAACACCCTTGAAAAACACACAAAAATAATATTACCATTGACTTAAAATTCAAAAATAAAAAAAATCAAGCCATCGTCGAAGGCACAGACCTCAAACCGACACAATAATCAATCAAGCGCAAAAAATTTCAAACTTTTCGAGAAATCCAAAAATAACGCTTCGTCGCACAGCTCCACTACTTGATCTTTCTGTGTGCAACAGAAAATTGAAATCGGTTGAACGGTGCCAGAGATATAGCGGGTACAAAAATCGGACAGGATGGACAGACAGACGGACAGACGGACGGACTGACAAAGGTCAGTCATATAGACCTCTCCGGGTTCACCCGGTTAGGATTTAAAAAGATGCGCGGGTATCTCTTTAATTTTATTATTCTTTTTCCTATCCACGGTAACAATAAAATAAATTATTTTGCTTTACTAGCGACAAAACGCTGAAATATGTATTGTTTATTAGCACTTTTTAGAATAATACACCTTCTGCTAATCTAGGGACTCTTTTAGCCCACAGGGCTGTCGTATCAGCATTTACCCTAACCGTTTTCTCTAGACAAAATATCCAAGACGCAACCAAGGTTTATGTCACGTGATCATGTGAATGTGCGATCTGGGGAGTTCTCAACAGAAAGTTTAAAAAAAACTGTTGCCTGTAGTCGTCTTCTTACAATTTTCGTTTTTAAACAGTCGTTTTCACAGTTATGCGATCGCAAAAAAATTACAAGATTGTCAAAATACTGTGAAATATATTACACGGAAAGTTGATCTTCCGCCCTGTTTCTACTCATTTCGAGTTTTTTGTATGCTAGGTTTTTTTGCATTCCTTTCCTTTTACAATACAAATGAAAAGCATCTCCTGAGTTAACGCTTTTCTGAGTGCATAGAATACCAAATACTGTACACGAGGAGGACCCACCCGAGACCTAATTACACCAAGTTTGAAATTTATTTGGCCTTTTGTCCCCGAGTAATCGTGTTGACGAAATTGGAAATTGTCAGCAACAAAAGCACGCACATACTATACACATACAATTCTACAAAAGAATCTTTGCCATTTCTGGGGGAAACATTACTGAGAATTTAGAGTTAACCTTGAGAAATGGTTTCCACAATATGAAAGAGTTTTTTTTGTATATCGAATGCTGTGTAAATAAAACCATAGACTACTTTCCAGGCTTGTTTTTGCCAGTCTACATTTTCTTACATTACAGTATTAACATTGCTACGTGAATCTTTTATATAAAAATGTATCAAGTAAATAAGAATGTGCATAGTTTTCGCACGAAACGAAATAGGGCACTGTGGACAAAAATATGTCACTTCACAGAATCGAATAACGTAGAACAACAATTCAACTTTATGATATTTCATATATCTCATATATTTCACTGAGAATGGGCCTCATGACTCTGATTCGAGAACAGCTCAGTTTTCTTTATATTGTCGGTCATGACCAAAAATGTTTAACGTTTTTCTTAGTACAATGTCTAAAAAATAATGGACGACTTTAAGGGCAGAACACAAATACGGATTCCTCAGTTTCTCTGGTGTGTTGTAAAGCGAGAGGACAAGCTTCTTCCATAGCTTTTGCCCCGTCCACAGTTTCTCTTTTTACAGATGTAATACTAAATATAAAACTGCTGCATTACAATTCAAACTTTTCCTACAAAAACTGTATTGTTATAACAGATCACGTCATCAAGACAGCTAGCCATGAATGGTGGGTTTCAAATCTTCTGGCTTTGGCTCCAAACGTTTTTATAGAAACAAGTATACCAGTGAACTAGTTAAGTCCCCCGCAAAACCTCCGTTTTTGAAATAAAACAGTTGGAGTTGCCTTGACCTTTGATCCAAGATGACCAAAACCAAAGTTGCCAATTTTAGTTGTAATCCGTCACGCCGAACTTGACATATCATGTCCACAACAGCGTGCACATGACATACAACCTGAGATATTGTGTCCACAAGAGAAAAATTTAAAATGTTACCTTGACCTTTGACCCACGGTCACCAAAACCTAATCAGGTCAAGTAGCTTTGCCCACCATTCTACCTACCAATTTTGGTTGAAATCTGTCAAGCTACCCGCCTTATACAACAGCAATCATCCAACTGCAGGCTCTGCTGCTCTCGATCAATATCGATCAATAGCTAGTGAGAGCACATGTCAAAGCTGACATTTGCACTTGGCCGGTTTAGCTAAGTTGGTATGATGCGCGCTCTAGAAGCGATAGGTACGGAGTTCAAAAACAGGTTGTGGGCTTATGATTCACAAGCAGTCGAAATTACACATTTTTCATAACATTTAAAAAATCTGGCAATTTTTCATTCTTTTTAGAAAAAATCAAAAATAACCATGCGTTGCACACCTCCAATATATGTACTCTCTCTGTGCAAGAAAGAAATGAAATTACTGTATTAGTTACTGAGATATGGCGCGTACAAACTTACCCCTATAGATGGGGACGGACAGACGGACGGACACGGCCCGTTTCATAAGCCCCTGCTCTGCGCCACGCGCGGTGGCGGGGGACTAATAAAGAAGGAACTGTAGCACTTGGAAAGCCACAGTATAGAGATCTACTACCTTAATTTAAATAAAATATGAAGTACCACGCAGCAAATGTGTAAGGGAAAACCCGCAACCTATCCTTAAAAACAAAGCATATTCCAACAATACATGTATTCAATAACGTAGCTCAAACTGATACTCGCACTCAAACTCAATTTTTGAGCTAAGTTTGAGTCTTTCCAATTCAAGAAGCAAAACTTAGGCTTATAATGAGTCCACACTCAAGCTGAAAATAAGCCATAAGAGTTGGCTTAAACTGAGAATCCGCCATTTTTAAATTGTTACAAGAAACAGTTCCTTTGTTTTTATTTGCGTTTTTCTTGTAGTTTCTGCTTATAATTGACCGAATGGAGATTTTCAAAGGAAATGGAGTGTGTGGACAATGTAGTTAATAGGATTTTGTTGGAAAGAAGAAGTGCATATAGAAGGCCAGTTATAGAAAAAAGACCGGATGTACTTGGACAAATGACGGATGAAGAATGTATATTTTATATAAGATACATATTTTCCCCAGCAGGAATTTAGATGCTTACTGATATGATTGCGAATGACATCAGATATCCGACATGCCGTGGGCAGTCATTGAGCCCTGAAACTCAAATTTTGGCGTTTTTGAGGTACCTAGCAACAGGTTTTGGTCTCATAAATAATTTGGTAGTTCCACATCAAAACTTTTATGGGGAAAGGGATACATAGTTATTATTACGTGGCTAAAATTGAAATGGGTTATCAGCAGGTTCAACCCCCCTCTCCAATTACTATCTAGATTCTGGCTGCGATATTTTTATTTAGTATTTATTGAACAGGGCTTCTTTGGCAATGTAAAATGCAACTTGTTTCTTGTTGCAGGCTCGTTTCAGCAAGTTATCGGTGACACTGTTAAAGTTTCTCAACCTACAATAAACAGAGTTACAACGAGTGTTTTGAACGCCTCTCTACCTCATGTTAAAAGATTCGGAAAAATGGCCAAGGGGCGATGAAGAAATAAAGCGAAATCAGATGGTCTTTTTTTAGATGAATGGGATTCCCTCAGTAATAGGCCTGATAGATGGCACTCATGTGCAGGTGAGATTTTTTTATATTACACATTTACAGATACTTGGCTATTTTTTAAATTTATTTATTTATTTTTTATTTTATTTTTTGCTGTTGCAGCCACTTTAGGAGCAAGTAGCTGATGATGTTATAAATTTGAGATCCAAGCGCCTATAAATAATGAAGAAAGTTATATCAACCGTCTAAATTACCACAGCATCAATGTTCAACTTGTATGCGACAGCTAAATGAAAAAAATAAATTTTGTGTCGAAATGGCCAGGATCTGTGCATGACAGTACAATTCTCAGGTATCCCACTCTTTTCAAATACATGGAAAGTGGAAATGGGAATGGCGTAATACTTGCAGACTCCGGTTATCCATCTTAACCATGGCTTATCACGCCATACAGAAATGTTGACAAATGAAAGATTTAACATGCAAGTAATTTATTGGAAAAAACCTTACTAATCTGATGACAAAGTGGAATTTATTTAGTGATATTTCTTAAATATGTTTTACGTAAACAAGTGATTGGTGCTTTCACATGAAAATAAAAAAGAAATAATTTTAATTTTAGAGGACATAAGAAAACACGATGTGTTGTAGAGAGATGCATCGGTAAGTCTTTTCGAGAATAATTAATCTCGACATTTTTTTAGAAACCTTAGATTAAATATATTGATATTGTTCAGCGCTTAGGGTAAACTGGTTGAATAAGCGCTATTGAAAATATCCCCTCTCATACTTCGGAAAAATATTGCAGAAGTTCAAACAGTTTCCCTTTGTAAACCTGTACTTTAGTAAATAGCACTCCACCCCATCCCGATGACTTTCACGAACCCATCTCATCCCCCCCCCCAAGATCATTTCAGCCATTACATCAAAGGAACACTGAAAAGACGTTGGAGTGTGCTGCACGGGGAGATAAGACTTGCTTCACAAAAGGCCTCCCAGATTATTGCTGTCTGCGTGATGCTCCATAATGTCGCCAAAAGCTTTAACATGCCAAATATTGATGAACATGTCAACATGGAAGCTGTCAATCAAATGTTCGATGTGCCACTTCAGAGATCGGCTAACGAAAATATGGGCGTATAGACCATACAGGTGATACCTACTTCTCGTAGTTGGGACATCTTATCGACATTTGTTTTTCAATTCAAACGCTACAAATAATTGTGATATGTTCCTACTCCAACTGCAATAAATAAACATTGGCTGGTGCTACTGAAAGAAAATGTTTTCTTTAAAAGCGATTCCTTTTTACTGTCACAATTTTAATTGTTCACTGTCAGATAACAATTCACATAGGGTTGCGTTTACTGCGTTATTGTTTTCCGATTCCTCAAGAACTTTGATGTCAATCCCAACACACGTTTTTTTGTTTTCGTAGTTCTTCAACATCAAGTTCAATTTTTTCAGTTTCAGATCTTCAAACTGGAGAAGAAGACGTTCTTTTTCCAGCGCACAGTCATCTGCAGAAAAATGTGTGCAGAAAAATGTGTCATTGTTAATTGCTAACTGCTCTTTAAATAAACCGTTAATTTACGTGGTGGTTATATAGGGTTAACAATTCCATTGTAACAACATAGCGAAATAAAACCGCAGTCTTTCTTTCTTTTAAAACGAGTTTGGGATTTAAAAGGTGGTTGACAACCAAAGAAAGGCAGCATTTATGTCAGAATCTAGTTACTCACGGATTGCTGTGTTGGGCGTTTGCTTGTTACTTCAATAATGCTACTTGTGGAAGTTGAAGCCTTGTGAATGGATCCCGGTCAGTATCACAGCTGGTAACAAATGTGTTGCTTCCATTATTGTTTTGAATGTCATTGACAGATATCAACTCCTCATTCAATGATGGGTTTGGTTGCGATACTCATCCGTTGCTTTTCATTGTTTTTGGAATTTCTGTTTCATTGATAAAAAATCTGAAATAATGGTTGCGGGTTTCTGTGTGTTGGGGAGCGGGGGAGGGTGTGCTAGTGTGTAGTCCAAAATGTTTCTTGGCTCTGGAGCTCATGGTTCTTCGTTCTTCGTTCGTTGCGGTTATATATTTATCACGATTTTCATCTAACTTAAGTGCATTTAACTTCAGTCGTCATTCAACAATTAAAGGATTCCCCTTTGAAACTGAGATTTAATGAGTTAAAGTAAATACGCAACCTCCCTCCCATTATA
This sequence comes from Protula sp. h YS-2021, assembly GCA_949752745.1. Taxonomy (NCBI): domain Eukaryota; kingdom Metazoa; phylum Annelida; class Polychaeta; order Sabellida; family Serpulidae; genus Protula; species Protula sp. h YS-2021. The sequence continues at coordinate 71,803,905 of OX457029.1, forward strand.
AACAAATGCAAATCATGTGTGATTACTCACTTTTGGGTATCGGCAACTCCACCTTGAATTCCGACTAGCTTATTATCAGACACCATCTCACCCACGACACGAAATGTGTCCTCTGAAGGCACTTACGGTGCTGTTCCACCTCCTATGTAAAACCATACATAAATATTTTTTTAATAATCGGCTCCATGTAACCCTCCACAACAAAATCTTTTTTTACTTTTCGGCACAATTGAAGCTTAAACCCTACAATACACATCATTTTTCGGCTCCAATAATCCACAAAAAACAAGAAAATGCTCATTTCCTTTCAGCTCACTGTGATACCACAACCCAATTCAATAAACGAAAGTATGTTTCCTTGCCTGTTTTTCTGGATTCTTCTTTAAAATTCCTTTTTGGCGCATCAAGTTATTCCATTTCTTCTTTATTTGCTGAACTGAATATTAGTCGGTCCCGCAACTATTCACCCGACAAGTTATACTTTCCCAAGCTTTATTTCTATTCATTACATCCAACGGGTCTTGAAGACGACACATATTATGGTTTTGTGCTTTATGCATTCTTCTTCCAAAGTTCGAGCTGCAAAATCGATCATTATTCCTTTTTTAACAGCTTGTCCTGACATTTTTGCTCAGTTTGTTTACATCTCTCGGTTCGTCTGATAAAATTCGAGTCTTTCAAACATTCCGAGTTGCTCATTTACATAAACTTACCAAAAATTAAGATACTTAATGGCGTACGATGCTTAATGACAGTGGATGTTTAATTAAGTTTGAAATTCAAGTTTCAGACTTATTTTGAGTATGAGTTTGAGCCACGTTATTGAATACGGGCAATGGTGTTTATATAAAGTATACATAAAGTATACAGTTTTAACGGTACTGTTGAAATGACACTGACTTACTGTTCTCATTTTCCAGTAATTGCGATATTTTTGAAATATTAACCGGAATGTTAGCACGTTTGCGATCTTTAATCAATAGCTAAGTCAACGTGGTTTTGGTTTTACACAGTATCTTTTCGAATGATTATCAAGCGCTACTTGGAAGCAAAACGACTTCCCACAACGATTACAACAGAATGGTTTGTTCCCAGTATGGTTTGCCAGATGCTTTTTCAGTAGTGCTGCATGCTTGAACATTCTATCACATATATAACATTTATATGGAGCAGCTTCAGAATGAACCAATACATGCCTTTTGAGTGAGCTTCTATAGGCGAAGTGCCTCTCACAAATGTTACATTTATGCGGTTTCTCCCCAGTATGAATCACTGAGTGTTGCCCTAAATTAGCTTTATGAACAAACTTTTTATTGCAGATTTTACATACGTAAAGTCCTTTACCAGTATGATACCGCATGTGAAGCTTTAAAGAGCGTTGACGACTGAACTCGTCATCACACAGGTCACACTTAAACTTTAAACCAGTGTGTATGGCCATGTGTTCCCTCAGTGAAGACAAACGATTGAAGCTTTTACTGCAATAATTGCAACTGATCTTATTTGAAGGATTGTGAGTGTTCACATGGCGCCGAAAGTATAATGCCTTCGCGTATTGTTTACCACAAACGTCGCACGAGTACTCCTTTAGCATCGAGCTTATACCATGTTGGGAACTCATATGGCGTTTGACATTTCTTATTTTCGAGAATTCTTTACCACACACGTGACATGGATATTGTTCTGAATTAGTTGAAATTGTTTTTGAATCATCCGTTTGATCAAATTTCTCCTGTTTATCTGTCTGCCACATTAAACCATGCCCAGAACTTGCTATGGATAATGTAGAATTTTCTTTTTCCATTGTCAAGCACTTTGCGGAATTTTCTTGGGGTTCGTTCATCACTTGAACTTCCGTTTTTAAGTAATGTAAGATATTTTCTTTGATATCGTCCTTAAGTTTTACTTCGGCTGTTAGGCACTGTGTGGATTTTTCTCTGGGTTCGTTCTTACCTTGTACTTCCGTTGTTAAGCATTGCACAGTATTTTCTTGGCGTTCGTTCTTCACTTGTACTTCCTTTGTTATGCACTGTGTTGTGTTTTCTTGAGGTTTGTTTTTCACTTGTACTTCTATTGTTAAGCATTGCGTGGTATTTTCTTGGGGTTCGTTCTTCACCAGTACTTCCGTTGTCAGGCATCGCGTAGTATATTCTTGGGTTTCTTTGCTCACTTTTACTTCCGCTGTTAAGCACTGTGCAATATTTTCTTGGGGTTCGTTCTTCACTTGTACCACCGCTGCTAAGCATTGTGTCGTATGGTCTTCATTTTTGGCACACTCAAACGGTTCTGGGTTATAAGTCTCAGAGATGTCAGTGTTAGCCGCCGTATTAATCTCCGGTTTTAAGCTTTTGGTTGTAGAATCTTGAAAATCCGAGACATGAGGAATGGCATTGAAAGAACATGAATGTTTTTTCAAAGCGGTCGAGTACCGGAAACTTTGATGGCATATCTGACACGTGTGTGGTTTGACACCGGTATGAATAATGGTGTGCTGTTTCAGAACAGCCTTCCAGGCAAAACTCTTTCCACAAAACTCACAGCTGTAAGGTTTTAGTCCTGTATGAACAGGCAAATGCCTATTCAAACTGGTTCTGGTCACGAAACCTCTTTCACAGTACTCGCATTTAAATGGAAATTCACCTGAATGCAATCGTAAATGTGTTTGGAGGGAATGTTTGCGTGTGAAACTTTTGTCACAAAAATAGCAAATAAAACGTTTTATACTTGTATGTACAAGTAGATGACTATCGCGAGTTCCCTTCGTATTGAAACGCTTATCGCAATACTGGCACTTGTACTGCTTTGCCTCTGAAAGACACGGAAAATGCTGCTTAAGTTGACTCTTTTGTTCAAACGTTTCGTTGCAATACCCACACTTAAATTCTTTAATATGGCCGTCTGGAGTGAAAACAGCGTGAGTTACAAAATGCTGCTTCAAATTATTCATGTTATGGACCTGTTTGTCACATATTTCACATTGTATAGTATGTTGTGGATTATTTTCTAGCATTTCGTTGTTCGCATGTACTTTCGGTGTTGAACATTGTTTCACATTAACTTGTGTGGCGGTGCTCATGGACATAGACATTCTTAAGCATTGTTTCACATCACTTTTATGCTCATATTCTGTCAGGTCAAAATAATGGATGTGAATATCGTGTCTATTCACAGCTGTATTCAATCTTAGGAGACTGTAACTCACAGTCTCGAGGTTATGTAAACTCGTCCAATCTACTCGCAACCTTTTTCGCTGCTTATAAAAGGAGGATTCGAAGGCCAGATATAAACACTTCTAAGTTCCAGTGCTTCAGTAACAGCACAAATTCTAATGTGTGTGTGTACTGTTGTTCTCGCGTTTTGTTCAATGACACACAAATTCTTATGTTCTGTGGTTAAAACAATCGCCATACGGATGTATGTTTCGCTGGTACAAAAAGGCTACGATTCCGGGTTGCTTATCTCTCACTGGTACGTGGATACTTTACATTCCAACTACGTGCGACGTAAGGTGATTCATTGGAACCTTTCAAAAACAGAGAAAAATAATATTACCATTAGGTTTTCAGATTACCAACAGTTCACACGTAGAGTTCGATGTTTGTGCATTCAATTATTTTCCAGTGCACTGCTACCGAGTTGTACAGCACTGACTTTTATTTACTAGACCAGCCAAATGTCAGTTGTATAGGAACTGCTTTATCGACGTCTTTTCTTCAGTATGCCTGCTAACTGTTAACTGTTTAGGGTATGTTTTATCAACAACTTCTGATTAGTACACCTGCTAAAGGTCAGTGTAGAAACTGTTTAAGCCGTATCTTCTGCTAAGTATGCCTCCTAAATGTCAACTGTGTAGGACTGTTTTAGCAGCGTCTTTAATTTACTATACTAGCTATCTATCAAGTGTAGGGACTGTTTAAGCAGCCTCTTTTGTTTTCTACACTAGCTAATTGTCAACTGTAATTACTGCTTTATCGGCGGCGTGTAGGGACTGTGCAGGGACTGTTTTGGCAGCGTCTTTTGTTTCCTGCACCAGATGTCAAATGTATGGACTGTTTTAGCAGTGTCTTTTATTTACTGTACCAGCTAATTTTGAACTGTTTTGACTGTTAAAGCAGCGTCTGTTGTTTGTGGCACCAGCTATTTGTGAACTGTGTTGACTGTTTAAGCAGCGTCTGTTGTTTGCCACACTAGTTAATTGTCAACTGTGTAGAGACTGTTTAAGCAGCGTCTTTTATTTACTATACCAGCTAATTGTCAAATGTAGGTACTGTTTTAGCAGCGTCTTTTATTTACTATACCAGCTATCTATCAATTGTAAGGACTGTTTTAGCAGCCTCTTTTGTTTTCTACACTAGCTAATTGTCAACTGTAACTACTGTTTTATCGGCGTCGTTTGTTTAATACAACAGCTAATTGTCAACTGTGTAGGGACTGTTTTAGCCTCTTGAACTTATCCTCAGCGGTCCATGTCGCTTTGTTACCAACGCTACTGCTTTCATAAGCTGTCCATAAAAATAGACCTCGAGAATTGCAATTCAATAACAGTTGTTGTTATTGCTTCGGACAGCGATAAATCACTATTTTGCAATGGAACCATGTTGCAGAGGAGAAATGCATCCTTAAAATTTTAGCCTGTGCCGTAGGCGATCCTTCGATCACATTTCCAGCCAGGAACAGTAGTTGAAAAGTATGTATAATAAATATTCTACAATCCAAACCATTTTTTTTCTTCATTGTGATATAAAATAAGAACAGTACAATAACGGTCCCTCCAGCCATCTTTTACTCAGTCTGGAACCTAGTCGCTAGAAACAGATTTTTCTTTGCCTTCGGGATCTGTAAGGTGGTTACTAAAAATAAGACCTGGAAGGTAATTATTACAGAAGGTATTACTGTCCGTTTTTTTTATTCGGAGTCTGGAAGGTGGTCATACAAACCGGTTCCACTGTTGTCCTTTTCAGGGCCTTACATGTCATCGCAACAGACGAGTTTTCTTACGTCTTTTTGTGTGGAAAGTGGTAGCCATGAATAGGTATTAACTATAGTCTTTTTATCTGGTCTAGATGGTGGTCACTGCAAGCAAGTTTAATGGACTTCCCTTTTATTCAAACCTAGAATTAAATCACTACAAAACGGTTTTACTGTGCATCTTTTTTATCTAGAAAGTTGACACTACGTCATCAATCCCCTCCTCTATAAGCATCTTTTTGCAAAAGCATCGCCTCTTGCTTTTTAAATAGGATTTTTTATCCACACATATCATCCCTCCCATTATTCGAAACATAGGAAAAACTATCATATACTTTGTTTTTGGTATGGTCTTCTGATACTGGAAGATGGTTAATATACACAGGTCTTTGGTGCCTCTCCTTTTCCGAGACTGGAAGGTGCTCACTGGTCATAACAAACAAATTTCTATTCCGATCTGTATTTGGCCGTAACAGAAGGTATTACTCTACGTTTCTTATACGTATCAGGAGGCAGAACTACAAATTCCCTTTTTTTTCTAGACCTTGGAAGTGTTTTTACCCAGGTCTGGAAGGAAGTCCTTACATAAAAGCTTTTGATACAATTGTTTTTATCAGGGCCTGGGAAGTGGTCGCTATAAACAGTTTTCATTGGACTGCTTTCTATTCGCATCTGCAATGTTTTATTGCACGTCGAATTTTAATCGGGTCTTGAAAGTAGTCATTACAATCACCTTAACTAGTTTTTGTTTGCATTTTTTTGTGTTGATTATCGACTACCCTCCCCCCTCTCCACCCACCCTTCCACCCACAATTTGGGTACGGCTGTGAAACTCATATCCTGTTCCTTCCAATCCACACTCTATTTTATTTTCTGGTCAACCAACAGAAAGTGACTATATAATACGCTGTTGTGGCAGGAACAAATGTATGCTGGGTCAAAACTCCACTATGTGCACAAGTTATCTTGAAACGTGATTTTAACATTAAGGTATCCTGTTTCACAGATTTCTGCCAACACTAGTTTCTTTTATGATGATTTGAGACTTGATTGAGACTACTGTTTGTTTGAATGAGCCAGCCCTCTTTTTAAATCGTTCGACCAATCACATTATTAAATTACAAATCCACACATACTTTTGCATTATGCATAATATGTTCTTCAAAGGCATAGGGAACAGAATAAATGACCTCATTGATCCAATATATCTATTTACAGATATATAGAAGACAAGACCAACGCTAAAGAATTTCAACGTGGCTGCTTCGTTTGCAACTGGGTATAAGTTTGTAGTTATTCTGGATGTTTCTGATGTTTTGGTTTTTTTTGGGTTTTTTGTTTGAATGGTTTCCAAAAAAACTCCTCCTACAGTTTTGACAGGGAGAGATGAAATTTGGCATACGTGTAGTAGGTGATGAGGTCTCGGCGTCAAGGTCAAATTGAGATCACATTGGGTACACCTATAGAAATCATTGGGTTTCGGTGCAACCGCTTAAATTTTTACCTTGACCTCAAAAAGTCAAGCTCAAACCGAGGTCAAAATATTTTTTGAAACGCCTATTAATAACGAAAAGTAGCCACAAAAGTGCTCAAACCTTAGTGTAAATATATAAAACATACTCAGTAGAGGGTATCCTTCCATCCAAACTATTGAACTTGAACCCGAAATTGACTATAACGGCTCATTTTCGACCGTTTGGGCCTTAACAACGTGACCTTTTCGGTCACGGTCAAAAACCGGAAGCTAACTATTAGTTCGAAAACGGTTAGGGATAGAGCGAGTTTTAGTTCATTTTGAACCCGTTGGGCCAAAACGACGACAAAGAAGAAATACTGCGTAACTTTGAATTTCTTTGACATAATTTAACACAAATATTTTTTACTGGTTTCTGTAAGTTTGCCAATTCCTCTATCTAGCGGAAGTCTGCCCTAGTTTATTTTCATTTCTTATGTATGATATCATGATGGGAGTGGTTATGAAAAAGATCACCAAAGCCTAACCTCAGTGTTAAGACCTACAACACAACACGATACAATTAATATATCTCACAAAATAGAAATCTGTGACTGTAACTTTCATACTATCAGACACATTCTCTGTACAAAGTGTTTTAAAAAAACAACTTAAAACACACACGGCAGTTACCTATCCTAAACGTGTAGATAATCTATATGTATCTTAAAGGAATATTCGCATAATCAGCAACTCAGTACCCCATGTATGCTAGTGCATATCTCTGGATGCGCACGCGTTTCAAATCTCTGCTCGAATGACCCAACTTGTGGATACCAGTGACGGATACAGCTTTCGGGCAGGGGGGGGGGGGGGGTTCAACTTTGGCCAGCGTGGAAGTAGGGCATGCGCACTCCTAAGCCAGCTTGGGTCTATTTTTTTTCGGATTTAAAGGCGGAAGGGGTTGCAACCCCTGAACCCCCCTCTTGGATCCGCCACTGTGATACCATCAGAATTTACACAATTTTGTGCGCTCTTATTGGTCAAAACCACAAACTCAAACTTATATCTTCATTTAAATATAAGTACTTTATAATAACAGGTCGAACAACTGATGCCCAGATAAATAAATCGTATTGGACAGCTTTCAAACAACCGACAGGGAAACCTCCTGTCAAATGTCAAATCGACCAGAAATGAAGCAGTAGCATCTTGAAAAACAATTTATATACACCCATAAGGGAAGGTGGATGACGCCCGAGTGATCGGAATAGCCCGGCGGCGAATATCAGCTTCGTTAAAATCACAAAACAACAAGCAAGATGATAAGGTTTGTAGTGTTTTGGTGTATTTCCATATTCTATATTTAGAGTATATTCCAAGGGATACCCTGAGTTTCGCTCTGGGCGAGAAGCCCGCATCAAGTCATGTACTTTGAACGAATAAAGTTTGTGTTAATAGACAGCAATCAGTTTTCTTTTAGGAATATTATATTGGCGACGAGGATTATAAAGAAATAGAGAAGGGGATGACGAAATTTTGATTCGAGAAAATGAGGGATTAGCGAGAAACTGAGGTGTTTATTGTAACACGAGACATTTTCTTTGTTTGATGGATGGATCCCGATGCATTAATTCATAAGGCGAATGCTCCTTAGTTTCGTGGATATCTTGCGGTAAAAGTGACCGGATGACTTTAAATAGGTACAAATTACGTTTGGGCGAAGTGGATTGTGATTTTTAAAGGAGATATTCGGTGATATTAGATGAACTGTTTTGACAATGTGGAATGGATATTAGTCACATGATTACAGGAACCAGGATTCCCAGTGACGTCACGATTTAGGAAGTAAACAAACACCTGTCAAAACACTGAGATAAACAAAGAGCTGTCATTCTGTGACTGAAGTGTAAAAACACAGTGAAACTAAGGCGCTATGGCTGCTAACGATTTGACGGTGCTTCCCAAACTTTAACCCACATGGGGATAATTTGTCAACAAACTGGAGAAAGTGGAAACGTGCATTTAATTTGTATTTAACTGCCAAAAACATTACGGATGATAAACGCAAAGTAGCCACAATGTTGCATACAGCAGGTATGGAATTTCAAGAACTGTATTACACTTTAGCAGGCGGTGATAAAACGAAGAATTTCACAGACAGTATTGCAATGTTAGACGGTCATTTTATTCCAAAATCGAACGTCATTTTTGAGCGATACCAGTTCCGCCAAATGGCTCAGAAATCGGATGAGACTGGGGATCAATTTGTGTGTCGCCTAAGAAAACAAGCAGAATTGTGTGAATATGACGATATTGACAATACGGTGCGCGACCAGTTGATTGACAAATGTTTCAATTCTGCGTTAAGAAGAAAGTTTCTTGAGAAAACAGGTATAGCAACTTTAACAAATTACTTAGATATTGCTCGAGCGTTCGAAGCGGTCGAATCGCAGATGAAGGCCTTGTCGTCGGAGCTGAGTGGTCAGGTTAACAAAGTAACCGCGCGTAGTAACCCACCCCAGCGCTCAAAACAAGGTACAAAACGGTGCTTCAGGTGCAATCGCGAGGGACATTTTGCAAAAGATAAAATATGTCCAGCCCGGGATGCTACATGCTCGTCATCTGGGCGAGTGGGACATTTTGCTGCATGCTGTAGGTCAACGTCAGATCAACGTCAAGAAGGAGGAAAAACGTCAAATCAACGTGGAGGTCAGACGTCAAATCAACGTCATCGAGGTCAAACTTCAAATCAACGTCGACGAACAAACCAACCTAGACGTCAGGTATCTCAGCAGGAGGACGGCGACCGGAAGTCACGTGTTCAAAACGTCTGTTGCTTGCCACACTAGTTAATTGTCAACTGTGTAGAGACTGTTTAAGCAGCGTCTTTTATTTCCTATACCAGCTAATTGTCAAATGTAGGTACTGTTTTAGAAGCGTCTTTTATTTACTATACCAGCTATCTATCAATTGTAGGGACTGTTTTAGCAGCCTCTTTTGTTTGCTACACTAGCTAATTGTCAACTGTAATTACTGTTTTATCGGCGTCGTTTGTTTACTACACCAGCTAATTGTCAACTGTGTAGGGACTGTTTTAGCCTCTTGAACTTATCCTCAGCGGTCCATGTCGCTTTGTTACCAACGCTACTGCTTTCCTAAGCTGTCCATAAAATAGAATTGCAATTCAATAACAGTTGTTGTTATTGCTTCGGACAGCGATCAATCACTATTTTGCAATGGAACCATGTTGCAGAGGAGAAATGCATCCTTAAAATTTTAGCCTGTGCCGTAGGCGATCCTTCGATCACATTTCCAGCCAGGAACAGTAGCTGAAAAGTATGTATAATAAATATTCTACAATCCAAACCATTTTTTTTCTTCATTGTGCCATAAAATAAGAAAAACAGTACAATAACGGTCCCTCCAGCCATCTTTTACTCAGTCTGGAACCTAGTCGCTAGAAACAGATTTTTTGTTCGCCTTCGGGATCTGTAAGGTGGTTACTAAAAATAAGACCTGGAAGGTAATTATTACAGAGGGTATTACTGTCCGTTTTTTTTTATTCGGAGTCTGGAAGGTGGTCATACAAACCGGTTCCACTGTTGTCCTTTTCAGGGCCTTACATGTCATCGCAACAGACGAGTTTTCTTACGTCTTTTTGTGTGGAAAGTGGTAGCCATAAATAGGTATTAACTATAGTCTTTTTATCTGGTCTAGATGGTGGTCACTGCAAGCAAGTTTAATGGACTTCCCTTTTATTCAAACCTAGAATTAAATCACTACAAAACGGTTTTACTGTGCATCTTTTTTATCTAGAAAGTTGACACTACGTCACCAATCCCCCCTCGATAAGCATCTTTTTGCAAAAGCATCGCCTCTTGCCCTTTAAATAGGATTGTAGGTCCGAACGCAAAACCAGATTTTTTATCCACACATATCATCCCTCCCATTATTCGAAACATAGGAAAAACTATCATATACTTTGTTTTTGGTATGGTCTTCTGATACTGGAAGATGGTTAATATACACAGGTCTTTGGTGCCTCTCCTTTTCCGAGACTGGAAGGTGCTCACTGGTCATAACAAACAAATTTCTATTCCGATCTGTATTTGGCCGTAACAGAAGGTATTACTCTACGTTTCTTATACGTATCAGGAGGCAGAACGACAAATTCCCTTTTTTCTAGGCCTTGGAAATCTTTTTACCCAGGTCTGGAAGGAAGTCCTTACATAAAAGCTTTTGATGCAATTCTTTTTATCAGGGCCTGGGAAGTGGTCGCTATAAACAGTTTTCATTGGACTGCTTTCTATTCGCATCTGCAAGGTTTTATTGCACGTCGAATTTTAATCGGGTCTTGAAAGTAGTCATTACAATCACCTTAACTAGTTTTTGTTTGCATTTTTTTGTGTTGATTATCGACTACCCTTCCCCCTCTCCCCCATCGTTCCACCCACAATTTGGCCTCATTGATCCAATATATCTATTTACAGATATATAGCAAGACAAGACCAACGCTAAAGAATATCAACGTGGCTGCTTCGTTTGCAACTGGGTATAAGTTTGTAGTTATTCTGGATGTTTCTGATGTTTTGGTTTTTTTTTTGGGTTTTTTGTTTGAATGGTTTCCAAAAAAACTCCTCCTACAGTTTTGACAGGGAGAGATGAAATTTGGCATACGTGTAGTAGGTGATGAGGTCTCGGCGTCAAGGTCAAATTGAGATCACATTGGGTACACCTATAGAAATCATTGGGTTTCGGTGCAACAGCTTAAATTTTTACCTTGACCTCAAAAAGTCAAGCTCAAACCGAGGTCAAAATATTTTTTGAAACGCCTATTAATAACGAAAAGTAGCCACAAAAGTGCTCAAATCCTAGTGTAAATATATAAAACATACTCAGTAGAGGGTATCCTTCCATCCAGACTCTTGACCTTGAACCGGAAATTGACTATTACGGGTTAGAGACAGAGTAATCTTGAGCTCATTTTCGACTGTTTGGGCCTGAACAACGTGACCTTCTCGGTCACGGTCAAAAACCGGAAGTTGACTATTAGTTCGGAAACGGTTAGAGATAGAGCGATTTTTATTTCATTTTGAACCCGTTGGGCCAAAACGACGACAAAGAAGAGATACTGCGTTACCTATCCCAAACGTATATATACTCTATATGTATCCTACAGGAATATTCGGGCAAGGGGGGTTTAACTTTAGCCGGCTTGGAAGTAGTGCATGCGTGCGCTCCTAAGCCAGCTTGGGTCTATTTTTTTCGGATTTAAAGGGGGAAGGGGTTGTTACCCCTGAACCCCCCTCTTGGATCCGCCACTGTGATACCATCAGAATTTACACAACTTTGTGTGCTCTCATTGGTCAAAAACACAAACTCAGAGTTGTATCTTCATTTAAATATAAGTACTTTATAAAAACAGGTCGAACAACTGATGCCCAGATAAATAAATCGTATTGGAAAGCTTTCAAACAACCGACAGGGAAACCTCCTGTCAAATATCAAATCGATTAGAAATGAAGAAGTAGCATTTTTTCTAAAACAATTTATATACACCCATAAGGAAAAGTGGATGGTGCCCGAGTCATGGCAATAGCCCAGCGGCGAATATCGGCTTCGTTAAAATCACAAAACAAACAAAATAGATAGAAAGGTTTACAGCAATTCTTACATCATTTCAAAGAACCTGCAGTAATAATAAAGTATTTGTTTACAGAAGACAGATCACCTCATATTCTACACCAATCAGCAGAGTGCAAATGACGATTCGTTTCAACGCTTTTTGATTGTCACAACACTACATATTAACTTTCAACAGTTACCTTTATCATTTTTGATGGCATATAAATCATAACAACACCACAGAGCGACAATGCACAAGTCAAAGTTTACATTCTCTACCCTCGTACAAAACTATGCATCAGTTAGCTTATGACAAAAGACTTCTGCGCTAAGTAACGGGAGGTACTATATATTAATTCATAAAAAATGAGGAAGTATCAATCAAATACGAATTTAAGTCCTTTTTGTACTGGGCAAAATAAGGAAGACCAAGCGGCCCTGGAGTAATCTTAAGAGGATCAGTCTCGTCGTAATATACACACGTTTCACTTTTGTCTGTAGTGCCTTATTTCGTTTAGTTCAAAGCATATTTTTAATTGTTATTTACGCGATATGTTCTTACGAGGAACTCTGTCGCCGGACAAACACTACAACAATCTCGACTGAGATCAAACGCAGAAGCTGCGATGGATAGGTCATGTAAGCAGAATCGATCCAACGGCCATTCCCCGGATCGCAACGAGGTGGACTCCAGGAGGAAAGACGAAAAGAGGACGCCCGAAAGAGACATGGAGGAGGTCGCTGGAGAAAGAGAGGAAAGATCAAGGCTGGTCGTGGGGTCAGATACAGAAATGGTCAGCGGAGAGACAACACTGGCGTTCTTTGGTGATGGCCTTATGTGCTCCAAGCACGAAGAGGATAAAGTAAGTAGGTTCTCATTTAAATACAACACTGTGTTAACACTAGGTGTTGGCGAAGAGGGAAGGCACTGCTGATTTCTGTTCTACAGGATGCACAGCACAATGATACCTCTCATATCTCTCCCAATTCTCATTGAAACTTTCTTGGAAATTTTAATATTAGAAACCTGATCAAATCACTCATACATCTTTAACTTTAAAAGTAGTTGTTATGTTAACGTATAGTATTTTCACACTTAATTCGTTCGATTCGGTAAAGTGTTTCCGTATGATTCTTTTTTTTTTTTTTGCTATAACTTTTTCACGCAGGCTTCTCTGAGACGGTTAGGGCGACCAAGTTTGACGGAGTCATACTATAGCATGTCTAGTTTGTCCACCTCAGTTTTAAAGAAATTCATTAACACGTACATGTAAGAATGGACAGTGAAATCTTGCCATTGGGTCCCACATATAAGGCTATAGTATACCTTCCCTATATCAACAACAAGTAAGCAGATATTGCGCTTGTGTGTTGTATCTTCTGGAATGTCATTCTCACATTTAATAAACAATTACTGATGTCAATAATTGCTTTCTGATTTCACGATTTGAATTTTTGATGTCAAGTATAAATTTTTTATCAAACTTTTATTTTTTTATATCAAGAATTATTTTTGATATCTCTTAATGGATTTTTGATCTCAAAACAAAAAATTCTTGACACCAATAAATGTTTAGTGATATCACAATATATTTATTGGTATCAAATATGATTTACTGATCTATAAAATGGATTTTTAGAGATCAAAAGTTCAATTCTTGATGGCAAAAATAAAATATTTGACAGCAAAATCTCAATCTCATAATTTTTGTTGTTGAATGTATTTCAGCTGGTTGCAAATAAACAAATTTTATTTTGTGTTTGGTGCTTTATTTCACAATTCAGTTGGGAAAAAACAGGTGTGAATAATACTGACACTTGAAGAACTTTTCACCGGCTGTGAATAGTTAAGTGCTCTCTCAGATAAAACTCGTATTTAAACTCCTCGCCGCAGTGATTGCATTGAAAATTAAGGCTTTGGGCGATAATGAGTGTTTTCATGGAGTTGAGATCGTCTACAGTCGGTCACTGTCGACAACACACGTCACATGGGTATTGTTGCACGTTCGATTTATTTATTTGGGTACCTGAAACACGAGCTATTTCCATTTTTATATCAGTTTCGATCGGATCACCAGAATTAAGTAATGGTTGTTGTCGGTAAGCGGTTATAGGTTGTGTACATTCTTCAATGTTGGGGTACACAGGCGTATATTCTTCCCTACTGGGGTATAATGGCATACATTCTTCGTTGTTGGGGTACATGGGCGTATATTCTTCCCTGCTGGGGCACACTGGCATACATTCTTCCCTGCTGGGGTACACTGGCATAAATTCTTCTCTGTTGGGGTACACTAGCGTATATTCTTCCCTGTTGGGGTTTTCTGGAGTGCATTCATCACTCTTGGGGTCTACTGGCGTAAGATCCTCATTTTTGGAGAATACTGGCGTGCGTCCTTCACTCTTTACACAGCTATCTTGGGCGGGGAGGGGGGCGGGGGGCACCCTGAGGAGAGAGGTATAGCTTCTGTCTGTCTTTGGTCTTCCGGGTTAAAAGGTACTTCCGGTTTTAAGCATTGCGCAGTACAGTCTGGCGGTTCACTGCTCATATTTATAGTCACACTGCAAATGTACGTGTTGTTATTTCCGGTTTGCTTGGAATTTCTTGTTTTACTTTGCATTAATGGCCAAAAATGCCCTCCTATTGGCTTTCAAATCTCCTGGGAATCTGCATATGTCATGTGACATGACAAGCGAGGAGAAATTTATAAATTAACCGAAGGACTTACCTGAAGGTTGATTGGAATTTCTCCGAGCGTCATGTCACGTAGACAAGGATTCACAGGCCTCACCCTTCATTTTATTCGCACACACATGTCTAATATACTTACTTGAATACCCGCTGTTTTGGTGGGTTGTTGTAATATTCTAATAAAACTAAATATATTTCTGAAAAGCTGTGTTTACTCTCAGACGCTAAAGTTACACTGGCTAAACATTCTAAAGCATGCAGGGAAGGCACGGGGAAGCGTGGACGCTCATTAATTATACTAAGGCGGGAAGATCCAGAACGCTACTATCTCTACAACATCCCCCTTATCAAAAGAAAAAACAACAACATTACCTTAACGTTTACAGTGCTTATCAGATTTACGCTGCTCGTTATTGAAACTAACGATTACATGCAAATTATTCCCGATTCTAATCGTATAGTATTTTAAAGAATTGATCATTTACACAAATTTAATTGCATTAATAACGTTATTTCATTCGAAAAAAAAAATAAAAATGTGCCAAAATATGAGTAAAGAGGGTTGACTACCTCTGAACTCGGACTGAATCTGAGGGTTATTCTGCCTCAATGCGTTTCAGCCTATTTTTTTTTTTTAATTACAGTTTATTTAGTCACAACACTTCTACGGAATATGTACATAAGGCATGTGAGCCTTTTTCACACGAAGGCTACGTCTCGGTTGGTCGCTGAGAACAGCGTTTCCTGTCAATACCGGTGTTTCTATGCTGTTACCTCCGTTCTTATTTGTGATGGCCTTGGCTTGCTGTTCTTTCATCACAGGTATATTTTCCTGCCTTTCTCTGTCAATTCGAGGTTTCAAGTGGATCCTGTTTCTTCTGTATAGCTTGTCGTCTGCACTAACGATATACGAGCGATCTGTCAATTGCTGTTCCACTGTTGCTGGGCGCCATGGTGTTCCTGTGGTTTTGTTATTCCTAATGTACACTGGCTGACCGGGATTTAATTCTGGAAGGGGTCTTGCTTTTTTATCAAAATGTTGTTTGACTTTCTGACGTTTTAGGTGTATCCTTTCGGCGACGCCCTGGCAGACTTCTGGTTGCAATAATTCCCTTGCCGTCGGCAGCAACGTTTTTGTGCGACGGGACATAAGTCGCTGTGCTGGCGATAGGTTGATTCCTTCTGATGGGATGTTGCGCCAGTCTAATAGCACTTGGTTGAAGTTGGAGTTTGACTGTTTTGCTTTTTTCAGCAGCTGTTTAGCAATTTTAACATACGCCTCCACTTTTCCATTTCCTTGTGAGTGCAGTGGACTCATCGTGACATGCTTAATTTCCCATTCACTGCAGAAACTGGCAAACTCGTCACTGACCAGATTCGGGCAGTTATCGCTTATCAGTTCATTCACAGTGCCATATCGTGCCAAATGGGGCTCTACTACAGTGATAATATCTTTTGAGGTGGTGGAACGTAGACGATCAATTTCGAAGAAGTCCGAAAAATAATCTACGGTAATGAGGTAATCTTTATTACCGCAGTGAAATATATCAATGGCTATTTTCTCCCACGGTCTTGACGGGATATCTGGGGTTTGCAGTGGCTCAGGTTTATTTTTGGTGGAATTTTCTTGGCAAATGCTGCATTCTGCCACCTGTTGTTTGATATCCGTGTACATTCCAGGCCAATATAATATGTCCTTTGCTTTGCACACGCACGCGTCAACTCCCATGTGCGACGTATGAATTTTCTGCAGCATAACACTTCTCATAGCCGCTGGGATGATAATCCTCATGCCTTTAAAGAGTATCCCGTTGTTGACGCTTATCTCTTCACGGAAATTCCAGAACTGATGGATTGCCGCGGCCGTCTCTTCTTTGCTATCTGGCCACCCATTTAATATTGTAGTCTTCAGGGTTTGAAGCTGCGGGTCAAAGGCGGTATCCCGTTGGATTTTCTGTAATGTACAGTCCGTCATTTTTGGCACATAGTCGGTGAAATTCATTTCTTCAATGTGTTTATAAAACACGTCGTAGTGCTGCTTGGGCTTCTGCGTACTCTGTGGCAGCTGGATTCTGCTAAGAAAATCTGAAATGTACATAGTTTCACCCTTCTTGTATTTGACATCCAGATTGTATTTCTGCAATCTCAGAAGCATTCTCTGTAATCTCTTCGGAGCGGAGAGTAGACTTTTGCGGAAAATCGTCTCCAATGGCTTGTGGTCACTTTCCACCGTTGTGACCTCTGGCGTACAAGACAAATATTGATCATACTTGTCACAACCAAAGCAGATTGCTAGGCACTCCCGCTCTATGCACGCATATCTCTGTTCGGTTGGAGTAAGTGCTCGCGCTGCAAAGCAAATAGGCTGTCCCTCCTGGAGCAAAGTCGCTCCAATTGACTTTTCACTCGCGTCTACCTGCAGTGTTAGCGGTAATTTCTCATCGTAGTACCTGAGAACTGGTGGTGACGTCACTAGCCTCTTGCACTCTTGAAACGACTTCTCCTGTTGACTCTCCCAGTGCCAAACTGCATTCTTTTGAGTAAGCCTCCGTAGTGGTTCTCCTATCTCCGACAAACTTGACAAGTACTGAATAAAACCAGTAAATCGCTGAACTTCTTTAACACAGGTAGGTCGTGGCATATCCAGGATCACTGATATCTTCTCAGGATCGGCTTTGACACCCTCTGGTGTTAAAATATGGCCCACAAATTTGACCTCTGAGAGCCTAAGCTTGGCTTTCTTCCTGTTCAGCTTCAGGTTCTTTTGTCGGCACCGCTCCAGCAGACTTCGTAACTTCCGGTCATGGTCCTTGATCGCCTCCTCCTGAGTGTCACCACAACCAGCTACTAAGATATCGTCCGCAATGACGAATATCCCTTCAAGGCTCTCCAGTGCTTGCTTCTGGCGCTGTTGGTATTCTTCTGGAGCTGGCTTTATACCAAACGGCATACGCAGCCATCTGTACCTCCCAAATGGGGTCCAAAATGTCGTGAGAAAGCTGCTTTCCTCATCCAGCTTGACATGATGAAAGCCGTCACGGGCATCCAGAACTGAGAAAACTTTGGCCTTAGACAGCTCAGGCAATATATCCTCAATCACCGGCATCGGGTAGTGGTTTCTTTTCAAGGCCTGGTTTAAATCTTTCGGATCTAAACATATTCGGAGTTTATCCGGTCTTTTGACCACTACTATAGAAGATATCCAGTCTGTCGGTTCCTGAACGGCTGCTATTACTCCCATTTGTACCATGGAGTCAATCTTCTTTTTTAGTTCAGCTCCCATAGCGATAGGCACTTTACGGGGTGCATGCTGAACTGGTGGCACCGTTGTATCTAGTTCCAAATGCAATTCGCCGGGCAAACATCCTAACCCCTCAAATACATCACTGTACTCATGCAGCAGATCAACTGGCGGTTTCTCTGTGTTTGCCTGTTTCGAACCCTGTTGTCTTGAAAAGTTCACTGTCTTATCACCACGTGCACTCTCATGACCGCTCCCGCTCACGTTGATGGTAATTAATCCAAATTTCTGACAGGTGTTGATACTGAGCAGCGGTTTCCTAGCAACTGAGGTGGAGACTATTTCAAATCTCAAGCGAAGCGTCTTACTACCGTGTGTACCGTACAAACTGTACACCCCTAGCGGCTTCATGTAAGAACCATCATACAGGTTGAGCCTGCTCTCACTTCTCCGAAGGACTGCATTAGGCACTATCTTATTTAAGTCATCAATGGACATAATGTTACAAGTAGTACCTGTGTCCATAATGCACTGTGTAGCTGTTTTAACACTCGCTCCCTTCTGGTCGGATAGGTGGATCCCCACCGTAGGGCATCCACTCACTTTCACATGGTTCACTGTGTGAGTGATGGAGAAACAGGAGTCATCACTAGATTCCTCACACTCAACGAAGTACGCGCGTTTTTTGTCTTTATTCTTCTTTGCTTTAGTGGTCGTACCTCTTCCGGAGATTGCCTGTTTTGGTCCACCTTCACCTTTACACACCATACTGCCACGGAAATGATTTCGTTCCCCACACTGGGAACATGTTTTGCTGTACGCTGGGCAATTTGTTTTACCCCACTCGTGCATTTTTAGACAGTATTTGCAGGATTTCTTTACTGACCTTTTCGTCTGTCTCTTGGCAAAATTAGTGACTTCGTCTGGCTCTGTGCGATCGATTTCGCGAATCTGGGACGTCGTAGCCTCGCTGGCGCGTAACATGTCCAGTGCCGTATTGAGGTCCAGTTTCTTTTCGCGAAACATCCTCACCCGTGCGGCCTTGTCTTTGGTCCCCAGTACCAACCTGTCACGAAGTAAACTGTCTTCTGACGTCGGGTCGAAATTGCACGATTTGACCAGCTGGCGTAAATGCGTTACCCACTGATCCACGCTTTCGTTGGGGGCCTGATCTCTCGTGTAGAACAGATAGCGCTCGTAAATTTCGTTTCGGGTGGGAAAGAAATAATTTTCCAGCGCATCTAAACACTTTCTGGGGTTGGTTTTGTCTTCTTCGGAGAGTGTCAGACTCTTAAAAATGCGAAGACAATCCTTACCCATCACCGCACGTAACGACGCAACACGAACTAAGTCTTCCTTTGCGTTTAATCCTGTCGCGACCTCGTAATCTTCCCACTGATCGCGGAAAAATTGCCAGTTGGTGACCATGTCACCTTTCACCTCCATACTACTGGGTACGGGAAAGTTTGCCGCCATCCCTTAGCTTGTTCAGCCACTAATTTTTAGAATATCCTTTTTTTTTTTTTTAATTATTTTTACTCCAAACGTGGCTGAGTGCAACAGTTTTAAGCGTCTTTTTCTTTTTTTTTAAGCCACGGGGTATTCACCACATGAAAATTGAATCTGTTCACTAATAAAACAGGTATGTTTGTTTATAAACACATTATTTTTATTAAGAAACATATATCCCACATCTGACACCATGTTTTGGTGGGTTGTTGTAATATTCTAATAAAACTAAATATATTTCTGAAAAGCTGTGTTTACTCTCAGACGCTAAAGTTACACTGGCTAAACATTCTAAAGCATGCAGGGAAGGCACGGGGAAGCGTGGACGCTCATTAATTATACTAAGGCGGGAAGATCCAGAACGCTACTATCTCTACAACATAAACGAGGGCTATTTTGGCGTTCAATTGTGAAGTCTGGATGCTATGCTGTCTATCTCCTGTGAATCCTTGTCTACGTGACATGACGCTCGGAGAAATTCCAATCAACCTTCAGGTAAGTCCTTCGGTTAATTTATAAATTATCTACGATACTTATTGATCCAGTATTCACATGCTCAGAATTCAACTTTACCCGAGCATCGGTTCCAGCATGCTCATTGCCTGGCGGGATCTTAATACAATCGTCGTCAACTCTCGTATTTTGAATCATACTGCCATTTATATTCTTACAAAACAAAGTGTACTTTAAATATCTATGGTCTAACTCAATATCTACGATCATTACCAACAATCTACGATCATTGTCGACGATCTACGATCACTGCCGGCGATCTACGACCACTGCCGACGATCTACGATCACTGCCGACGATCTACGATCACTACCAACGATCTACGACCACTGCCGACGATCTACGAACACTGCCGACGTTCTGCGTCATTGCCGACGATCTACGATCACTGCCGGCAATCTACGACCACTGCCGACGATCTACGATCACTGCCGACGATCTACGATCACTACCAACGATCTACGACCACTGCCAACGATCTACGAACACTGCCGACGTTCTGCGTCATTGCCGACGATCTACGATCACTGCCGGCAATCTACGACCACTGCCGACGATCTACGTCATTGACGACGATCTCCGATCACTGCCGACGATCTACGATCACTGCCGACGATCTACGATCTGCAAGTATTGTTTTTCTTTCTTTTTTTTTTTTTTTTTGATTTTTTTTAGTTTCAACTTTCACCCCAATGTCTCGTCATACAACCGATATCCCACACCTCATGCGGTGGTCACAGCCGCCTGCTCTGCTTACATATATTGCTGTTGTCTCGCAGAGTGTTGCACCCTGGTAACAGCTATGGATTTTCGATTCATTATGGATTTTCGATTTTTGCACTGATATAAAATTTATTACTGCACCTGTACTCTCGCATCTCTTGTTTATTTCTATCAAAACTCATTCTGAATTAACCAAACGGTGAAGAAAACCATCCGGATCCAAATCCAGACGAACAATTACGTATCACAGTTTGACGCAATGAATTCCAGGATCTTGATGGGATCCAATCCGGATAGGGTATGATCCAATCCGGATAGGGTGTGATTCCGACGTTATCTCTATAACTTTGACTGATAGACTGCGATTATTAAATGGCAATATTTGGTACAAAATACGATGTTAATTTACAAGTGTTTACCCTCATTTAACACGCAAAACTTTTGAGGTCAGGACACGCGTCAAGACAGGATTAGATAACAGGTATCAGGACTAGATATCAGGACTAGATATCAGGACTAGATATCAGGACTAGATAACAGGACTAGACAACAGGACTAGACGACAGGAGTAGGTATCACAACTAGTATCACGGCAAGTTAAGCCACAAGTTATTATATCATAAAACCCTATTTCGTTGGTAGCATCGGTAACTTGATCCACTTTTTTCTTAAAGATATTTTTTTTTTCAGAAAGCAATTGTGATATTGTGATATAATGAAAAAAGCAATTGTGATATAATAACCGTGTATCAAAGCCAACGACAGTGCAAATGTAACGTATATGTGCTATCACATGTAACCATACGTGTGCTATTCACATGTAACCATACGTGTCGGAAAAAAAGAGAAAAACCAAGAGAAAGGGGTGGGGGGGGGGGCTATTCTGAAGCAAGACGCCCCATCCCCACCCAAAAAAAATAAAGCTGGGTAATTTCCATTCATCATTCAGCGTTTTCCACAAAAAGAGGAGGGGGTGGATTATTTCGGAATTTCAAACGTGTGTGGTAAATAACAGGGTTTTTTTCTTCAATCTAAAACTCTGCGTTTAGGGATCATTTCAAAAAGTGATGGACTTACATGGTAACCATTTGGTGCGTATAATTGCGCCCCCGGCCTCCCCCCTCCCCCGCACACACACATTGGGCGTTGCACCGAAATGACAAAAGATATCGGACCCGATGGTTAATTTCGTCCCAACCTGCCAGATTGTTGCTGTATCTTGATTCAACAATCAAGCACTTCGGGACGAGCCAGCTCAAAGGTGTACACATATCTTGCATAGGACTGAAATTCCGAAAACCAAAGTTAACGAAGGCCGAGTTGTTCAAATAAAACAAAAATTCACGAAACCAGAAGAAAACCAAAAAAAAAAAAAAAAAAAAATCTGAAAAGGACTGCAGAAAATATATCAGTCCGCGTAGGGTGCTGTGTATTCTTTTAGAAAAAAAAAAACGGGGGGAGGCGGGCTGGTTTAATTTACTTTAATTCAGGCGATTTCAATAAAATGGGTTCTTATTGAACGGCACTCTGTGTGCGGTTAAAACTTTGGATTTTATTTGAAACTCAGCATTCCGTGTTTACAGGCGCGGTTTTAAAGGGACACGCATGGTGCATGGTACCCCCCCCCCTCACTTCAGGGATACGGGCCTTTAAACTGTACATCATATAACTGCTGGATAAAAGTTTCGCTTAGAATATATACTCACATGTTAAATCCAGGAATTTATTTGCTGTCGTCTGCTCTTGTTATAATATAAGTCTCCACATTCTGGAGTCGTGAATTACGCGCCTTATTTACAGTTAACGACTCTTATACATTTAAGTAACACACAATTTTAGCCTTATAAATCCACTTAAAAATGGTGACGTACGAGTATCGTTTTTTTTTTAGTCCACTGATTTCGTTCGACGATGATACGGTTCGAACTAAAACTACTACAAGGAGCAGTTCCAGATATTTCTGTGTTTTTTCCTTTATTAGTCTTATTGAATATTTTTCCGCAGTTTCTTCCCCGTCTAATTTTCTCTTTGTTCTCCCTTTTTTCAATGCGTGGATACTGACAATGTTTGAGTAAAAACAGCACACCTTTCATAGATTTCTACACAATAAGTACAAGCTCTGAAGTACCAGTCTGTGTACCGAGGCCGTGTACTTAACAGTGGCGAATCCAGGGGTGGTGCGTTGGGGAGGGGGGGTTCAGGGGTTACCCCCACCCCAATTAATAAAAAAAGACTGCTAAACTTGGCGTTGTCACACAAAAAAGTATGACAGATTAATAGGCTATTTTTGGTGACTTTTTTAAGCTGAACCCCCCCCCCCCAACCTCCCCCGCATTTGACCAGAGGTTAGATGTACCACTGCGCACCGGCCTGCATAGCATTTGCACAAAGGCTCTCGCATTGATTTAAGCAGACGGCTAAGGCCAGAAAAACACCATTCATGTTTCTCGACAATGCAGCTTTTCAAAACAACACGGTCATGTTTTGGCTAACGGCAACTCCAGGCCTCAAGGAGGATGGGGAAGGGGGGGGGGGGGGGTTATGTTGGATTGGGGATACGTCAGTCTTTTTTTTTTTGTTCGCCTTCCAGATTTTTAACATGTTTCTGTTGGCAATTCGTATATCGATTGGGGTGTTTTTCTCGGGATGGGGAGGGGCCCAGCAAACAACCGACTTCACAACCATATTCTGACCTATTACCCCAAAACCCGACTTTATTCCGACGTCGAGGCGACGTCGGTTTTCTGACGTCATTCCGACGTTGCAAAAACGACCAAAAAGCGATGAACATTATTATCGCTCACCGGAAATGGAAGCCATTTTGAAAAAGAGGAAGAAAAAACGTAATTTTTACATGAAAATTTTAGAATTTTGATGGCGCGTCGGTATTTTTCTTCCTAGATTGTAAAAATGTATATGGAAAATGCTTTCGTATGTATTTCACAACAGCAGTTGAATAATTAATTATCTATTAATTATATAACTCTAGTCAGTTTCAGGTCAGAATCCGACGTCGGTTCCAATTTCATATACAACCTAAAACCGACTTAATTCCGACGTCGTATTTAGGTCGGAACCCGACGTCATTCTGACGTTGAAAACCCGACGTCGGTTCCATTTCATATACAACCAAAGCCGGCACGTCAGTCCGACGTCGGAAACGTCGGGTCACGACGTCGAACCGACGTCATTCTGACGTCTTAATGTTTGCTGGGGTTGGGCGCTCACGTGCCAACTGGTTACCATGCGTGTTCATGACTTTTTAAAAATGACCCCTAAACACGGAGTGCTAATTTTGAAATAATATCCCTTTTGAACCAAACGCGGATTGTAATTTCGAGGTAATCCCCCCTTGTAGGACGAGCGGAGTACTTAATGAAAAAATTACTCCCACCTAAACGAAATTGGCACTCCACGCGGACCGTGTCTGGCCTCAAAATTATCCCCTTTCTCCGCGTTTTTTTTTTTTTTGGGGGGGGGGGGGCACGCATATAGAAACACCTTTGTTACCAAGTGCCCCCTCCCTCCTGTTTTTTTTTCCAGATATCGATTTCCTTTAGTGGATTTCGCACTCTTTATCTTGCGGACAGATCGGCAAAAATGATGAGGGAAGGGGAGGGGGGGGGGGGGGGGGGAGCCTGGAGTAAGGAAGGCGGCTAGTGAAAATTTGCTTCTCGAGATGATCGCTATATTTTCATGAAAAATATTGCCGAGAAGATTGCTGATCGAAGCTTGGAAAATTACTCTTCATTCTTTTCCTTTGTGGTCATTTGCCGGTGGGGTGAGATGGGGGCGGTACTTGGCGGTGGGGTAGGGATGTGGGCGGTACTCGCCGGCGGGCATGGGGATAGGGCGGTACTTGCCCGTGGGTAAGGGGTGGGGGCGGAACTTAGCGGTGGTGTGGGGTGGTACTTACCGGTGGGTTGGAAAGGGGGCGGTACTCGCCGGTGGTGTGGAGATGGGGGCAGTACTTGCCAGTGGAGTGGGTGTAAGGGCGGTACTCGCCGGTAGGGTTGGGATGAAGAGGTACCTTGCCGGTGGTGTGGGGATAGGGGCGGAACATGCCCATGGGGTGGAGAAGGGAACGTGACTCTCCGCTGGGATGGGGATGGGGGCGGTACTTGCCGGTGGGGTGGGGATTGGGGCGGTTATTTGCCGGTGGGGTGGGAATGGGGGCAATACTTGGTGGGCATAATGACCTTGGAACTGGATCAAGGTCAACACAAAACAACGAGCAATCTACGCACTGCTACAGGCTGTGTATGGATCAGAAGGAACGGACTGAGGTCGGCAGTAGCAGCTGGCGATGGGCGGACGGACGGACGGACGAAAGTAACAGGGACGGACGGATGAACAGCACCCAAGTCCCTTTCGTGGAGTAAAGCTCCAGTTGGGGGCTAAAAAAACACATACATTTGACATATTTACTGATTTATTTAGTTACCCGATTTTTATAACTATCTCCCAGACGCTGTCACACTGAACAGAAATTTAAAAGCATCAGAAACATCATCGTTTATATCACAGGCAAAACCTCTGCACAACATAAAAATGTAAACATATGTACTTGTTCATTAAATGACGTATTTGACCTCTACTGACCTCTTAATCACAGCGTAGCCCCCGTACATGTTCACGTGTGTACTGGTGAAATACTCATATTTTATCGACAGACATTAGAACTAGGTCAGTCGCTCACGCCAAGTCACGTCATGTCGAGAGTTAAGGTCACGTGTTTTCACCTGATCAGTATCAAAGATACTGATACATTAATATATGAATGAAAATCTATCAATTAGTCACCAATTAACTAATCAATAAATCAGTCAATGAATCGACCACCAATTAACTAATCAATAAATCAGTCGATCAATCAGCCACCAGTTAACTAATCAAAGAATCACTCAATCAATCAGCCACCAATCAGCCAATCAATAAACCAGCCTCAAGGTCCTAGCACTTATTTTAAATCACATTTCAGGTCATTACGAATCACGATAATAACGCAATAATAATAATAATAATAATAATAATAATAATAATAATAATAATAATAATAATAATAATAATAATAATAATAATAATAATACAAAAATAACAATAATTCCGACTCGTAGAACCAAAGGGTACACAAAATCTGTGACGTCATCCATTGACTGAATTCACATGTGCCTCGTCTTAAGAACTATCTCTCTCCCCCTCCCCCTCCCCCATCCTCTCCTTCCAGTGGGTATAAAATAGAAGGCACAAACACGAACGGTCAGCATATCAATGCGGAAAGCGAGGCGACACAAAGGCGATATAATACAGAAAGCGATACGACATAAAGGCGATATATTGTGGAAAGCGATACGATACAAAGGCGATATAATACGGAAAGCGACACGATACAAGGGCGATACAATACGGAAAGCGATACAATACAAAGGCGATATAACACGGAAAGCGATACGATAAAAAGGCGATATGATACAGAGCGATATGACACGGAAAGCGATATGAGGGCTGTTCTTATTTGAGATATGACCTCGAAATAGCCCAGTCTGTTATGTACTTAAGCTTCACGTAAACACAAAGCGGACGGATTAAAAAGTAGTTCTCGTTCTTCATTGAAGAGTACTAATTTTGTTGGCTGTTACACAAGAACAACACGAAGATCTGACAAATCACAACGCATCGGACCGCCGCAGAGGTAGGCCACTGGACAACAACAACACGAGAGCACCAGTGCACGATCAGGAACGTCCCGGAAATTTCAGTTGCTAAGTTCACGAAAGTGAAATATTCGGTTTACCTTAACATGTCAAAATATGAAGTTAAGTACAAAATCTGGATCAGCAAAAACAATGGATCTACTCTCATTCACAAAAAGAAAGTCCAAGGCTGGTTTACCTGATCCAGAAGGCTTAATTCACCGAAGAAGAACCGTGAACGTTTTGGTTTAACCCGCTGGGCTCACCATAAGTTAACTTTCCTGAATAAGTTAACCTAAATACTTATTGTTGGTTCAAATTCTAGGATAACTTTTGTGAGGTAACTTACGGGTTATGCGGCTTCCAGACGGTGTGGTGTAAAAATAGCTTTGATATCGTCTTGATCCAATAGTTGACTAGGAAACACTTTGGCAAAAAAAAAAAAAAAAAAAAGACTCTTCATGACCATCGGCTGTTCTGTTTTTTCCAGTATCAACTATTTGCCAATCTTACGTATTTCACTGTTTGGCAACCTGACGTATCCCGAACGTTGAGAACATTACGATTTTTACGATTCGGGAACATTACTATTTTACGATTTGAGAACATTACGATTTTTACTATTCGAGAACATTACGATTTTTACGACTTGAGAACATTACGATTTCGACGATTCGAGAACATTACGATTTCCACGATTCGAGAACATTATGATTTCCACGATTCGAGAACATCACGATTTTTACGATTCGAGAACATTGTGATTTTTACGATTCCAAAACATTACGATTACCACGATTCGAGAACACTACGATTTGTAGCATTCCAGAACATTACATATTTTACGATTTGATATCTTTGCATATTCTACACTTTACATTACAAATTTACAGAACATTACAGATTCTACTTTCAGAGAATTTTACATATTCTGCAGTTTCAGAACCGTCTTCTGTTGTGCTTCATTTCGAGTTTAAAATTCTGCACGAAATCTCTCACAAAATTAAACCGATTAATTTTTATTTAATTTTTAATATCAAATAAATAACTTTAACTAATAAAATTCAACCGATAAATTTCAATAACGTTAAGAATAAAACACTGTTGTGCACTGCACAATTATTAAAAGTGAAAAGGTCAGCATGCACTGATATCTGGCTTTATCATAACGTAATAATATATTACCGTTGCAAAAAAAAAAGTTACCATAGTTCCAGTCAGAGGTTACCATAGCGACGGTTTTATTTCTGGCTGAGTTATAACACATGACCTTGGAGTTCGATAAATATTGATCTGTTTACACCATTACTATTATTATTTCATTATCATTTCACTTGTAGTTAATATAACATTTTTCATACCGACAAAAATAACACTTTTTACACTGGAATTTTATGCCTTGCATTATAGCATGAAGTATAGCAGTGATATCTGCATTGGCAATGATTAAAGTACAAACTGGCTATTCTGCAAAAACAAAAGAAAGAAAGAAAAAAAAAACCTTTGACGAAAGTTGCCAACAAAATGCATCCTATCCCCCCCTCCCCGCCCCCCCGCCCCCACCCCCCAACCCCGAGAAAACATCGACACCTTTTGGAGACAACTCCGTGAACACAGCTGTACATGGCACAAGAGTCATTTGCGAGTTTATACCCAACAGCAAATATTGCGTCATAATCAGTACCATAAAAGTACTGTCACATGTACCGTAATCAGTACTTCTCTCACACATAAAATGCATAGCACTGTCAGATCACACTTCAGGTAACGCGGCAGAAAAACTGGCCGTCCAACATTTCAGATAATGGAAACATCTCACAGAAATATTCTTCCAAGATTTTGCATCCGACACAAGACCGTCTTTTCTTCCTCCCTTCTTTTTTTCGTTTCTTGTTTGTTTTTTCGTTTTTTTTTTTTTTTGTTAATTTTTATTCATTTTTTTTAAAGGATTTTTATCTTTTTTTAACAATTGGCAGACAATGATTTGGCTTCAAAATAACTTGTAAAGGCCTTTTTTTGTATTTTTTTCAGACACAGACAAGATCAATGACGTCACCACGGTGGCCTCTGACGTCACCTCCGTCCCTGCCCTTTCCTCTCGTTCAAATAAGCCTCCATATCCACGTAAACATTCGTGCCAATGATATTGTAGGGGTCATTGCGCTGTCCAGCCCAGGAGTGCGTCCAGTGGTGATCCGTGAAGGATGAATCCGGAGCCTCTTCCATGAATCCAGAGTTCAGGATATCACTGCACAATTCCTGCTGCGTCGTCAGGTATTTGTCGTCGCTTAGGAACGTGTGCCCCCGACTATGGATACACGCCTCTCGCATATGGTCCCTCATGCTCGGATCCGTGGTCGGGTGGAATTCATCCGGATCTGCCAAATATAGCCCATCCCTGGCCACGCTACTCGCTGTAAATAGACCATCTTTGATGTAGTATTTATACTCTTCAGTGAGCATGTATGGTCCGGTGGCACTCAGGATGTCGTTCCAGACGACCCAGCCGCTGTGTGCATCCAGATTCTGAATGACCTGGCCGAAGAACGCATGGCCCCGCCGGCACGCCATGAGCGCATTCGAAACAAGCGGGATCCCGACGGGGCTGAGGAAGTGCGCATGCTCGTGCGGCTCCTGGCTAAGCACACAGTCGTGGTGTTCCGTGATAGGCGTGAGCGGCTTGAGACATTCCATGTCGAGGTCTAAGTAGATGCCGCCGTACTCGTACAGCACGAAGTACCTGTAAGTACAGTAAGTACAGTAAGTACAGTGCATGAGCGTTATCGGGAATCTACGAGGCTACTCGCACAATATGAAGTATAAGTAAGTACCTGTGAGAACAGTAAGTATAGTGCATGAGAGTTATCAGAAATCTGTAAGGGGCTACTCGCACAGCACTAAGTATAGGTAAGTACCTGTACGTACAGTGCATGAGGGTTATGAGGAATCTATAAGGGGCAACTCGCACAGCACAAAGTATTAGTAAGTACCTGTAAGTACAGTAAGTATGGTGCATGAGGGTTATGAGGAATCTATAAGGGGCTACTCGCACAGCACGCACAGCACATGGCACAGGTGTTCACCTGAATAGAGGCTACTTCTTAAGTTCAGTAAAATCGAATTTCAATAACTGGAATTATTAAAACTCAGCTTCTTATAACTCGACTTCGAAATAACTCGAAGAAGGCTTTGATTTGCATTTCGCCCACTTGGATCGGTAATTTATAATGCTGTGTGTATACTCCTTTAATCGTCAACTCGAATAATCGATATCCAGAGGCATTAAATGAAGAAGAAACGTCCTTAAGACTCTGTGGGTGTTCGACTTGAAACTTGTTATTTCCGGTAGTGGTGGCAGGGGAGGGGGGAGAGGGGAGGAGGGGGCGTTTACCGGAAGGCATCGGCGCGGTAGGCGTTGGCCGGATAGCTGTCAAACAGGCGCAGATACTGCGGGTACAAGTCAGCCACGAGTGTGCGGATATCCTCATCCGTCCACAGCCAGTACTCGTAATCGCCGTGCAGATCGAGGCATTTCTTCACCTGGTCAAAAAAAAAAAAAAAGGCAAACAGGGGTAAATCGGCGGACTGGCTCATTGTTAGACCGTATAATGACGTCAGGCAATTCAAGTATTGTCTAAAATAAACGTATTCGTGGGATTCCACGATTATATATCTTTGCCAGAGAAAGGGGAGATCGGGGCCAATTTTCTTCTTCTTTTTTTTTTTTTGGGGGGGGGGAGCAAGTTTCTGTTGAGAACGACATATAATCCTCCCCCCACCCCCCCCCCCCCCCCCCACTCCGCTCAATCCTGTCTCTCTCCTAGCCCTACAGCAAAAAATCGTTATTACTTCTGGACACCCGATCTTGGTACCAAATACAGAAAGTATTTGGGACACAAACCTAAGAAACTCGCCCCTCTCCCACCCTCCCACCCCTCCAACCCTTCTACCACCCATTTATCACCCCTTTACCACCCATTTAGCACCCTCCTACCTTTCAGACAGCAATTCATTCACAGGGTTTTGCTTTCTAACACTTACCCACGGCGCTACAAGTTCAGGTACTTTGTAATCTTTCCACGTTTGGTGAATAATTTTAGGTATTACTTGACCAGTGAGGTACTGCGTGGACTTGGTGACATCTTGATTGTATAATAAACCTGCCGTCAAAGAAGAAATTAACTACTATAAAAATCGTTTAATATTTCCCATACGAAATCTATTAATATACTTAATTGGGCGTGAAGTTTACGCTTCTATTTTATATCTTCGCTATTTTATATCATTGGTCAGCTTCAACATGTCATAGAAGTACTATTCCCAACGACCTCGACCCCCCCGCCACCACCCCCCCCCCCCAATCCAAAAAGAAAAAAAAAAAAAAAGAAAAAAACTTTTATGAAGAAAAAAAACCGCACTGGCGCATTGAATTCGACGATAACTTATTTGAGAGATCATGAAATAAAATCGCCGTTACCATTCACGATTAAGCTGTACCACACTGTTCAAAGTAAAGATCTAAGACATATCGCCCCCCTTCCAAATCCCTCCCCTAATGCCTCAAACAGTTGAATTCAATAAACAGAGCTTTGTGTCGCGGGGGAGGGGTGGGGGCGTTCTTTTGTTCATTAGTTGGCGGGGTGGGGGCACAAGTTCATTAGTTGGCGGGGTGGGGCACATGTTCATTAGTTGGCGGGGCGGGCGGGACACATGATCATGAGTCGGCGGGGTGGGGCGGCATATGTTCATAAGTAGGCGGGGTGGGGGATATGTTCATTAGTCGGCGGGGCGGGTGGGGCACATGTTCATTAGTCGCCGGGGTGAGGATATATGTTCATTAGCCGGCGGGGTGTAATGAGCGGGATGGGGGAGGGTGTCTGGGGGAGGGCTGATCCACTCACGTGTTTTTGGTTGCCAAGCATCGCTGGGTTTCAACTGGCGTCCCCTCAACAACCAATAAAACAAGAGACAGAAGCCAAGCGCTAAACAGACATGGACCAGCTTCAGTTTGTCGAAAAACAGCGTCTTCATTCTCTCTTCTGTAACACACGAATTGTTATTGTATAAGGGAAAAGGAGCTAAAAATACAACTTTTCTATTCAATCAATAGATAATAACTAAACCAGTTACCTGTACGGGACCGGAATTGATATAAAAACTTATAGCCAACGGTAGCGATAAAAAGCATAACCGCAAATCATTTTTATGGATTTTTTTATGAGGCCTAATCTAACAGTTACCCAGGTAATATATATAGGGTAAGGAATTTTGCTTTTTACTGATTGTCAACATTTCTTGGTCCAACAGAAAAAAAGCGTTCAATCTATCACACTATCTTTAGTGATTCAAAGATACGCTGCCTTGATAATATCTCCTTGCGAATATGTTCGCCAATTTTTCATTGATTTTCTTAATCATTTCTATAAATGCTTATCTCAGCCCAATAAGCAAAATCACACTTTGACCTTTGCGAATAAATTACGCAAAAAATTGGCGTTTTTGATTGGTAAAAAATAGAACCAATGATAAACGGATTTCGCCTAAATATTGAAGTTCTTTGCATTAACGAGCAATCGTGATTTTCACAAACCCGCACGGTAGTTTTAAAAGTTTTTTAAAGTTACAACAAATAGTTTATATTGCAACTGTTCATGTGTTCTGAGTATGAGCTGTATGAGCTATTTTGCGATATTTCACCATAAAAAGACTTGCAGATTTGTTATTTGCAGTGATGACTACTGCTCATAAAGTTCCCTGTGTCGTGTCAATCCAGTTTCTGTCGCAATCCAAATGCTTCCGCAGGATGTGATGATACTTGTAACGGAGAGGGGGGGAGGGGGGGGGTGGGGGTGAATTGTTACAGTAGATCCAAATTACTTGAAAATAATTGTTATACGCCTAAACACACTTCATGTGTTTCGAATAAAATGCACAGTAATTTTGAATTTCGAATGCAAGGAAAAAGGGTAAAAGTAAAAGAAATAACAGAAGAAATATAGAAAAAAAAACAGCTCAAACTCGGAACATAAAAGAAATTAAAACTGAAAACTGTTTGTTAAAAATTTTAATAAATTTTTAAAATAGCGTCACGGCTTATTAAAAACACAATTGCTCTTTGGTGCAAGAGAAATTTGACATTTACGCGAAATCTCTCTATCATTTCTTTCATTTTTTACCCGGTGAGTTTCAGGCTCCCCACCGATTTTTGATAAAAATAACGTTTATTTTTAGAGGTTATTGAACAAAAAAGAGGTTTTTTTAACAACCAAAATCTAGTTAATCAAGCATTAAAAAACTTCAAATAGCCGCAGAAACATTTTAAAACTGGTTTCTGAAAATATTTATAAAGCCTACACCTGCCAAATCCTCTCTTCTATAAAATTTGAAAGGAATCTGACTAAAATTAAATGCAAGAGGGGACATTTTGAAAAGAAAAATTCTCGCGAGATTACGTCAGTTTAAGGAAGATCGCAGAAAGTATTAAAAAAAATGATCACTGGAAGAACACTTTTCTAAAATGTAGAAGAAATCCAGTCAATACCGCAGAAGGCAACACTTCATGGAAAATAGCTTACAGGAACTATTTAAAGGCTGCATTTTGGCAAAATAAAATTTTCGAGAAAGGATAACTTAGTGAGAATTCACACAAAATTTGAAAGCGATGTCGAAAAAAATAGACGAAAGGAAGATGTTGTAATATTAGCTCATGTTCTCACGTGTAGCCTCGTTTTGAGTTGATACGTCATACAAGGTGCTTGCCGGTTAGATCGCTATATATGTAGTTCAATATAAAAATTAATTAGAATTAGGTTAAAACCAGGTCTTTCATTGCTGCTAAGCTACGGTCAAAGCTAAATATTTCTTCTGATTCCAGTTGAATCATCATGACGTCACTAAAGTGATCATCACTTAGGCAGGACCGCCAATCACTTTTCGTTTTTTAGGCCCCCAACCGGGGCTTTATGCCTCGGAAGGGGCTTATGGATTGGGCTCTGTCTGTCCGTCTTTCCATCCGTTACCACTCATTCCACTTAGATGTGTATGCCATTTGGTCTGGAAGTTTGATGCACACCAATTTTTTTGGCGGTCCGATATATATTTTTTTTAATTTTAGTGCTTTCAGTATCGTTTTTAGACTGTGTGCGATTTCTCAAAAATAGCCCATCAGCTCATCACCATACCTTGCAGAAAGAAAGACCATATAGCGCAGATTTGCACTGAGGAATTATTTTGATTTTTTTTTCAAAAATTGAATTTTTGACGAACTTTTGAAATTTTAACTTAGGTGTTTTTTTAACTGTTTTGGACTTTATTTACGCGATATCTCTAAAACATTTCATCAGATCTTCGTCAAACCTTTTAGAAAGAAAGACTGTGACGATCATTTCTAAAGGGTTATTTTTTATTTTTGTCAAAAATTGAATTTTTGACGAACTTTTGGTACTTTCACTTTTTTTTTTGTTTTTAGCTGTTCTGGACTGTGTTCACGCGATATCTCTAAAACAATTCATCGGATCTTCGCCAAACCGTGGAATTAGAAAGACCACATAGTGCACATCATCACGGAGATTGATTCTGATTAAAAATAGTATTTTGAACGATTTTTTTTTAAATTTCACTTTGGTGTGTTTTTGACTTTTTGACTATGTGCACACGGTATCTCAGAGACAGCTAATTCGATTTTGATCAAATCTAGCAGGAAGAAAGACCCTATAGTGTAGATGGTCACTGAAGTAGCGGGTCTGTCTGGTAAATGGGTTTGGTTGGCCCAAGGAAAATGATCCAACTGCACTTTGAAATTTCCCAAATCCTGGTAATTATTCAGCTTCGGAATGAGTTTGTTAACACGATATCTCAAGAACAACTGCAGGAATTTTAATGAAACTAGGTATGTAGCTTCTATGGGAACAAACACAGACCGGTATTGGTCCGTCCAAGGAAAATGCACCAACTGGACTTGGGAAATTTCAGCTCTTGATTGACTTTTGATGGCCGTGTTTAACTGATGGGGGCCTGTGGAGAATTGTGAGCTATGCACACTGCTCTAGTTCACAGTTTTTCATTGTGGAGAAACCCGGTGTGCTCTAGTGTGCAGTTTCCAAAGCATGGATTTCTTATAAAATAATTAAAAATAATCAAGTTCATTGTTAAGTTTCTGACGTCACAATAAATAAAATCATATTTCATTATTGCAAAAAACAAAACACCGGATTTTCCGGGAGCCAGCCCGGCTCCGAGATCCAAAAATCTCTGAGGCCGGCGCGAAATCTGGGAGCCTCGGGCTCCCGCTAATTTCGAGCCCTGACTCCAAATGCAGAGCTTTAAGTTAATTTAACCTCATCCCCCCCCCCCCCCCAGCAACCACTAAAAAAAATAAACGATAACAAACACACACAAACACACAAACACAAAACAATAACAACCAAAAAAAAAAAAAAAAAGAAAAAAGAAAATAATTCTTTGGACAGATTTCCGCCGGCCGAAAAGAATTTAAAAAAAAAATGGAGCGAGAAACAATTTCTCTATCTGGACCTTATTTTTATTTCATTATTCGCCAAAAAAAAAAACGACTTTTAGATGTTTTTTTTCCAAAAATAGCGGCCCTTGATAAGAAACGTCTTTTAGATGTTGCACTTGAAAGTCTGAGTTTTTATTCGAAACGCAAAATTTTGCACATGTTATTAGGAACGTCCAGAGTGTTATTTAGCTTACGAGTATATACGTAGCAAAACAAGGAATATTAGAGTCAAAAGAGCTGGCAAATTAGCATCTGGATTATTAAATTCAGTCAGAATTGAACAGTTTGTTGTCTCCAATCAGGATCTACGATTAGTCCCAGGTGACTCCCATTGCCACAGAGGGGGGGGGGGGGTCGGGTAGAAGAGTGGTGATGAACTAGAGTCACTCTGGACTACATCTACGAGTAGAAAAAATTATTTCGCGCCCAGAGACGAAACGACGAGTTTATTTTGATTCAACGGAAATCAATTATACTGATTTAGATGCCTCCAAAAAGCGAGTAGAACTACGTAGTAGAAGTAGGGAAAAGCTAGCTAGAGTTAAATTTAAGATGTCACAAAGCGCAGTCATCTTGCAATTAAATATCATGGCGATAATACAAGTATCTCTTGTGATCCATTGCAACAGCCCTTAAATAAAGCCATAGAGTAAAAGTTCTGAAAATAAAATATAATTTTTGTAATCAGCAATGCACGCATGGTAGATTTTGGCGAGACATTGACATAAAACAGAGAAAAACGTTTTTTACTTTAATGCACTAGCTACTTGCAGAATCAATTGTAGACATGACCGTTGTTGTTCAACAGCCAACCTCTTCGGCGGCTGGGTCTGTTGTTTAGAATACATTTTTACTCGCAGACCCAATGTGGATGCTGCGAAAATAATACTCATAGCAGAGAGGAACTAGTTTTTAAAATATTCAGCGCTCTGTGCTTATACACTGCATACGAATTCGAGACAAAATCCCCGGCGGACAGTATCCCCGGTATTTTTGACAGGGCGGGCAGAATCCCCAGCGGAAAAAATTCCCGACCGGACAGAATCCCCGGTATTTAGAATTTTGTTCATTTATATGAAATGTCAGGTTTTTTAAAAAAAATTGTCATGTGTATTTCGATTGAAGTAGTTGCCCAAGAGTTTTTATACATTTTTGGAGTTGATAACTGCAATCCAATTCATTACAATTTCAAAAATGCATATATGATGTATAGGCAGTGCACTGATAGGAAGCCGCCTGTTCAAAATTCTGTAACAAAGCCGTTTTTAACTTGGTTAGAAATCACATTAAGAGCTGAAATTTTGTGAATAGCTTAGCTAAACAATAGAGATTGATACTACTGAATTTTAGATAACTTTTATGGATATAAAAATTTTTATTCTTAAAAGCCATTTTTGGTCTCTATATGGAAAAGGATACTGAGTGTAGTGAAGTGGAACAATTGTCTATGTGTTCTATTTGTACCTAATGGTCATTAGATATTCAACAGAACAATTGAATCAGTTTGGCACGACACGTTTGGATAGACACCTAGCCCAGTCTATTAGAGACCTCGGTCTTGCAAGAACAACGCGTACACATCGGGGCTCCAAAGGGTCAAAATGTAGGATACAAACAATAAAGCCTAGTTCTCGATCTCAATCAGCTGTTTTGTGTCATGGGGTAAACAAACAGAATTTGATATACATTGACAGTTCTCTGGATACTAGACGTGAAAAATTGAAATGTGGTCTGATTAATGCAAGGTCAGTGAGAAACAAAACAAGCATTTTAAACGATCTTATCATAGAGCGCAACTTAGACCTTCTTTTTATCACTGAAACCTGGCTTGGACGTGATGACGACCATGCAGTTCTATCGCAGATGGTGCCAGATGGCTACCTTGCCCTATCTTATCCACGATCAACAAAACGTGGCGGTGGTGTCGCGACCATTTATCGTTCGGACATACTGTTTAAGCCTCACCCAATACAGCAACATAGCACTTTTGAACTGTTGGGAACGGATATTACTGTGAGTAATCAGCGTATTCACTTGCATACAGTATATCGTCCTGACCCATATGGCAAGAACGTTTCAAAATTTTATGATGAATTTTCAGAATTCCTTATTTCGACACTCGCTTCTTCTAAAACCCAAAACACAATGGTTGTCGGAGATTTTAATTTGCATCTGGATCGTTCTAATGATCAGGATATCATGCACTTCAATTCATTAATCTCTTCATGTGGCCTTTCTCAAATTGTGAGACTCCCAACACATCAAAGCAAGCATATTCTAGATGCAGTTTTAGTCTCTGATAGCAATATTATGCCGACATCGACTGATGTGTACGACCTACAGATCTCTGATCACTATCTTATAATATACGATATTCAAATTGGTAAGCCTCTACGTCCTTCAAAAAATATATCCTACAGAAAATTAAAATCAGTTGACATTGAAAGTTTTAAAACGGATATCGCTTCTGTTTGTGTCGATCAGTGTGCAACAGTTGACGAAGCTGTCACTGTTTATAATGAATCTATACAGAACATTGTCGCAAAACATGCACCTACCACTAAAAAACGTGTTTTGGTTCTTCCAAATACGCAGTGGTATACGGCGAATGTACGTCAAGCAAAAGTGATTCGACGCAGGCTAGAGCGCAAGGCCGTACGTTCTGCACTAGACTGTGATAAGGATAAATACAAAGCGCAATGCAAGCTCGTTAATTTCCTAATTGATGAGGCTAAAACCCAGTTTCATTCAAACCAAGTTCTGGACGCTCAACATGATCAAAAACGATTGTTTAATGTGACGAAGTCAATTTTGAACTGGAACAAACCGTCAACGCTTCCATAAAATGTTCCCAAGGATACAATGTCCAAAGTGTTCAATGATTTCTTCATGAACAAAATAATCAAAATACGCAGTAATATCTCGCTCTCCGAAAGAGTGACTTCAATGGATAATACACGTGAAAAACCCGAAGCAACACCATTTGAAAACGCCTTGTCTACCTTCTCATTAGCTACAGAGGAAGAGATCAAGTGTCTAGTGATGAAAGCATCGCCCGCTACGTGCGATGTGGACCCTTTTCCTACTTGGTTATTGAAATCGTGTTGTGATGTTATTGTCCCAGTGCTCACAAAAATAGTTAATTTTTCCCTTTCTAATAGCACTGTTCCCATTTCGTTGAAAAATGCACTCATACGACCTCTGCTGAAAAAGGCTAGTTTAGATAAAGAAGTTTTGAAAAATTATAGACCAGTGTCGAATTTGAGTTTCCTGTCAAAACTAATAGAGAGAGTTGTAGCCAAACGCATAAATGATCATATTATCTCTAAAAATTTGCATGCAAAATATCAATCGGCCTATCGAATGTTTCATAGTACGGAAACGGCACTACTATGTGTAAAGAACGATATTATGCAATCTCTCAACAATAATAAAATGGTAGCACTAGCAATGCTAGATCTAAGCGCAGCGTTTGACACTCTGGATCATAATATTTTATTTGCGCGATTGCAGTCACGTTTCCATATACAAGGGTCGGCACTGCTTGGATTAAGTCATATCTATCACACAGACATCAATCAGTTTTGATAAACGGCGTTCGCTCAGATGCAGCGGAGCTCAAGTTCGGTGTACCACAGGGCTCGGTCTTGGGACCGATTCTCTTTACTCTCTATGTTAGTCCGCTGGCCGACATTGCCGATCAGCATAACGTTATGTCCCACTTTTACGCTGATGACAGTCAGTTGTACGTTGCCTTTAAAAACAACAATCCAGATCTGAGTAGACTAGAAGTATGTGTTAAAAGTTTCAGTTCATGGATGGCCAAAAATATGTTGAAACTGAATGATGACAAAACTGAACTCATTTTGATAGGTTCGAAGCAAAATCTCTCAAAGTTACCTCGTGTTTCCATCTTAGTTGGTGATTCAAATATTAAGTCTACCAGTAGTGTGAAAAATCTCGGTGCGACTTTTGATCAGGAGATGTCCATGCGATCATTTGTTAACTCAAAAATTAAATGTGCTCTGTTCTATTTGCGAAATATTTCCCGAATTAGACGTTACCTAACACCTATGGCGGCCAAACTCCTCATTCACGCTTATGTTATTTCCAGGTTAGACTTTTCAAACAGTCTTCTGTATGGAATACCAAAATGTGAAATGCAGAAGTTACAAATTGTACAAAATGCAGCCGCCAGACTAATATATGACGCCCAGAGAAGTGACCATACGACACCGCTTTTACGTGAACTCCATTGGCTTCCTATTTGCCAACGGATACGATATAAAATTTTACTTTTTGTTTTTAAAGCCTTAAATGGGAGTGCACCAATATATATTAGTGATCTCGTATCTGTTTATAGACCTACCAGAATCCTTCGCTCACAAAATAGTTTTTTTGCTCGTTGAGCACAAAACTCGGAATTTGTACGGTGATAGAGCATTTATGAATTATGCTCCACGTGAATGGAACGCCCTTCCCATCTCTGTTAGATCGAATGACACTTTAGTTGGTTTTAAAAGAGCGCTTAAGACGCACCTTTTTATTCAATATTGCAACAATTAAACATTGGTGTGGTTATTCCATCAGTATTGAATTATACAGTATTAGTTTCGTGTCAAACTGTTTTAAAGTTCATTTTAGGTTATCTTTGTTATGTTTTATTGTAATGTTAAGCTGTTATACTATTGTGATTTGTATATTTTTACTTTTTGTAATGCGCTTTGAGCTTTAATTAGATAAAGCGCAATAGAAACTGATCATAATAATAATAATAATAATAAATGCAATTCGGTGTATTGCAATTAAGAAGACATTAACTTGATCAATTATAGCCATTTTCTAAAAGGCCTTAAGTTGCTGCTATTCTTTGGAGAGATTATATAATTTGACAGCCCCCTTTGATTAATTCACATCTAAGGAGATCTTAAGATCTCTCACATGTATTCTTGATTAAACATGAAAGCATTCCACAAACATAAGATATTATCATGATCCTTAAGACTTTTAATCCTAATTGCATTTCTTTAGTTTTTTGATCTTAATTGCACTTCGAAAGATATTTGAGTATTGCGCAATGTCATAGCCCTCATTGATCAATTAGCATCCAAAGAGATCTTAGAATTTTTTAAATCTTATGTGAGAATGCAATACCACACCCCGTCAAAGTATAACCCGGGGCTTTGGTCCGCCCTTGCGAAAAAAAATGACCGGGGATTTTGTCCTAGCTGAAAAAAATAACGGGGTCGGGGCTTCTGTCCAGCACCACAACAGATAGATCTTATCACATTCAGCTGTTTTATAACAACTAAATATAACACGTTTTTCTTTATGTTGTTCGAATAGCCTACTTATATTCGAGTCAATACACGTGACAGTGAAATAAATGTCAATCAATTTGTGGCTATTACACAGTTTCAGCGGTCACATTGTAAGAAAAAAATATGACAATAGAATTGCGTTATGCGTGTGCCGTGCTACAGACCAGAAAACGATCGCGATGACAAGGGTCTAGTGCTGCATTTCGCGAAAGAACTGACCTGACTTTTACATTTAATGTCCATACTTAATGAATATTGTCAACACGTTTACTCGCATTGAATAACTACAGAACAAAAGATACAGAACAAATGACCACCAGCGAATGAATACTGCCGATATGGCCACGAACACGTTTTTTTCCTAATTTTATTTGTTCTTGTTCTGGGCCAGGGGATTGGAGCAGCTGGGTGAGGGCGTAGCGAAATTAGCAGCCACATTTTATAATTTTTTAGAGCAATTTGCAAATAAAAGAGAGAGAGAGAGAGAGAAAGAGAGAGAGAGAGATACAGAGAGAGAGAGAGAGAGAGAGAGAGAGAGAGAGAGAGAGAGAGAGAGAGAGAGAGAGAGAGAGAGAGAGAGAGAGAGAGAGAGAGAGAGAGATATGCATAGAGAGGCTAAATGATGCGAATACTGCAAACCTAATTAAATAGATCTTGAAATCACGGAGTAGGGATGGGAATTATGAAGAATTAGGAGACAAAGAGGCGGCGTATTATAGTACGAAGAGATACGTGGACAATAATCCTATTCCCCGTTAATTATAATTGCACGGAGTAGATTTGGAGATGGCGTGGAGGTGCTCCATTGTCGAAATGTTCAGAAACGATGCTTGAGTAATCGTAATGTGTCCCATTTACTCGCATTGAATAACTTGTCGCCACTAAAAACGTTTCCAAAACCCAATATTTCTTTTATCTAATTTTGAGATTTTGATATTTAACCCAATAAAGTCGCTATTTTTAATTACATCACTGACTGTCAGGTTTACACCGGGATCAAAATATTTTGTCGTACCATGCTCAGAAATTCGAAGCAAAAAACAAACAGATGGTAATGTACTTGATGGAAAAACTCGACTCTGTTCAATCATTTGCGGATCTACAGGGGAGCCACGATAGATCATGTATAATTTTAAATTTACGTAAAAGTCAACGAGGACAAGAGGATGGACCTAGTATTCTACCCTGAAACGTCATTCTTAGAAAAACCTAGACCGCATGAGAAAAATCTCTGCAGCAGTGGGGGCAGTTTTGTGCTTTGTAGCATATCGGAGAACCGTGATAACCGATATCGACTCCAGAAATTATTCCTTGTAAAATGCAATGAGCGAAGGCTTGATTCGGGTGATATGCAATTCTCTTGGCAAACCCTAAGAATGGTCGAGCACGCGGGGCATCGGAACAGTGGGTAAGCGTAGTTGCACCTTTTGCAGGCATGAACATGGATATATTTTCCATTCAAGCGTTTTTCGATCTGGAATTGTTGCATGATTCGCTGCCTTGAACCAGATGGCATCTTGTTTGGATGGTTACAATTCTTTTATTTGCTTCGGCAATCTCATAATCTTGAACCAGGTAATCTTCTGAATTACAGCGAAAACACTTCATGGGTTTAACTGACGTAGCGTCAAACCTTTGACCGGAACTTCATGTCATTCGTATTAGCTGCTGACCAGTTACGTTTGGAGGCACTGTCTATGATGAAATAGCGATATTTGGCACCAGGTGCTTAAATCGATCTCGCATTTCCATCTATGTGAAGCACAGTGAAGCAGGGCCCATGCAATTCCTCTGATAATCTTATACCCTTAGAGGCGTTGAAACAGCCCACAAAAAGCACGGTTTGGATGTCGTCGGTCCTCCAAGATTCAGACATTCCACTGGTCGAGGGGGATACTAAGTCCATTGAAAGCTCAGATAGACAATCGCTAAACATCATGTTCTTCCAGGACAACACGCTGAGTGCGCCTAAAAAGCGCGCGTGGATGATTCGACACTCAAACTGCTGGAGTGCTTGGACTTGGCCACCAGGGAGTTGTTTAAGCTAGCGACCCTTCTAACCACCTCAATGGTATACCTGCGACCGGACGCTTTCCAGCAACACTGCTGGTCCAGCGCGAAGTGCCTTCGCGACCTACGGCACGCCCCTATACTAGAAAGAACTGTTTCCCCCCTTGAGGAGGTAGAAAGAGTGCATAAGGAAAGCATATCTCTCTCACAGGACTTGGGGCTCATACAAGGGCAACCAGACGATTCTCTCAGCCTCAGAAGTGGCCGCAGAAGTGCAGATACTCTCAGTCTCCACACCAAGATAGGTCGAGACCGAGCACTAAGGTACGCCGGAGAAGCTCAGACTACAGAGCGTAGGTAAAATGTCCCCCACAGGCCTGGCAACAGTGCAGGTAACAATCAGCCAAAGTATCTCTCAGGGGAGCGTCTCGTCTCTTAGAGATACTTTTATAAAGTCAAAAGACGAGGAGGACTTTCAGCCCTCCAAGGACTGCTTGAACAGCACCCAAGGCAAATTCTGGCCAGTTTGGCGCTAGAGCGCGTTGGTTGAGAGAGAACTACGTACTTCCGGTCAGACGGGACCCCGAGGTTACATTCACCCATACCTGTACGCGACCAAGCCCCAGATAGCCTAGTTGGGTCCTACGACCAAGACCCGACAAAGCACCAAGCCCTTCAGAACATGGCCAAAGACTTAGTGCGCAAAGGATCGGTAAGGTACTAGAAAACCAAAAAGTTTTTTTTCAGCAAGGTCTTTCTGGTACCCAAAAAATCGGGACGTTGAAGTTTATTCATAGATCTTTCCACTTTTTCATATGGACTCAACCCAGTTAAAGAATTCGTTAGACGTGCGCATGTGGGGTACGCCAATAGAACTGTCCGACGCGTATTTACACGCACAGTTGCACCCTTCTGCCATGAAGTACCTATGTTATGAAATAGGGCCAAAGAAGTTTTAGTACCAGGTTCTCACGTTTGGCCCACGGTTTCATTTGTCTTCACGAAGATCATGAAAATTTTCAAGGCGCAGGCCCGAATCCAAGGTATGTTAGTGTTCCAGTACTTGGACGACTCGTTCAGGGCGCATCACAACCAGGACATGGTAAAAGAACAGACGCAGGCCTTGCTCAACCAGGCAACAAAGTTTGGTGTCCTGGTGAATCTCGCCAAGCCCAAACTCGTACCGAAGAAAGTGCTGTTATTTTTTGGGGAAAAATGATATTTAAGCCTAACAAGGGCTTACCTCACCCCTCAACGTCTATAAAGGATTTGGACTGACATCCAGGCCATAGAAGCAGGTCCGAGGGTTAGTCTGGCAAAAATGGAGTCTCTCTTGGGAGTTTCTCTAGTAGCAACAGAGAAACAGTGCCTCTAGGGAAATCCACTACAGGCAGCTTCAAGTAGAATAAAACGTTCTCTGCATCATGGGAGGTACCCCAAGGCCGCAATGTATGTATCAAAGAAAGTCTATCAGGCACTAGTTTGGTTGTGCGACAAAGGATCATGGGCGAGGGGGAGGGGGTTCCCTTCTTGACCCCACCTCAGGAATT
The DNA here is from genome assembly GCA_949752745.1 of Protula sp. h YS-2021. Taxonomy (NCBI): domain Eukaryota; kingdom Metazoa; phylum Annelida; class Polychaeta; order Sabellida; family Serpulidae; genus Protula; species Protula sp. h YS-2021. The sequence continues at coordinate 71,847,724 of OX457029.1, forward strand.
AGAGATACAAACCGACATTAGTTTCGATAGCCTGCAAATACCTGTCCTAGGCTCTGGGGGAGAAATAGGCTCACGGCGGTGGGATATCTGAACACACGAAGGGGTACCAAGTCCCAGCTACTCCCCGAGCTAACTGACAGTGTCCTGAGCTTGGCTCAAGAGAAAAGTATCCACCCATCAGCTCGGCATCTGACAAGGTCGCTGAATGTGTTGGCAGATCTCGCTGTCAGAATCGATCATGTAATACACACGGAGTGGTGCCTATCAGCCCAGGCTTTCGAATGTGTGATAAAACACTCTCCGTGGGGAAGAACGACCCTGGACTTGTTTTCAAACGCAATGACGGTCACGCTATCAAGGCATATCTCCCCGTGTAAAGACACGCGATCAACTCCCTGCCCTTCGAATGGCAGAGGGACGAAGTCCTATACGCCTTTCCCCCTGTTACTGTGGGTTATCCAGAGGGCAATGCTACTCAGGCACAGACAGCTACATCTGATAGCCTCTTGATCACCCGATGCGCCTTTGTTTTCCATCCTGACCAGTCCACAGCTGAAACTGCCTTACAACTCAGAAATCTTGTCTCAGCCCCATTGGCTATACCTCCACCCGATCCCCACATCCTGGATCTACATCTGTGATGCGTGTCCCTTCATTTTTCGAGAGGCAAAGCTTCGCCAAGGACGTGCCAGAAAAAATGACAAATAACCACAGGGTGTCAGCAGCAAAGGCATACCGGTCGCAGTGCAACAAATTTGCTAGTTGGTGTGCTAAGGATCAGTTAGACGCATTCCAGGCTACACCAACAGTATTAGCAGATTTCCTTGATCACCTGTTCACTTCCGAACACCTGTAGTGGATTCGATTGAGGGCTATCGAGGGTTCATAGATTCTAGGTTGAATCCCTCGACGGGTTATGACCCAGAAGAAGACCAAGCACTGTCTATGTTATTCTCCGTCGGCGGTCACTAACGTAGTGCAGTGTGACCTATCCTTAGTCTGTAAAGGACGGACATTTTTTTGCCGACGAGGTAATATCCCCCCCCCCCCCTCAAAAAAAAAAAAACGCAACGGTAAGATTCACCTTCCTGTTAGCACTGGCCTCAGACAAGTTCAGTAAAGATCAATCAAAACGGACCATTTCCAAATACAGCAAAACCTTCGCTAAGGACACCTGTACATTAGGGACACTTTCTGTCAGTCCTTTTTGAAATCCCATTGACTTGTACGTTAAGCGACCCTGCCAATTAGGGACACCTGTGAATTAGGGACAAAGGACACCTTTATTTGTCCTTAATTCCATAAGTCCATTGATATTAACCTGTCTGCTGAGTACAGCGGTCTTTCACCACAAACAAAACCCTAATGTGACACTCGTTGCTACATGATCCCTTAATAGCTGCTTATTGATATTAAGCAAAACCTGAGTACGTCGTTTCACTTATTGCTTGGACAGGAATTGGCCGTGATAAGACAATGACATTACGGAGTTCTCGTTTTGCTATAAATTACTAAAGGTGCTTAAGGGTAATTCATACCGATTATCAATTAAATTCATAGATATCGCTTCGAAAAATCAAAATCGAGGGTGTTAAGCGGAAGAGAAATGAAGTTTCACGGGCGGAAAAAGTGAAAATAATTAAGGCTAGCAATGGCAAAAAGTGTTCGAAAGTTGGCAGATGAACTTAATTGTAGCAAAATGGAAGTTGCATACATTTTGCAAAACAAAGATACTTATTTGGATCAGTTTAACGATACCACAAATGTACAAATGAAAAGAATGTCAATTCGGTCTAAAAGTGATGAATTGAATTCATTTGTGGTTTATGAGGGTTCGTAGTAGCAGTGTGCCAATATCGGGACCGCTTCTCCAGGAAAAGGCCCTTGCCTTTTCCAAGGAATTAGGTATGACCGATTTCAAGGCTTCGAATGGATGACACGTTTTGAAAATGTATTATTCTGTGAAATATTTGTGAAGAAAATTGAGTAAAGCTTGAGTGTATTTTTCAAAGATACTTGATGAAAAAGTACTATTCTTTGGAAAGTTTGTGAAGAAGAATGAGTAAAACTTGAGTAATAGAAGCAGTTTCAACTCAATAAGCAGCTCTCGTTTATGTTTGTTATGGCGAATAAATTTCAAAACTGTTTCATGTCATTTTTTTTTGGTTAAAATGTCCAACCTGTCCATTAGAGACACCTGTCTATTAAGGACAGAAACGCTCACTCCCTCGCTGTCATTAATAGAGGTGGAGTTCATGGACTATGTAACGTTAAAGCCCACCAAGTATGGCAAGTTGCCAATTTAAGCAGGGTCCCTTAACGGGCATACTGAAAATGGGTTGTAGTTCAACGCCTAAAAACGTTCATTAAATGTAACCGAAAGGCCTATTCTCAGTGCGATAAAGGGGCGTGTAATAAAGGGGCGCATGATAGTGCGTCCACCCGTCTTATACGAGTACCTCGTGTTGCTTACCCACATGCTGTGAAAAGAGGCCCACTTGTTAAGCCAGCGGGCTTGATTCTCGACTATATTTGGAACTCTGGGTATCAAACTGCGTCTGACCATAGCAAGTTCATTTTTTCGTTTGTAATAGACTCCTAATGTATGCTCTTTAGGAGTCACAAAGCAGCTTGTCGTTAATACAACCGGTTGGTCACATAGTTAACTAGGCGGGCTTGGTTCCGCGATCATGATTGTGAAAAGACAAATAAAAAGATATGATAAAACCTATTCTCAGGTCTCGACTGTTGTGATAAAGTTCGACTACAATCTCTTGGGATTATGGAAGAAGATGGTGTTAGCAAGGGTTTATTGGGGAGAAGAGCTTAGTCGTTGGTGCATCTTCTTTACCTGTTTTTCTTTCGTCTGTTCTTCTTTCCGTGGGCAAGAGTTGTTCGCCAACTTGATTATATTTTGAACTGTGACACATCAAGCACATGAACCATCCTCATTAATCTTTTATTTATACCTTTCCTCGTTCACACGGGCCTCGGCACGTTCTTTGGAGTAAAAACTAAGTTTTTGGGAATTTTTTTCTAAGCTTGGCTCGCAACGTCGGCCACTCCCACTCCTATGTTAGTCCCGTGTAAAAGTTGAGATAAGCAAATTCGGAGCTTTTACGAAGTAAAACTAACGTTTATTTTCGTAAATCGCTCTTTTAAAAGCGTAATTCATAACCCGACGTCGGTTCCATTTCACATACAACCAAAACCAGCAACTCAGTTCGAAGTCAGAAACCTCGGCTCACAACCCGTCGGCCCGACGTCATTTTGACGTTTAAATGTTTGCTGGGTTATTTGGTGAACCTCTATTTTAGTCTTTATTTTAAGTTATTCCAAGGATCAAACTCCGTGAAATAATTGTTGGTTTGGCTCAATGAGGTGCATGGAAAAAGCCAGAAAACCAGAAGTTATACTGAAAGTTAATGGTAAATTAATTGTGGTCCGTGGCCATCGAATGCAGATAAAGCAGCGAACACGTCACAGCCAAAGGGCAAAGACGACTTTCTGTTCCGCTTCCGGATTATCCAAAGAAAACGCGGTGTTCTACTGTCATTGCTGGCTAACTTTCCAGTTATCTACAGACAGATGCGATCCGATGCAAGATTTTGTAATACATCTAAAACTACATGAAACTGTTCCGTTAATGAATCAAATTTGACATCTATCCCAAGCTTCTTTACTACACGGAAGTAGAATTGTTGTTCCGTAAATAATACCGGTCGACGTTCTATGGCGAATTACATAGCGCACATCCGGGTATATCCGAGTATGGCCAATATGAAGAGATTGGGTAGATCTCATACATACCGCAGCCGAAGTAAAACTGTGTGTAGAATAAGATATATATATGTATATATATATATATATATATATATATATATATATATATATATATATATATATATATATATATATATATATATATATATATATATATATATATATATATTGTTTTTTTTTTTGGGGGGGGGGGGAAGTGGTCAGTCAGCTCACTTGCGTAGTGTAGTAGTTAAGATGCTCGCTAGTTGAACGAAGTTCGAATCCGGCTCGTCTCATTTCATAGAAGTTATTAACTCGATACGTCAAGAGCCTCTTGTTTCCAATAAGAAATCGTGCGGTCGGGACAACGAAATTCAGCTCGGCCCCGTTCTTACAACGGATTGAAAATAAGCGTGGATTCATTAGTGACCAAATACGTCCAAGACAGTATGAAATTCACCAGCCATATGCAATTTTATATCACTAAGATGTTGAACTGCCCCTATTAAAATACAGAAATTAAACTAGCGTTTCTTTTAAAACCCATACACTTTTATCTACATTTGATAACATGTTACATATCTTGTGTATTATATGCAAAACTTTATTTACATCAAAATAAATAGTGTGTGAAAATAGAATTTTCACCCTACTGGCATTCATAGTCATAACATTGTCCCTGGCAACCGTATGTTTTAAAACTGATTTTACCGTATCATCAACGTATGTTTTGCTAAAACAGTGTTTCCATATGTTAACAATATGGTTAACATGCAAAGACAATAGAGACTAATGTTGCCATATGGTAGGACCATGTGATTACGGTGTGTTAGTCAGGTGTTCGAGAATATGCTTGGAGAAGACGGGCGACGGGCTCGGTCATTGGTGTGCTAAATCTGCAGCCCTGTGTGTTTTTCTGTTCTGCAGATCTGCTGGAGAAAACGTCAAAATAGTTCTCTTTAGGCGAGGAAAAAATAATCTGGATTTCTCATCCCTCTATGGCAGTTAAAAACCACTTATACAGAAGGCAGAAAAAGTGCTGAAAATGTTCTTTTTTTATTCTAATTTAAATCTGATTTATTCTAAAATTGTGCACTTGCATTTTCATTCCAAAACACTTAAAAAGGAGAAAATGGCAACCTATAAAATTTAAATATAAGTGATATGCCCCCCTGAAAAAAAGCAACAAAAAAAAAAAAAAAAAAAAAAAAAAAAACAAGAATATGCTTGGTCACCGGAATTTAAAAAGGTCGGCACCAGCCAGGTGTAACTTTTTAGATAAAAAAAAAAACGGATCACATGTCGGCCGGGTCATAATAAAATCGGATAGAAAACAAGATTATGTTTTCCCTGGCCTTAAAAGAGGGGGACTACGGTAGAGACTGTGCAGTCTGCCTGGGAATTTCCGTCAGAGTCGCATCCTGTTTTTTTTTGTTTTTAAAAAAAAAAAAAAAAAAAACAGTTAGAATAGGTAAGAGTTATGGAAAAGAAAATCAGCGATATTTTCCATCAGTCCTCTCTGGTAATTTGAGAGCTTAATAAATTCCTTTTTGGTGAAGGGGCTGGGTGAGGGTTTTAGAGTGATTTCACTGAAATTATGGTGTGTAAAATAAGCACCTTACTTCGTTCAATAACGTAAGATGGAAGAGAGATGAGCGATATTGACAAAGTAATCTCCAGTTCGGGATATATACAGAAAGGTGGGAGGGGGTGTAGGGAGTGGTTCCATCCCTGAATTCTGAATTCACCTATAATGTGTTGCTTTAGTTTTAAATACAAACAAAGTAGATTCTAATTACAATTCAACGCTTTTTATCACGTCGGAACATCGATAAAATAAATCAGTCACAATGACGTCACGAGTGACGTCAGTTACAGCACAGTCACCACGTGAACGTATCAACATATGACCTTGGTTGTGATGTTTTCCGGTATGCTACTCCTCGTCCAGTGTGTCCATTGGTCCTTACTGGATCTGGCTAATAAACCCACCAAACACGCCATCACAATAATACGTCATCAGACACGATCATGACGTAATCGAGAAAACCATTTCTGTAGTTGATTAACCAACAATACAGGGGGTTGCAAACAAGGTCTTTCCTTAGAAACTGCTGTGGAACATCACTTAGAAACCGTTATTGAATCCGATAATACTTCTGCAGTCCGATAAGAACAGCAAATCTATCACCACCACCCCCACTCCTGGTGACAGCAGGGTTGCTTTTTTTTGATAACAGGAATAACAGACAATTCCGTCGTTGCTGCTTATTTGCCTTTGTGTTATTTTTGCGAAAATCCTTGCTTGCAACCCGCGGCACGATTAATCAAGCCCTATCGTCCATCGCCCGAAACTGAATTGCAGTCACAATACACATTGACTATTGCTGAACCGTCGTTGATGTCTACTCCGTACCGGATTGTGCAAGGTCCAGAGGATTCGATACTGTGCACGAGGTTATACCGTGGGTCTGGATCTGACACTCCCATAATAGTGACGTTATCACACACTCCAGATTTCTGTAGTTCCATGCAGAAACCAAGATCAGCAGTACTTGTGTGAAACTGAAAGAAAATAACCAAACAATCTTTTTATTTCTTAGAAATACCGCCCCCCCCCAAAAAAAAAAAAAGACAATTTCAGCTAAACTTATCCTATTTTCTCGAAAAAAAATATGCTTGAATCTTCTTGTGCCCACAAATGTTCGCCATTGCAATATCAGTCCAATATATTTCAAAACTTTTTAATTTAATTTAAAAGACAGTAATTTCTACAATCAGTTTTATAATAATTCTTTTAAAAGATCGCATCGAGTCTTAAGGAGTTTTTTTTTAAAAAAAACTTGTTCCGCTTGTCAATTCCTGTTTATTTCGTGTCACCCACAGCGCTCCTTCCGCCCCCGCCCCCCCCGACTCCCCCCCCCCCGCTCAACCCACACGTGCTTCATGGTAATCTCCTTCCGTCTCTGATCCACAGTTCTCAAGTCCTGCCCCCCCCCCCCCTCCCAATCAACCACAGCGCGTCTCCACCACTACCACCACCACTAGCACCAACGCCACCCCCACCACCACCACCACCACCACCACCGCCATACTGACCCCACCCCCCATCACAACACCCCCGCCGCCCCCTCCCCCACCCCCCCCCCCCCCGCCAAGAACATGCACACCGCTAAGAATATCGAGGAACCGTACCCGACACTCAACACATCGCCACACGTGTCTGAATGGGCCGTTACACGTGACGCATTCCTCACACGAGCGTCCGGCGTAAAATCTGTCGCAGCGACACGTGTTGTCTGAGCACAGCGACCCGTGTCCATTACACGCGTCTGTTTCACGCACACATTCATTCCTAGACGACCCTTCAAAGCAAATAATAATAATAATAATAATAATAATAATAATAATAATAATAATAATAATAATAATAATAATAATAATAATAATAATAATAATAATAATAATAATAATAATAATAATAATAATAATAATAATAATACAAAAGTCATCATGGGTTTGTTACAGTAACTGTCTATTGTATATGAATAGAAAAACAATAAACACAAAAGCAATAAATAAACAATAAACAAATAAATGAATAAGATACACTGCTGTTTATAAGGTAAAAAAAGACATTATTTTTTTCTCAGCTAAATTTTTGAAAGGAAAATCAACCTGTAAAAAAAGGTCCTAGGCGAAAGCATTGAAAATATATATGGCCTGAAGCATTTTAACTGGAGAAACAATTTTCTTGATCTGCACAATTGTGCTCTTTTTTTCGCCATTTTGTTTTGCTTTCTATAGAAATTGAAAAAAAAAAATTGTTAAAGAAATAGCAGACGACATTTATTTTTCAGTTGCAGATATTGTTTACTGAGTTATCGTGTGTTAGAATAGTGACAAGTCACCCGGATAGGCAACGAGAGCAGGCAAAAACATTACCTGATACACATCAATAACCAAATAATAAATAAAATGAAGTAAAATAAAAAAATGTTTAATTTCGATATCAAGATATTACCAAAAAAAAAAAAAAGAAGAATTTTATTGGAACATTAAGAAAAACTTACCGGCAACTAAATTCATCTTGGCCAGGAATAATAAAATGATCCCAATGACCACACAAGAACCGTATCCACGCGCCAGCAGAGCCATGTTTTCAATATATTTTTGTTGTTGTTTCTCTAGTCTTTGCTGTACTTTAAAGATGAATTATAGAAATACAACTGCGTATCTTTCAACTTTATATGCAACAAACGCAGCACGTTTTTATGGAAAAGAAACAAACAAGAAAATTAGAAGAAAATATACACAGAGTATAAGATTAAATCAAATCAAGATGTGTTCCTTGGACGCTTAATCCTGTTTGTCTTGCTTGTGTGTTTTTGAAAACTAACGGAACTTGTTTGTCTTTTTATACAAAGCAGGATACTTTGAAAAACTCACCTACGGCTGTTTAGGAAAAACAATTAAAATATATGTCAACTTGGGCGTCAAACTGTGATGAACTGATCTTCTCCGTATGCTTAGAGGGGGGCGACTCTCAGTTTGTTATTGTGTGTTGTTCGTGGCTAATGCCTTGTTGCGATAATCATCTCCTTAATTACTTATGTTATTTCTATTGTTTAGCGGATAACTTTGATGTATATTGGTTATTGGCATGAGGCAACTGTTTCATTACATACCAGGGTCAAGCATTAGCCTTAGCATTTAATGGTAGAATGACCAAAATGTTTACAGAAGTTATAATTTCTTGTGAAAGCACACACAGCGCTTGCGCGTTTGCTTGAGAAACAAATTAATCAAAACAGTAAAATATTGACACAGACAGTTTTTACACCCGCCCTTAGTTGTCCGACTCACCAGTTTATTTACCCTCTGTATCTGCAAGATTATTTTTTGTCTTCTTAAAAAATACAGCACAGGCGATTGCGTAGCGAAAGCCAGCTGTGGCGGTATATTTTTACAATAATTTCACGGCGTCCCGCGCTCCAACATTTCATTTTGATCGCTATGGTATTTATGTCTAATTAATAGAATATATACAATATCTACAATTAAATATTTAATTGTTTCGCGAACCAGTTTTTTTTTTTTTTTGGTTATCCCAGTCACTATATAAATTCTGTACGTGGTTTTTATTATAAAAAAAAAATTTAGAATGGATTAAATTTATCTCGCCCTATAATTAACTTTTCTCGTTTCGGAATCAAGAAATTACTTTCGAAAGGATGTTACATGATAAGACCAATCAAAGGAGTTTTACAAACTCGTTCTAAATGTTCTTCAAAACACAAGATGTTTGATTATGGTGCGCGAAAAAATTATGGCGAAATCAAAGAGCGCGAAATAAATAGTCAAATAATACATGACATGTGAATGTTGCGCGGCTAAAGAAATTGCCGCAAGGCCTTTCAAATGAACGCGAAAAAAAACAAAACAAGAAGAAAAATAAGCAATGTACGTTTTGATTTTTTTGTACAAATACACCGCCATAGCCAGCGTTCACCGCCTAAGTAATGACGAGAGCCTGCGTTGCTTGAGCTGGTTCTCAAGCTTAGGATATTTTCCAATAGTGAGAGTAATCCCCCCTTTCTAAGTACCTCGGAGAAAATGAGTCAAGTGAGATAAAATATGCGCAATATGTGACCTTGTGATCAGAAGGCGTGCGAAACTGCATTACTCTGGAGATAGCGGTAGGGGAGGGGGAGGGGGGAGGAGAGCGGGTGGTGGTGAAGGAGACATTTTTGGCAGTTGACAACATCCGCTTTTCTGTGTTACAGTGTCAAAAACATATATGTTACGTCACAACAACGCCACCAACGGAAAATATAGAAACAAATAAGGCACACTGTTAGATGTGTCTTTTTGTACATTTATATCTGTTTGCAATCTTGAGCCTTTTTGCAGAAGCCCAAAACAATGTCGTGGGAGGTTTTAATTAATTCGGTGAAAGGTCTGATAAATATAAGTATGCAGTATGCAGTATATTAGGTCAACAGGAAGGTCTCCGTCTCCGGAAATGTGCGGTTCAAAATCAAGGCCAATTAGAATCCACAGTTTGTCCTTTTATTTATTTGTCTTTTCTTTTCTCCCCACGTTCTTTGAACGATAGAAATTGTTCGTAAAAAAAGATAAATAGATAAAATTATTGTTTATTGGTATGTTCTTTGCTGCCGAGAACTCGTTATTGTGTGATCCTTTTTTAACTGTCATTTTTTTAATTGAACAAGAAGATCTGGTGACTTAATCATGCTTAAAACATCGTGTGCTCACATGAAATGCTAATTAATTCGTTAATGGTGATGATGATGATGATGATGATGATGATGATGATGATGTTGTTGTTGTTGTTGTTGTTGATGATGATGATGATGATGATGTTGTTGTTGTTGTTGTTGTTGTTGTTGATGATGATGATGGTAATGATGATAATCATTATGATGATTAGCACGACAGTTTCAACAAGAACAACAGCAACACAAATAGAAATGAAGGTTATTCTGAATTGCAATTCGATCTAGCTTAAAGGATTATATTGAAGTGCAATTATATTTTAATGAACAAGGTATGACGCAATTGCTACTGGATGAATCGTAGTTATAGATGGCCATATGCTAAATGCATGTTATGCTTGAAGTTATGACACGAATACTTCTTTGAATTGCAATTAAGTACAAATTATGTCCAAGTAAAGGCACCTTTGGCACTCTGGTCAGTCAGACCCAAGTTAGGCAATTCGTGGCATTGATGGAACTGTGATGCAGCTTTTGTTTGTGTTGAGTAGAAAATCTTTTGAAATTACTAACTTCTTATTGAAATATCGATTATTTTGCATCATGGTATAGAAGGCGAATAAGAAGATGAGAACTGTTTCATCGCTTTATTTTTCTCTCCCAATAATAATAATAATAATAATAATAATAATAATAATAATAATAATAATAATAATAATAATAATAATAATAATAATAATAATAATAATAATAATAATAATAATAATAATAATAATAATAATAATGATAATAATAATAATAATAATAATAATAATAATAATAATAATAATAATAATAATAATAATAATAATAATAATAATAATAATAATAATAATAATAATAATAATAATAATAATAATAATAATAATAATAATAATAATAATAATAATAATAATAATGATAATAATAATAATAAAAATAATAATAAAAAAAATCGCGAAACAAAAATCTAGACCAATTGTCCTTCCCTGCAGATTTAGATCAATTGTCGCTAGATTAAATGCTATGGATTCAGACAGATAGATGATAGATAGATAGATAGATAGATAGATAGATAGATAGATAGATAGATAGACAGATAGATAGATAGATAGATAGATAGATAGATAGATAGATAGATAGATAGATAGATAGATAGATAGATAGATAGATAGAAGGCAGACAGATAAATAGATAGTGGGAGAGAGACAGACAGACAGACACACACACATACAGAAGACAGACAAAAGACAAAGAGACAGACCGATGGATAGACAGTTACAGAGAGACAGACGGACAAACTGACAGTTAGATGGATAAATTGACAGACAGACACATAGGTACACAGATACATAGATAGCTCGATATCCAGAGGCAACCCTGATGAAGTTGATGTTCCGTGAGAACTGTCAAAGAGAAAACAAATCAGCTATTTGTGTCAAGCTGCACCTCGGGCTGAATATGGAAAAAATAGAGGATAACAAACACAGTATCTTCCTTTTGATTTGCCTCGGAGCTATAAAGTGTCGAGTGAGTGAAGAGGTCAACCGGTATACCATGTGGGACTTTGAAGCACTCAGAAATGAACAGAGTGAGTTTGGTGGTGAACTTCGACGCGAAGAAATGGCAGAAGCTCTCTCCGTCCTCGTCCTCCTTCTCCCCTCTCTCTCCTTTCTCTCTCTCTCCCCCCTCTCTCTATCTATCTATCTATCCATCTATCTCTCTCTCCTTCTCTCTTTTTCTCCCTCCTTTCTCTCTCTCTCTCTCTCTCTCTCTCTCTCTGTTCTCTCTCTCCTTCTCTCTTCTCTCTCGCTTTTTTCTTCCTCCTCCTCCTCTCTCTCTCTCTCTCTCTCTCTCTCTCTCTCTCTCTCTCTCTACTGATTTTCTGTTCTTCCTCTTCACTTCACACTTTAAAATCCCCTGTTTAAGTCTCTTTTTTTCTTTTTTTTCCTTTTTCTGCCCTCAATGAGGACTTTTATGCGGGTAGCTAAACAAATCCTCATAAAAAACAGACCCGCATACAAACATGTACCTGTACAAACAAACCCCGTATAAACAAACTGCCATGCACATAAACCAGTGAAAACCATCCACGCAGCAAAAACATCATTCAAAACTAGACCGATTTTGCAACCGAGTTGCGAAACAAACACTTGGGATGCTAAAAAAATACTTATTGACTGAGCTAAAAATTTCTTATCTTTTTTCAGTTTTCAAATTCGCATTTTGATTCTTGATTCTGTTCCGGCTTAGGTTTGCATGGAGAATGAAAATTTTCAGACACAATTAACATTCCTGTTATAATTTAAAATTAGATGCTAAAATTAGATATTAAATAAAACCTAGCCATTTGGAAACCACTAAAGAACACAGCAATACTTTATAGAAGATCAACGATGTTAGAAGCACATGCTAACCGTTTTCGAGATAATAGTCTACTTTCGGTTTTTTTACCTTGACCGTGCTCCAAAAGGCCAAGGTCACGGAGGTACCTCTTATGTAACGCTTTTTAGGCCCAAATGATCGAAAATGAGCTGAAATTCACTGTATCTCTAACCGTTTTAGAGATAATAGTCAACTTACTGTTTTTGACCTTGACCGTGACCCAGAAGCTCAAGGTCACCAAGGCACCTCTTATGTAACGTTGTTTAGGCCCAAAGGGCCGAAAATGAGCTCAAAATCGCTCTATCTGTAACCAATTTCGAGATAATAGTAAACTTCCGGTTTTTTAACCTTGACCGTGACCCAGAAGGTCAAGGTCACCGAGGTAGCTCTTAGGTAACGTTGTTTAGGCCTAAAGGATCGAAAATGAGCTCAAAATCGCTCTATCTGTAACCAATTTCGAGATAATAGTCAACTTCCGGTTTTTTACCTTGAACGTGACCCAGAAGGTCAAGGTCACCGAGATACTTCGTATGTAACGTTGTTTAAGCCTAAAGGGTCGAAAATGAGCTCAAAATAGCTCTATCTCTAACCGTTTTCGAGATAAGTCGGCCTGTCGTTAACGGCGCGTGAAGTCACGTGACCTTTCACCTTGACCCTCAAGGTCAAGATTTGTGATCAAAGTTTTCCTCCTACAGAATACGTTTTATGTATTCAAGCTGGGATTTGAGCACCTTTATGGCTACTTTTCGTGATTAATAGGCGCTTCAAAAATATTTGATCTCACTTTGACCTTGACCTCTGAGGTTTCAGGTCAAAAAAATTTGCGGATTTGACGACAACTCGTTACACTCTATGTCTCTGCCACATGCCATCTTTCTACGACAACCACTTTGAGGTAAAAATACTTTGACCTCAATTTGATCTTGACCCTCAAGGTCAAATTTTTTTTGTGTATTTGACGACATCTCATCACCCTCTATCACTGTGCCAAATTTCATCGTCCTACGTTAATAGCGTAGGAGGAATTTTCTGGGAACCCCCGTGACGGAAAAAGGAAAAAGGGCTGAAATTTCGAGAAAAACTACAATTTATACCCATTTGCAAACGAAGTTTGCAAGTGGGAATTATGCACCTATCAAGTTTTTGAAATAATCTATCGTCATAAAATAGTAAGAGTGATCAACAAATGAACACTATACAGTTATCACTAAAACAGTTCCGTAGCATTCAATATATTCACGAATTATAACGCAGTTATTTGTAAAAAAAAAAGTTTAATAAAAAAAACAACATTTGCTCTCCGTGCTCAACTTTTGACTGACTGCAGCATTGAAAATGCCAGCACTGAAAAAAAGCCCAGCTTATCACAGCCACCTACTTACAAAACAACAGTACTGCATGGTCACCTAGCCACAGAGTAGCTTTTCATTAAGGGAGAGGCCACAAGCCACATACAGCCGTATTGATATGCATTATACATAATCGCGTGCCCGCAATAGGCACCTTGTACTGTGTGATGTGCGTTTTAATACACTTGTGTGCATATCGGGGGGGGGGGGGGGCGTTTTACAGGGCATTTGAGAGTTTAAAGTAACTTTTATCCGTCAATTGGTATTCACTTAAACGTTCTGTATACTAATAACAAAAATTTCCGCTTTAAAACCGACCAGGAAAAAAATCGAAAAATGGCGTCATTATGACGTCATACGCTAAAATTAAGGCTCTCACGAGGTCCTTTGTCAAAAAGTAGTCTCATAACGTATTTGACGCCAAATCTCTAGCTTCAGCCGTTTTGAAGACATTGAGCTCTAAAATATTCATGACGTCATAAGATGCGGAAGATGACGTCACACGTAAAAAATTTTTCGCGTGAATCGAGTTTACCACACATCCTATCTGTGTGCCAAGTTTCACTTTCCTAGCTCAAACGGTCTCGAAGTAGAAGCGCGGAAACCAAGTGACGAAGAATAACAAAAAAACGAAATATGAAAAAAAATTTAAAAAAAGGGAAGAAAAGAGAAATGTACGGAATTCGAGGTATTTTAAAATCTCCTTGGGACGTTGTCCCAAGTGTAAATAATCATCATACAAGCAAACACCCGCACAAACATATACCCATACAAACAAGCCCCCCCCCCCCCCCCCCCCCCGCATAAGCAAACCCTTGGGACAATTATTTCCTTTTTTTCACATTTAGGGGAACCAAACGTTGTTGTCTGTCCGTCTGTCCTTCGTTACAGCCACATTGATAATCCCTTCCGCATCATATTTGAACTCAGTGGATAGCTGATGCCACTTTCATTGTGACCTTGATGAAATTTCAAAGTCACACTGAGCGCAAACATCTATTTTCAATTTCTTTTTAACCGAATAACGCATGTAAATTGATCTATTGAAAGAATATGTGATATTAAACCCTGCCATTGCCCAACTTCCGCCTTAAGTCGGACTTTGGCCTCAAGGATGGTTTGTTTATGTTTTGATGTTTGTGTATATTTATTTTCATAGAGGCGGAGAAAATTGCAAACAGTATACGTTTAAGAGCATCCCCCTCCCCCTCCCCTCCTACCCCCTCTCCTGCCGACCCCACCCCTGTTTTGACAGGCTTCTATGTTTGCTTTTACATCCTTGTAGTGCTGCCTTAAAATAATACAGACAAAACCGTACATTGTTGTGGTTGTTTTTATCTATTCAAAAACTGCCGGAAGCTTTTCTTAAATATAGTTTTTTTGGCTAAATGTGGCATGACTCATTGTGATTGACAGCTGTCAGAATACTGGTCCACATGCCAACAAAATGTCATACCACAGTTACCTCGTCATGGGGAAAAGTGTAAACCATGGACTGGAATGATGGATGGAATATTTTGTGGATAGGCCTGCCCGGAATGGAAAGAAGGCAATGTTTCAGAAAATGACAAAACTCTGGAAAATCGATCAATACGGGGTGTGGGGAGTTGGGGGGGGGGGGCATGCCTGTAATGGGTTTAGGTTGGTGAGACATAGTCTTAGTATTTAATATTTTCATATCCTTCACAACAGAAGCAGCTAGAGTTGAACTATAGAAATGCAGGTCTGATTGAGAAGTGACCTCATTTTTGCCTTGGCACGGGTGTTGGCGTGGTGCCGGTGGAGGAGGGGGGAGTAATCGGTGTGTGATTCCATTTTCGGCGTTTCACTTCTCGGCTTTTCAGTCTTTTTTTTGCAATAAACTAAGCATGTGCTTTGTTTTGACAAAACTAAGCGTTTTTGGTTTTAGGATTATCAAGATATGCGTCGCGTGGGTTAGGCTGGAATGTCGGACGTTTTTTTTTTCCAGGCCAATCACAGTTAGCACAGCGGCTTTGTGGCTACGTTGCAAATCGCGACATTTCGGCCAAGTTTTAATAGAGTACAGGCCGATCAATTTCTATAACACAGTCAGATTCTTGGTAAGGACCGATCACTTTTTTTTGTACATTCACATTCTTGGTACAGGCCGATCACTTTCTTTGATACAGTCAGATTCTTGGTACAGACCGACCACTTTCTTTAATAGAGTCAGATTCTTTGTACATGGTGATCACGTTGGTTAATATAGTTAGATTCTTGGTACAGGCCGATCACGTTCTTTAATACAGTTAATTCTTGGTACAGGCCGATCACTTTCCTTAATACAGTTAGATTCTTGGTACAGGCCGATCACTTTCCTTAATACAGTTAGATTCTTGGTACACGCCGATCACTTTCCTTAATACAGCCAGATTCTTAGTCCAGGCCGATCACTTTCCTTAATACAGTTAGATTCTTGGTACAGGCCGATCACTTTCTTCAATAAGTCTTTAATACAGTAAAGGGGCTCTGTGGCCGGAGTGGTTTAAGACGCTTACCAACCATGCAGTTATAGTTCTGTAACCCGGGTTCGAATCCCGCTCCTGGTAAGGAATCATGACAATTTGCAAACCCCCAAGGGATGTCGGTCGGCGTATATAGTCCTCTAATACCAAGCTAGAGTCGTATTATTGTTAGGCGTATGTACCAATAGATAGGGATTTCGAAGACACTATATGGTCACTTCGAAATTATAATAATCCTGAGTTATAAAGAAAAAAAATGCAATACATAATTATATACATGTATGCGCACATTGTAAACCGGTTTGAGCAGCTTATCTGAAAAATCGGTATATAAAAACTCGCTATTATTATAGATTCTTGGCACAGACCGACCACTTTCTTTAACGCAGTCAGATTCGTGGTAGACCGATCACTTTCCTGTGATAAGCACAGACGCAGAAAATTATTATTATTATTATTATTATTATTATTATTATTATTATTATTATTATTATTATTATTATTATTATTATTATAATTATACGTAATTCTTATAACGGCTTTATATAATTAAATCTCTAAGTGCTTACAAACATAGATACATAAGCATGAATACACATAGTCTTAAAGGACTAATGCACACAGTTTCTTCTTTTGTAGAGCTGCGTTTATATCATTTTGAACACGTAGCAGCGCCTTTTCAGTAGAGAGATATTTCCGGTAAGCTGACTGGAACTTTTCGGCAAGGTTGTAAAGCTCTATGTGATGATTGATTCTGTTGGCGACTATTTTTCAACCAGTTTTGACACAAACGCAATATTTGAAACAGGCCTATAATTTTTTGAAGTTATTTTTTATCCAAATTAGCTTTTTTAATCAATGGTTTTACAATGGCCTCTTTGAGGTTTTACGGTACTTTCCCGGATCTAAGGGACATGTTAACAATTTGCGTAAGTGGTTGAATGAAACTCGATTTACATTGCTTTACTAGCTTTGTAGGTAAGGGATCGAGTTCTGATGTCAAAGAAGATGACGCGAGCATTGCGCGCTCAACCTCGTCCTCGGAGGCATCACTGAAGTTGTGCAAAGAAACAGATTCTGCACATATTATTTCATCAATTTCAGAAACAGCAGCCTTACCTATTTCACTACTAATATAGGCATTGATTTTGACTATTTTGCTAATGAAATATTCAGAAAACGTAGCTGGTAGGGCAGTTGGAGGCTCAGCTTCTGGAAGAACATTATTAGGTTTCAATGTCAAGATACTCTTTGTAGTATGAAAAAACTGTTTTATGTCATCTTTAGTTTCGCACATGGAGTTCTTGATTGACTGGGTTTTTGCGACGTCGACGAGGAAGCCTACGTAGCGACATTGATTTGAATAGGCAACTTTATTGGCTTCGAGGCCAGATTTGTCCTTTTTGCGCTGTAGTCTACGCCGAGCTACTTTGGCCTTTTTGATTTGATCATTGAGCCATTTTTTATTACGCCTGATCGTCACTTTTCCGGTTTTTAGTGGTGCATGTTTATCCAAAAGTTTGCCTAAAGTGTCATTATATATATATTAACAGCACTTTCAATATCCCCGTCTGGCGAAATTTGGAGTTTCAATTTAACGCCCGTATTGAATGTTCAATGTTAATGTCTTTGATGCTTCTATTTGTGACTGTCTTTCGAATTGCCTTCGGCTTTGGAATTTAAAAAAATAGTGGTCTGAAAGGCCTACATCAGTGAAATTTTGACACATATTAAGAGTTAGATCTTTCCTAAAAAAAAACGGCATCGAGACTGTGCCCGGCCTTATGTGTGGGCTGGGATATTCGGGATTCCAAGTTAAAAGCAGATATCAAATTCTTTAGTTCGTGTGTTTCATTTATGCTTACAATTAAATGCAATTCATTTAATTGTAAGCACTTCCAGTTTCAAAGGATTAGCAAATTAACCCGCGTCTGTGGGGTATAAATTTTAGGGAATCGCTAGAGATCGCGCTTGTATGACAGGACTAGCTCTATAACGCTATTAACATAAATATAATTACGACTAAGTTTGAAACTCCCCCCGAGATTGACCAACATATCTGTCGTTGTCATCTGTCATCGCTTAATTGCAATAAAAATCACCAAGTTTTGACAATGAATACAACTTTTGTCATTGTAATTGATCAAGAACCCACGAAAAATATAGCGTGAAAGCCTGGCCTAAATGTCGTAACCGACAACATAGCCATACTGTTACTTTCCTAAATGTCGCAGAACTGTCATGTTCTAAATGTCAAAAGCCTAAATGTCCCTGGCCTAAATGTCGTATTTGGCAACGTGGCCTAAATACTGTGTCCTAAAGTCTCTGTCTTAAATGCCGAGTCTGAAATGCTGCTAGTCTTTTCGTCGCTGGCCTGCTAGTGGCTGGTTAGTTGTTGGCTGGTCTGTTCGTGGCTGGTCTGTTTCTGATTATTCTGTTCGTGACTGGCCTTTTCGTGGCTGGTCTGTTTGTGGCTGGCCGGTTCATGACTGGTGTGTTTTTGGACAGTTCTGTTCGTGGCTGGTCTTTTTGTGCGTCTAGTCTGTTCGTGGCTGGTCTATTCGGGGCTAACCTGTTCGTGGCTGGTTTGTTCGTTCCTGTCTGTTTGTGGCTGGCTTATTCGTGGCAGATCTGTTCGTGGCTCTTCAGTTCGTTTTATGGTCTTTTCGTGGTATTTCTCTTCGTGGCTGGTCTGTTCCTGGATGGCATGTTCGTGGCTGATCTGTTCCAGGCTGGTCTGTTTGTGTCTCGTCTGTTCATGGCTGATCTGTTCCGAGCTAACCAGTTTGTGACTGATCTGTTCGTGGCTGTCCTGTTCTTGACTGGCTAGTCTGTTTTTGTCTGGTCTGTTCGTGCCTGGTCTGTTCAGGGTTGATCTGCTCGTGGCTGGTCTGTTGTTGGCTGACCTGTTCATGACTGGTCTGCTTATGGCTTGTTTGTTCGTGGCTGTTCTGTTCGTGTCTGACCTTTTCAAGACTGGTCTCTACATCAGACTGATACCGTTGGACTGATCTCCTATAAATGACAATGCTGAAATCAATATAAATTTTAATAGTGAACTGTACATGCTAGGCCAGACCAGATAGCATCACTGAGAGTGACCATTTGAAAATACAACATTTAGAATCCCAGCAGGCAAAAGACGTAAAATATGGTCTGAAAAAGGTCCCAATATGGTCACGACGTGATTCAGACCAAATCTAGACATTTAAAAAATCCCAAAAAGGTCCCACTTTGGTCGCGACATAATTGAGACCATATATGGATATTCGACGAGTCCAAAAAGGTCCCATTTTGGTCACACCGTAAAGTGGTCACAAAAATAAGCTCTGCAATCCAAAGCTGCATTACTTGCTTGCTTTATCCAATAATGAATGTTGTTTTTATTTCTGATGCCGGTAAAAACAAGATTTTAAAAAATTACAAATCTAAATTGCTTAAAATACGCCAAATGTTAGTATTTCCAGTCTTGCCTAATATATATAAGTAAAAAATCCACACCTTAAATTTTTGTGTTATATATATATATTTATATATGTTTTATAAGTACTATTTTCCGCGGAATCCCAGTGGGTCTGCGAAAAAGATGTTTTTCACAAAAATCCAAACCGCCGTAGAGGTCTGTTGAGCAACAACGTATAAATAACTGGATAGATCTCATCAGAGGTCAGCTGTTTTATAACGACGTTGTCCGGTTGAACACAAGGCGGTTATTTACCGACATCATGGATTCAATTTTGCTCATATTTAAAGAAATTGGGATTTTAATGTCAATTTAAAAGGTAAGGTTTATCACTGGCTTTATTATAAATGGTTTGGTTCAAGGTACCGGCCATTAGTACCCAGCTGGCTCTTACTTTTTTCTTGATTTGAAAATAATTGGCGCAAATATTGGCAAAAAATTCTTTAAAACGTATTGTTACCTGAAATTTTAACAGAAATGTCCAGAAATTTTGAAAAAGGGTAAGGAGCGCATGTGTCTACCTGAATTTTACCGTTTTCTGTGATTCGGAAATGTTGGAGAAAAAATTCTAAATAAAATCTTAACTAACCCTAGTTATATAGTCTTACCCTCTTAAAATTTTTAATAAAAGAAGCGGGCATTAGTCCTAGTAGAGTTTACTCCCGTAGTACCGCCATTCGATGTACCGCCAAACTCGCACTTACGCCACAATGTGCCAAGTCCCATTTTTCCTTATATATACATCTCCTATTATACCGCTTGTGTAACTAAAGCGCGATTTATATGGCATTTTTCACTCGTGGTCAAATTTCACTGAAATTTTTTGTTGCGTACATTCTCAGTCCGAAGTTCAACTGTGCATTACATTCAGTCGTAATCCTTATCTCCTTAAATCTTTTTGGAGAGGTGATAAAATTTTGACCGAACGTAGGAGGGGAAAGGGTATAAGATCTTAAAATGTAGTCCAATTCTATGTTAGTTTTTGGTGAATCGTCAAAATTAGGGGTAACTATTGACTTCAACTTAATTTTCATAAGCAATGTGTCTTCTCCTGGGAATGTTTCAAAAAGTTTTAAAATTTTGATTGAATGCAGGGGCATAAATATTGACCGAAAACCAATTTTCTTAGACATAAAGACCTTAAATTTTAAAATTTTGTTTCCTACAAATTTTCAATTACAAATACAATGCCATGTGCTACTCCACTATGTTCCTTTGTTGGAAATAGCGTTTGTTTTGGAAACAAATAAACTTCCGCTTTCTTTTTTTTCTCATTCTGTGCTGTCAGATCAGTCCCATCCACTAGTGCGGTTACATCATCCTACATCCAGCATTTCAGCGCGAAAACAAATGTCATTGCGTAAACGCTACTCACTAAATGGCGTTTGAGCTCTGCCTGTGGGTCCTGTGAGTGAATTATTCATGTCAATCAACACTCCTGCGTCAGATCAATATAAACAAGAATGAAGGAGAGAGCGACGGATTTCGAACGTTCCATCATTCATAAAAAATCTCCTTGATAAATTCAGGGCCGTTGAGAACAGATTGTAAAGATAATTGTGATGCGGACATAAATGAAAGGAATAATGACGGCTTACAGTTCCTCCCAGTCATGTCTTAAAAATAAAACTAATCTAATGGAGATATTTCTGTCCGAGAAATTGTTGTTGAGTGCAGCGTCTCAACCTGTTTGCTGATATGGGCTCTTAGATGCTCTTAAACCCATTTGTCCAACATGGGCTATTTTGAGCATCTTAGAGTTTTCTTGAGTTTTTTTCTTTCTGGGAAGCATTTAAACCATTAAAAAAGTTTTCACTTTTCAAATTTAGTCATGTTTAACATGGCGCATAGAAATTCTCAGCTTTATTTGTATATGATAAAGGAAAATTGTAGGCTTTTTAATAAGCATAAATGGTATTGTTCTTAGTCCAGATTTTGCTGACGTCATTGCTGTCCAAACATAATATAAGTTTTCTTTTGACTTTAACATGGCATCTTATTGCAAAGAAAAGCAAAGAGGAAGTGTGTTTTTCTATTTATTCCTTTGATTGTACAGGAATTTTGTGAAAGTGAAACATTTAACAGCGCCTATTATAGGGAGAGCTCATGGAGCTAGGTGCTTTGTATTGGATTCGAGCAGGCGGGGATGAGCTGTGAGTGAACCGCGCAGATCATGGGGCTGGTTGTTTTGTATTGGATTCGAGCAGGCGGGGATGAGGCGGGGATGAGCTGTGAGCGAACCGCGCAGATCATGGGGCTGGTTGTTTTGTATTGGATTCGAGCAGGCGGGGATGAGGCGGGGATGAGCTGTGAGTGAACCGCGCAGATCATGGGGCTGGTTGTTTTGTATTGGATTCGAGCAGGCGGGGATGAGGCGGGGATGAGCTGTGAGCGAACCGCGCAGATCATGGGGCTGGTTGCTTTGTATTGGATTCGAGCAGGCGGGGATGAGGCGGGGATGAGCTGTGAGCGAACCGCGCAGATCATGGGGCTGGTTCCTTTGTATTGGATTCGAGCAGGCGGGGATGAGGCGGGGATGAGCTGTGAGCGAACCGCGCAGATCATGGGGCTGGTTGCTTTGTATTGGCGTTCATTTTCTCCCATGATCTATGTCCTTTGTAAAAGAAACAAACGTGCCTTAGATGACCAAATAGAATGGAACTACTCTTTTTTGCTATTAGATACTTGTTCCTTGGATTATACCTATGATGCTTAGGCGAAGGTTTTATTTAATGTTAATAATTTTTCTATATTTGCAACATACAAAACATACCTTGAATTGTTACACAATATGAAGGCAGTCGACATACATAAATGATTTGGGGGATAAATTGCAGGACGGCATTGCATAATGTGAAGCGGTATCAACACATCAGTTTACTGATAACTATACAAGCAATATTGCAGAAAGCTTTTCTTAAACCGCTCTGCTTTGCATTTTGATAGTTTATATTTCATATCATTTCTGAGACTGTAGGCATTTGGAAAAAGAAGTTTAGACGATACAAAATGGCCAGAAACAAAAGTGTGCGAGGTTGAGGGAGAGTTTTCGGATCAGTCTAAGCGCAAGTGTTGTTTTGTTTCTATTTCATTACTAATGACATTTTTGCTTATCTATTAGCTATTTTGTTGACCCGTTCAGCGTAATTACATTGTTATGGTGATGCCTAGTATATACTTTTAATAGTACATAACATGCCGCTTTCGATATTGGAAGTGCAAAGAATACGGTCGTTTGCGTATGTAAGCGTCATATGTACTGCAATGTTGACTAAATAAATGTATATATAAATACATAGTATATGCCAACAAACCTTGTGCTTATTTTTCCTATTGTAGATGCATTTGGCATGCCTTAAATGCTTTTTAACACCAATGTTTCCTAGTAAGGTTTCATTTGCTTGCATTTGAGACACTATTGGAAGTAGATATTATCAAATTATATCATTTATTACATATAAATACAAAGTAAGATAATAAAACTATCTTGCTTGTAATAATCAAGTCAATACCCAGCATTTTCTAGTGCAATTTAAGCCTTTTTTCACAGCATAAATCTGCAAATTTGTTATAAATATTTCGTGTGTTGATCGCCCGTATATCACCTGCCTTATAGGGTGCGTATGCGCATTGATATCTAATAACCATGTTGTACCGTTTTTGATTTAGCTTTCACCATAACAGATACATACATCTGCTCATCTGTGATTTGTTTACATTCTGTTTGTGTATTTTTTAAACCCACGTCAGACATTTATCACACAATAATAAACAAAAATAATGGCACCAGGCAAATTTTACCTGAATACCTGAATCTACTAGACTATTAAGCAACTGGTTTAGGTATTCTCATTTTATAGTGCTAACAGCATAAACAAATTGTTTATCCAGTTCATAATTTTCTGTTGATGTAAAAAAGGACAGATGTAGTGAATTACCAATAAAATTTGCTAACTGACGCTGAGAAATAGGGTCTGTTTGTCAATTTTTAAACTGTTTTTGTTACAGTGTAAGATTCAAGCGTGATTTTCTTCTCTAAATTCTATAATTGGTTTTATTTCCAAACAGAATTGTAAGGTGCAGTTCGATTTTACTGGAAGTGACTGGTGTTATCTGCCTCATATATATACTGTTGTGGCCAGAATAATCCAGACTTATAATCAGTCGCTCTTTGTCCTGAAAATATTACAAAGCTAAATAAATAAAATACAATTGTTCATTTGGTATGTTTGAGACATATTTGACGATTACAAAATTAGTGTAATTCATTACCGTTTATTCAGGATCCACCACTCCGCGATAGAATCGGAAGCATCTATCCATCACGATGAACACAGAGTGGTAACAGGTCGTTGAAACATCTCAAATGTTGATGTACCATCTCTTCAGGCCAAAGTATCTTTTCCTTAGGCCAAAGTGTTTGCCTATTCATCTTGCCATTGATCAAATAGGTTGCCTTGAGTCAAAAGCAACGTTGAACTTGTACTACACCAGTTTGCCTGTATTTACACGCTTTTCAGTATCTACTTATAACTATGCACAATGCAAATTATCATTGCTGATGACGTAGCATGTACGTCAATAGAAACAATAGAAAGGGATTCTGATCGACCAAGGAAATGGTCAGCAACAATCTCTTATTTGTGTCAGAATATAGACTGGCATCAACAGGTATGGCGGATATTCCGTCGGGAAGATTTACCAAAGTGTATCGATGGACAACGATAAAACTACTTTTTGACAACTACTTTTTGACAACACCTTTCATTTAATAATATTTGACACTGAACACTTACGTTTATTAATGGGTTTGGTTCTCCCATTGTCCTTAGAATTTTTAGGTTTTATTTCCTGAAATTGTCCCACTGTATGGATTATATTACAGTAATTTGCAACACATGCCAATTATTCAAGAACTTCTCATAAGGACGAAAATATTTACCATTTCATGCAGTGGTTGCCATATAGACGATATCAAGGATTGCTGTTGTAGTATTGCTGGTATAATTGGTAGTAACACTGGTATTAGTAGTGCCGGTAGCACTGGTATAACTGGTAGTACTGAGGGTGTCAGTTCAACTGATAGATTCTTATTGTTCTGGTATTGCTAATATCATGAGTAATGCTCATAGCAGTAGTAGTACATGTAATGCATGTATGTCTAATAATACTGATAGTACTAGTAGCACAGGTAATACATGTAATGCTAGTAGTACAGGTAGTACCGATAGCATTAGTAGCACAATTAATATATGTAACACTAGTAGTACCGATAGTGCTAGTAGCAGCTAATAATGTAATACTAATAGCACAGGTAGTACTGATACTATTAGTAACACAGGCAATAATATAATACCAGTAGTACAGGTAGTACCGACAGTACTAGTAACACAGGTAATACATGTAATACAGCTAATACTAATTGTACCGACAGTACTAGTAGCACAGATAATGCATGTTATATTACAGGTGGTACTAGTAAAATACTACATTCGCTATTGCTGATATTAGTAGAAATAATAATCATATCGCAATAAAATTAGGCATAGCTCAAAATAAGAAGTCTACTGTATTTGTACTAATTCAATTATATATGTCATCGCAGTGAAGAAAGTTGTACACATTCTCTTATCAAGACTATGCCAATTGCTTAAAATAAAGTGTAAACTGTTATGTTTTAGCTGCCCAACAGTTCTGGTTATTCTATAACCAGAGTTTACAATTACGTATTAACAGGTTAACGGGGTGCTCAGATCTGTCGAATTTATCTGCAGCTTATTCATGGATTTGGTGATTCTACTACAGAAGCCCATACATCACTGTGGGAAACGGCCGCATGGCCTGGCAAAGTATGTTCATGTATAATTCATAGAACACATCAAGGGGGAAATAGGTCAGATAACATATATTCAAACCAAAGCAGTCTTCCACCCAAATAAATTCATCTGCGTTGTGCTTTTAATGGTATGGTAATCATTATACAGCATCACTATATGAGTCTACCTAAGCAAGTATAACAAGAGAGAGAGAGAGAGAGAGAGAGAGAGAGAGAGAGAGAGAGAGAGAGAGAGAGAGAAAGAGAGAGAGAGAGAGAGAGAGAAAGAGAGAGAAAACAATATAGAGCAATATAAGAGACAGACACAACCTTGAATACTCTGGCACATGAATTCAGAACTGAAACAGGCGTCATTCCCACGTTCTTTTTCGACATTTTTCATTTTTTGACATAATGTAGAGACGTCTAGAAGCAATAAGAATCTGAATTAGCCTGTATAGGTAATCATACTACAGTAATGAGGCTATATACTAAAAATAAACAAGTTCAGGTCTTATCAAGTCGCACGAGTGAGACATTATAATTCAAATTATAATGTACTGCAATCAATAAATCGTAACGACAACATATTTCAAATAGCACATTTACCTAACAAAGTTAATGGCGGATTTATAACGAGAAAATGAATACATGGACATGTCAAACTTGACTGTCTGTGAAAGAACCATGTAATAATGAATTTATTTACTAGTAGGGGAAAACGACAGTTCTGGACCAGGGAATAACGTCAAAATGACGTCATAGGGTGGTCCAGAACTGTCATAACAGTTTTGGACCAGATGGTAATTGGTGTCAATGACGTCATCATGACGTTATTATGACGTCATCATGACATCAACATCATGACGTTATAATAATGTTATAATAATGCCGGACTCGAACCACCAATCTTCAGACCATGGGCTCGCGTACGAGCCGTCGTCTGTACCAAGTGAGCTATTACGGCTTGTCTATTGAACGATCTGATAAGGACATACATACTTTAGACTAATTATGTTCTCATAGCAATTACATACTCCTTACATAGTCGTATAGCCAAATGATGTTACATAGTCACATAGTGTAACATGATGTTATATAGTGTAACATGATGTTACATAGTTTTACATTATGTTACATAGTGTTACATTATGTTACATCATGTTACATAATGTTACATGATGTTACAGAGTTACATAATGCTACAGAGTGTTACATTATGTTACATAATGTTACATTATGTTACAGGGTTACAAACGTTACATAGTGATACATAATGTTACATAGTGTTACATTATGTTACATAATGTCACATTTTGCTACATAGTGTTACATTATGTTACAGAGTTACATAATGTTACATGATGTTACATAGTGTTACAAAAAAAGGTCACTTACCACAACTCTTTTGCCAATTCGTCTCCATGTCTCCAATCTTTCACTTCCTTTCCAAAGAAAAGTCAATCTTTCACTTCCTTTTTCCAAAGAACAACCAATGTTTCACTTCGTCTCCTATGTGTATTCCAGTCAGTCCTTCACTTGTTCTCCAACAGCACAACAGGTAAAAGCAACTGTTTTCACTTTTTTCCATGTGTATCCAACGGCAGCCTGAGTATGAATGAAACACATGTGCACACACAATGTGCTCTTATAGGAGTGCTGAATCACATCCTGTGAGGGGGGGGGGGGTGGTCGGTACATGTCATGTCCTGGTCCGGGGATGGTCGGTACATGTTATGTCCTAGTCCGGGGGGGAGGGGTTGGTGCATGTCATGACCTGCTCCGTGGGGTCGGTACATGTTAGGTCCTGGTTGGGGGGGGGTCGGTACATATTATATCCTGATAGACAGAAGGTGAAAATGATGCCCGAAGGCGGGATCGATCCACCGACCTTCAGATCGTGGGTCCGCTTACGGGTCCTTTCCTCTACCAAGTGAGCCATTGAGGTCGGAAGGTTAATGATCGGGAAAACCTTCCTCATATACGGTTGGAGTCACATGACACATGATTGACAGGTCACGCGACTAATAATGATTGACAGGTCACGTGACTAATGACGCCATGATGATTCATGGGTGACTTAGGGTTATGCTGCTTCGAAGAGTCTTAATATGCCATAATATCAGTATGACGTCATGATAACGTCATGATGACGTCACGATGACGTCATTATAACGTCATGATAATGATGTCATGATGACGTCATTATAACGTCCTGATGACGTCATTGACACGGGCGCGCGCTCTATCGATTACCATCTGGTCCAAAACTGTCATGATAGTTCTTGACCACCCTATGACATAATTTTGACGTCATTTCCTGGTCCGGAACTGTCGTTTTCCCCCTACTTTTATTTATTCACTTTACTTATAATGATTCCTTCTCTGTAAATAATAACGAATGAGACATTAATTAAAACCATGTCGCTGGTCTATTAAAATATCAACATAACAAATAATCAACTTTCCATGACTCACTGATTACAAGCTGTGCAGTAAAAAGAAATAAAGATAAATAGAATCAGGCTTCACTTTACAACTTCCAGTAACTTCCTTCGTGTATGACATAATTGCCTCTATTTCCAATAAATGAAATCTGGCTGAAGGCTCTTTCAGCTGACAAACACTGCAATTAGACCCACTGAGTATTGAATATATTCATGAGATTGTCTACTTTTAGCCAAGACTACTTAAATGACAAGATAGTTTATAATCACTCTCATCATAGCGTTTTTACATTACAGTGCTTTTATGCTCAAGACAGTTAATATCATATGTTAGACAACACGTAATTCTCTACCCGTTGAGCATTGAATAACATCATTAGACCGTTTAATACCATAGTAATTGCCTAACTGAAAGCTCACAACCACTCCAGACAGCTCCAGATAATTGCTTTATTTAATGATTGCCAGTGATTGCTCTTCCAGAATCAAAAAAACGCCAGGCTACGCACTACTGAAAGTTTGTACTTTGTATTGCCTTAACATCGTAAGACGCGACAGAAAACATCTAAGAGAAATGTAGAAGTATTTAATTTAAAAGATAATATAATTGTGCAAAAAGTAAAAATAAAAAATAAAATAAAACCACATTCGCGTTTGGCTAGTTCGAAAACTCTCGCTAGCCTTGCGCACTGTTTCCTTCCAAGTTCGTGTTCCCAGTTCCACAGGCTGCAGTTGGGTTTTTAGAATCGCTCGTTTGGTTTTATCATTTTAGGTCGCTAGGATAATTATTTCTGCATACACGCTACAATTTATCATCCTCATAATAGAGATGAAAATACAATAGCGGTTCTCAATTTGCTTATTTTGTAAAATGAAAATAAAAAGCTTACTTCAGGAGGATAACTTAGGTTTTCTTGATGCAAAAACATATAAAGATTTTTGTGTTCGACTTTTAATAAAAAAGGCTGTTGATAACGGTTACTAATTGAACGGAAGGCGTTATAGTTGAACGGAAATAAATAAATAGCGGCAGCTAATTAAACGGAAGGTGTTATAATTGGACGGAAAAAATTATTAATCGAACTGAAGTCATTAATAATTGAACGGATCCATCACTAATCGAAGGGAAGCTATTACATTGAAAGGATGTTGTTATTTATTGAACAGAATCGATTCCTAATTGAACGGAAACGGTAACTAATTGAACGGAAGCGATTATTAATTGAGCAGAAGAAATAATCACTAATTAAGCGGAATGAAGGTTGTTGGGCCATTTCGTGATGATGGAATATTTTATCGCATATTTCCATTAGTATTCTTTTCACTGTCAGTATTTTGTCTCGCATTGAGAATTATATTGCATTTCTTCGTGATACACTTTCAAACAAAATCTATGACGATTCAATTTCACTTTTGCTTAGCTCGATTTATATCTGTCATAAGCTTAACCAGCACAAGCTTTGCCGGACATTTTGACTGGTTGTGCTACACCGTCGCCATATTGGAACATTATTGTTTACTGTGTTCATTTGTGTGGATGAGCATTATAGCATTTGATGTCTTTACTAACCTTAGTTGTGTCGAGATTAATTTACAGGCTACTAAAGAAATAAGATGGAAACACATCTGGAAATACCTGGTAATCGGATGGGCATTGCCTGCACTTGTGATAATAATGTCTGTTACATTAGATAACACGGTAACTCTAAGCAACTATTTAAAACCGAACTACGGAGATAAATGCTATCTAGAGCCATCAGGAATAAAACTAATTTTATATTTTGCACCAGTCTTTGTCACTGCAGCACTGAATATGGTATTTTTCATCTTAATATGTTGGCATCTAAGAAAGGCATTTAGCACCAGGCGAAGTATCACAGCAACAAGTAGGACACATACCTGTACGTATCTCAAGTTATTCATCATGATGGGAATCACTCATATTCTACTTCTTCTCATACCTTTTGTGGATCATGTGGCGTTATGGATATGTTTTGTGGCAATATATTCTGGACAAGGTATTTACATATGTGTTGCTTTTGTGTTTACAAAGCAAGTATTTGAGAGTATGTTCAACCGCAGTTCTTTACAACCAACCACCGAGAGAAACCGAACATACGAAATAAATTGCTTGGATAGTCAAATTCCTACAAACTGCAATAGAGATTATACATAAGCAGGGCTTTGCCGAGCTGGAGGGATGGCGGGATTCCCACCTGAAAGAAATAAATCTCACCAAAAAATCAGACTTCTGCGGGCACTGCCTGCCATGAAGTTTTGAATCCCGCCAAAATTTTATTTACTGGCGGGCTTTGTTTGTTTTTGTTTGTTTTTTTCTGTGCGCTCGCTGTACAGACAACTGACTACTGGAAACACTATTAAGGTGGGTTCTATTGACTACTGATAAATTATTTTGTTGAGTTTAATTTTTATTGTGTTCACTTGACAGAAAATTTTAAATTTTAAAAATAATCAAAAGTATGTTCCCACCTGGTTAGATGGCAAACGGAGAGCGGGACCGCTGATACTCTGTTAGGTTTCAGATATTTATCTGAGGTCTAAGACTTGATGCCTTGTCCTTGAACATTTTGGACAGGCTAATTCAGTTGATAACAAATTGCGTGTTTATGATATCACACAAACGATTTATAATGTTGGATTGGTTTATTTGGTTAAGAGATCGTGTTAGTGATTCACAAACATTATTACACAAAAGAATATTTTGGTAATACTTGTACACAATATTAATTAAGACTTTTACTGTATTTAACATTATCTTTATTTGACATCTTGATTTTGTCTTTTGACTAATGTTTCAATACAAAAAAAGTGACTCATGTTAAAATTTTAATATTTGTTTCTTTAGTATTTGAATCGTGCTTTCAATTCATTAAGAGCATTACTTTCAACACAGAAAAGTAATTGTTTGCCAAAAATTACCACAGCAAATAGTTACGTATACAAGTTGTGCTCAGCATAAATCAAGATGTTTGTGTTATTTTTGCAGTATGTTTTAATGATTTTTAATGATCTTATTTTGTCTTGAAACCAAGGTTTGAATAAAAAATGAACAATATTCCTAGTTATTTGTATGAACAAAGATAAGATTGAAATTATAACAGGGTTCTTCAATATACGCACCAAACAAACGTCCTTTAAGTCTCGTTATAATCCCGCCACTTTTTTATGAGGATCATGCCAATTTTTAAGGGCCTGGCGGACAGCTCGCCATTTCTGAGAGTACTCGGCAAAGCCCTGCATAAGAGTACTTGGAATATAACAACTTGCACCAATAATTTAAAACTCCGTGTTTTAAAAGGTTCAAGGAAGTGTTTATTTCTACAGTCCATAATTTTTGATTAATTTGGGATTAAATAACGAGGTATTGCTACTGTTTATTTGACATTGTAATGTGCATGAAATGCTCTGTCTTCTCTAAACCGGCCTGCTAGCTTCACCTACTCGCCTTGATACTTGCACGCAGCATACTCGCCTCTAGCTTACCCACCACGTCCAGTTGTCTTCGGCCTACTCGTCCCTGTATATTTATACACAGTCTACTCGTTCCTACCTTACTCTCCCTGTCCATTTGTCGTCGGCCCCTCTCGCATCTGTATATTTGCACACAGCTTACTCGTTCCTACCTTAATCGCCCCGTCCAGTTGTCCTCGGCCCCTCTCGCCCCTGTATATTCGCACACAGCCTGCTCGTTCCTACCTTACTCGCCCTTTCCAGTTGTCCTCGGCCCCTCTTGCCCCTGTATATTCGCACACAGCCTGCTCGTTCCTACCTTAACCGTCCCGTCCAGTTGTCCTCAGCCCCTCTCGTCCCTGTATATTCATACACAGCCTACTCGTTCCTACCTTACTCGCCCCGTCCAGTTGTCTTCGGCCCCTCTCGCCCCTGTATATTCGCACACAGCTTACTGGTTCCTACCTTACTCGCCCCGTCCAGTTGTCTTCGGCCCCTCTCGCCCCCGTATATTCGCACACAGCCTACTGGTTCCTACCTTACTCGCCCTTTCCAGTTGTCCTCGGCCCCTCTCGCCCCTGTATATTCGCACACAGCCTGCTCGTTCCTACCTTAACCGTCCCGTCCAGTTGTCCTCAGCCCCTCTCGTCCCTGTATATTCATACACAGCCTACTCGTTCCTACCTTACTCGTCCCGTCCAGTTGTCTTCGGCCCCTCTCGCCCCTGTATATTCGCACACAGCTTACTGGTTCCTACCTTACTCGCCCCGTCCAGTTGTCTTCGGCCCCTCTCGCCCCCGTATATTCGCACACAGCCTACTGGTTCCTACCTTACTCGCCCTTTCCAGTTGTCCTCGGCCCCTCTCGCCCCTGTATATTCGCACACAGCCTGCTCGTTCCTACCTTAACCGTCCCGTCCAGTTGTCCTCGGCCCCTCTCGTCCCTGTATATTCATACACAGCCTACTCGTTCCTACCTTACTTGCACCGTCCAGTTATCCTCGGCCCCTCTCACCCCTGTATATACCCACACATCCTACTCGTTCCTACCTTACTCGTCCCGTCCCGTTGTCCTCGGCCCTTCTCGCCCCTATATATTCGCACGCAGCCTACTCGTATATATTCGCACACAGAATTCTCGTTCCTAACTTCAACAGTTCATTTTATATCAGTTATAAATTTAATATTGAGATGTGTATCTTTTATTTCTATATAGTATTAAATATTTACCAAGTTTATCTTGTTTAGTTTGTTTCCATTGTTTAATTTTTACAGAATCACAGATTCGTATCTTATTGTGGAAATATATACAAGTGTAAAATTTGTTTGAAATAGGTGAACACACGAATTCACATGAGCCTAAAATTCAGATCATGTTTTCAAGAAGTTCCTGCTTTCCAAAATTCATTTTACAAGGTAAAAATCATTTTTTCTGGTGGCAAATTCTTTTCCAGACAAAATAATATCATGTGATTCTCAATTCACCATGGTCACGCGCTGTTTGTTCCATAAAAAAGTGACCGGGTCTGGTGTTTAATAATAGAATGTAAGCAATTTAAATCTGGTCACAGAACACCCTGTGTGAGATTTTTGTGTCTGAAAATATTATTTAATTAAGTTACTTGAAGTTAAATGCAAGCTATTGTTTACATTGCACGAAGCAAATTAACAGTAGGCTTCTGTGAATTTTAGACAACATAATACGAGCAAGTACGCAACAAATTGACCTCTATATTGTGTAATTCGTTATTTTTTCTTTTCTAAATTTTGATAAGAGCTCAAACTACCTTTAGCACGAAGCAAATTAATAGAAGACTTCTGTGAATTTTAGACATCATAATTCGTGTAAGTACGCAACAAATGGACTTCTTTATTGTGTAATATTGTGTAATGTTCTTTTTTCTAGCTATCTTCAGTTTTTTTATAATTTCAAATTTGCGTCCATGGCGTGAAGGTGTCTTCTAGTTTGTTTTTACAGAAGCATGCTATCGTAGTGTTGTAATCAGCAAAATCTACTTTTCTGATTCATTTTCTTGTTAAAACCTGTGAATAGGTAATTTCCTTATCCTAAAAAGTCTAACATGTTTGAAAGTTGTTCGTTGATGTAAACCCACCTCTTCATTGTCACCCTTTTCTCCGCCATCTCAAAATAAGTCACAACATGTAATGTATAATAGTAACTATTTGGTTCTATTGTGCACGTATATATATAGTAAAATCTACCTCTACGTCTGCTTTGCATTGGGTCATTATTGTTGTAAGGGTTTTTTTTGCTGCGACGCCTGCTGTTTAAGACAGTACTCTGTGTTTATTGTCATTTTAATAAATGTCTTGTCATTATAATGACTATGATTTCTTTTCTATAGCGTCATAGCGTCCTGAGATAACCACTATGGTTTTGATAATGTTAAAACCTACAGCATGGCCCCAAAAGCAATCGTTGGGCAAATGAAAGCAAACTGGAGCTATTCTAGTGGCTGATTTTAATTTTTGATGCTGCAATTTTAACGATATCACCAGTTTAAGGCCAGAATATGTAATTGAATGTGTTGACCAAATGACTCAGTAGCGTTAATTTTGAATTCCGTGATACGTGATAGCTGTGATAGCTGATGCAAGGTCAATCCCTTTGCTTAACAGCCTCTGGTCGAGTTCAAACCAATTTAAACTAAACAACAGAGCTAAGCGTTACTCCTTGTATCTGCACACATGGATAGCTGAATGTGCTTTCATTAAGGCAAACAAATTTTTAAGAAATAAAAAGAAGGTCATATTAAGGTCAATAATTTATTCTGCTAGTATACGGATCTTTAAAAACTATTCATCTTTAAAAAATATGCCATAATTAAGCTTCAGTTAAAGTTTGTTCTGTTTACATTCTGTATTAAAAGTGCTATTTATACTTCTAGCAATAGTACCAGTGCTATACGCGCGACCACTAGCACAAATAGTACAAGCATTATTGGTACCACTCGAACGACTAGTACCATAAGTACTACCAGTACTTCCAATACTACTTGTACTTGTCCAATATTAGGAGACTACACCTTTATAGACTTATACTGGAGAGGGAGCTCAACAAAACAACAACGCCAGCGATAGGGAGAGGCGTCTGACAGCACCCAGCAAAATAACAATGTCAACGGCGGGGACTGAGGCAGACGTAGACGCGGAAGCATGACAGAAACGGCTAGGGAGAGCTCAGCAAAACAATGCCAATGATAAGAAAATAGCGGACACTTGCCACAGCACCAGTGATAGGAAAATGATGGATAATTGATAGGGACACCAGTGATAGGGAATTGCGGTCAATCCATAGGTTTGACAGCAAATGGGGGAGACTGCTTTGAGCTCGACAAAGCAACAAACGCAGCAATAGGGAAATTGACAATTGAGGCAACGCCAACAATAGGAAAATGACAGGCAATTTATAAAACGCCAGCGATACTAAAATATCAAACATTTAAGACAAAGGAAGGCAAGCGAGCAGTTGAGATACGACTTGAGTGTTCTCAGCTATTACTATGGGGAAATGGCGGACTACATTGAGGCAACATCAACTATTCGGAAATGGCGGACTTTTGAGAAGTGGGTCCGCGAGCACCCGACGAACGACTACAGCGAACTGAGGAAAACAACAATACCAAGAATAGGAAACTAGCGGGAACTGGAGCATACGTAGGTTCAAAGGCATGTGAGAAACGGCGAGAGAAAGAGAGATAGAGAGAGATAGAGAGAGAGAGAGAAAAGAGAGAGAGAGATAGATAGATAGATAGAGAGAGAGAGAGAGAGAGAGAGAGAGAGAGAGAGAGAGAGAGAGAGAGAGAGAGAGAGAGCTCAGGAAACCAACACCAAGGACAGAAAAACGGTGGATAATTGTGACAGATATAGGCTTTAGAGCAGCTGAGGAGTAACTACAGTGAGCCCAGTTAGGATACAAGGTACACGATAGGGAAGTAGCCGTAAACTAAGTTACATGAAGTTAGATGCAAGCTATTGTTAACATTGCACGAAGCAAATTAACAGTAGGCTTCTGTGAATTTTAGACAACATAATTCGTGTAAGTACGCAACAAATTGACATCTTTGTTGTGTAATTCGTTCTTTTTCCTTTTCTAAATTTTGATAAGAGCTCAAACTACCTTTAGCACGAAGGAAATTCATAGAAGGCTTCTGTGAATTTTAGACAACATAATTCGTGTAAGGACGAATTACACGATATAGAGGTAAGGACCTCTATATTGTGTAATTCGTTCGTTTTCTAGTTACCTTTAGTTTTTTTTATAATTTCAAATTTGCGTCTATGGCGTGAAGGTGTCTTCTAATTTGTTTTTACAGAAGCATGCTATCGTAGTGTTGTAATCAATAAAATCTACTTTTCTTATTCATTTTCTTGTTAATAACCCGTGAATAGGTAATTTCCTTATCCTAAAAGTCTAACATGTTTGAAAGTTGTTCGTTGATGTAAACCCACCTCTTCATTGTCACCCTTTTCTCCGCCATCTCAAAATAAGTCACAACATGTAATGTATAATAGTAACTATTTGGTTCTATTGTGCACGTATATATATAGTAAAATCTATCTTTACGTCTGCTTTGCATGGAGCCATTATTGTTGTAAGGGTTTTTTGCGGCGATACCTGTTGTTTAAGACATTACTCTGTGTTTATTGTCATTTTAATAAATGTCTTGTCATTATAATGACTATGATTTCTTTTCTATAGCGTCATAGCGTCCTGAGATAACCACTATGGTTTTGATAATGTTAAAACCTACAGCATGGCCCCAAAAGCAATCGTTGGGCAAATGAAAGCAAACTGGAGCTATTCTAGTGGCTGATTTTAATTTTTGATGCTGCAATTTTAACGATATCACCAGTTTAAGGCCAGAATATGTAATTGAATGTGTTGACCAAATGACTCAGTAGCGTTAATTTTGAATTCCGTGATACGTGATAGCTGTGATAGCTGATGCAAGGTCAATCCCTTTGCTTAACAGCCTCTGGTCGAGTTCAAACCAATTTAAACAACTAAACAACAGAGCTAAGCGTTACTCCTTGTATCTGCACACATGGATAGCTGAATGTGCTTTCATTAAGGCAAACAAATTTTTAAGAAATAAAAAGAAGGTCATATTAAGGTCAATAATTTATTCTGCTAGTATACGGATCTTTTAAACTATTCATCTTTAAAAAATATGCCATAATTAAGCTTCAGTTAAAGTTTGTTCTGTTTACATTCTGTATTAAAAGTGCTATTTATACTTCTAGCAATAGTACCAATGCTATACGCGCGACCACTAGCACAAATAGTACAAGCATTATTGGTACCACTCGAACGGCTAGTACCATAAGTACTACCAGTACTTCCAGTACTACTTGTACTTGTCCAATATTAGGAGACTACACCTTTATAGACTTATACTGGAGAGGGAGCTCAACAAAACAACAACGCCAGCGATAGGGAGAGGCGTCTGACAGCACCCAGCAAAATAACAATGTCAACGGCGGGTCCTGAGGCAGACGTAGACGCGGAAGCATGACAGAAACGGCTAGGGAGAGCTCAGCAAAACAATGCCAATGATAAGAAAATAGCGGACACTTGCCACAGCACCAGTGATAGGAAAATGATGGATAATTGATAGGGACACCAGTGATAGGGAATCGCGGTCAATCCATAGGTTTGACAGCAAATGGGGGAGACTGCTTTGAGCTCGACAAAGCAACAAACGCAGCAATAGGGAAATTGACAATTGAGGCAACGCCAACAATAGGAAAATGACAGACAATTTATAAAACGCCAGCGATACTAAAATATCAAACATTTAAGACAAAGGAAGGCAAGCGAGCAGTTGAGATACGACTTGAGTGTTCTCAGCTATTACTATGGGGAAATGGAGGACTACATTGAGGCAACATCAACTATTCGGAAATGGCGGACTTTTAAGAAGTGGGTCCGTGAGCACCCGACGAACGACTACAGCGAACTGAGGAAAACAACAATACCAAGAATAGGAAAATAGCGAGAACTGAGGCATACGTAGGTTCAAAGGCATGTGAGAAACGGCGAGAGAAAGAGAGATAGAGAGAGATAGAGAGAGAGAGATAGAGAAAAGAGAGAGATAGATAGATAGATAGATAGAGAGAGAGAGAGAGAGAGAGCTCAGGAAACCAACACCAAGGACAGAGAAATGGTGGATAATTGTGACAGATATAGGCTTAACACCAGCTGAGGCATAACTGCAGTGAGCACAGTTTAGATACAAGGTACACGATAGGGAAATAGCTGTGTGCTATGGAGACAAAGCAAGTTATAGGGAAATTGTGGACAATTGAAACAGCATCGATACACACAGAAAACATGAACGTGCCTTCCATTGGTGACATTTCATACATATGATTTGTACTTTAGCAAGGTGATTTTAAAATCACAATACTCGGGAAAGAATTTCATATCTTACTTGTGACCCACATTCTCCTGGATTGAAGTTCTTGTTAGAAGATGTATAAATAAAGACTCATACCGGAAATACAATACTGCCTTGTAAGAGAGACACAACCGACCTAGTTTTTGTAGTGAATGCAATATAAATGCATCAAACAACTTGAAAAATGAAATTCAATTAAGAATAATCATTCAAGACATCGTTCATTTATTCACCTTTCAATGCAAGTGTTTTACTGAATAATCTTATGAAAAGTGTTACAATAGTAAATACTGCAAATACTGGCAGAGTTGTTCCTGTTCTCAGTATATTTAGCAAATTGTGCATTGTCAACCGGTTTTATAAGTGGCAGCAAATGATAGTGATACGAGACAAATACATTCCAATCTGAGTCATTTAAACAATAATTGTAATTGCAAATACAGTAGTTTGTTTTATTTATACTTTAGTCAATTATTATTATTATTGTTATATTATTACTATTATTATTATTATTATTATTATTATTATTATAGCCACACTTAATCAACTAATTTTGCTCCAAACATAATGTAACAATATCTATCCATGCAGCAACTGATAAAACATTAAAACTCAATATAGCAAATATGCACAGACTAAACCAGATGACTTAGATTACAATGTAAAATATAACAAGGTGGACTTTCCTAAAATGAGTTTTCAGTTTACGCTTAAACGAGTATAGCGTGGGACAAGCTTTGATATCCTCAGGGACACTGTTTCAAACGTTTGGCGCTGCCACAGCGAACGCACGGTCGAGACAGCGGAGTTTCGACTTGGGTACTTCTAACTGCAACCGTGAACTAGAACGAAGAGTCCTTTTTGGTTTGTATAACACTAAAGAGGTCTCTCGGGTACGCTGGCTGACCTGTTGTCAAAACTTGAACGTGATAACTGCTATTTTAAAGGTAATTCTAAAGCCAATGTAACTGCCGTAGCCCATCTGTGATACGGTCCTACTTTCTCCGCTTTAAACCAAGCCTTGCTGCGGCGCTTTGCACGCACTGCAATTGATCTATCAACTTGGTACTAATGCCATACATCAGACTGTGAATAGGGTTTTCGTTTCTTCTGTGGTCAAATTTTTGCGAATTGACTACAGCTCTCCTGGGTTAGCATAACTAACGCGGACGGCATGTTGAACATGAACGCACATCTTGAGAACCGAGTCCAGTCAGACACCAAGTTCACGAAGGCTTGTGCAATTTCTACTGTTCAATTCTGATGCTATCGTATTCTGTCTTTGGCAACTGTTTACTGGCATCAACGATCATGAATTCAGTGTTGTCACCGTTTAATTTAAGTCTGTTCTCGTTCATCCATTTGCAAATGGAACCAAATCCATCCTACAATTTTTCCTTGTAGCATGCTGCGACTCGGTACTGTTTGCGTTCAGTGACGTATGGAGTTAGGTATCATCCGCAAACAATCTCAAACAACGATGTTCTAAAATTTATGAATAAAAATCTTTTATCAATTCCACTGCAGAATATCATGGCTAAATACTTCCCATCTGAAGCAAATGCTGGATATTTACTTTGCTGTCTTTCTTCTGAGATCAGATCCTCCAAAATGTAATCCTTTTCCGGAAATGACTGCACCATTTTGTGGTAACACAATACAAAAACAAACGATCAAGCTTAAAAAGGAAAACAAATTGTATCTGTTAAACATTAAAAAGACGCATGCTTTAATCGAAACTATGTTGAATGCAAACAAATAGGATGTGAACGATTTGTGAAATATGTGTGTATCTGTACTCAATACTCAGTATCCGTATGAATTGTGCTATGAAAAAAGAAATAATATGTATAAGAAAATGACAAATGTCTTTGAGAATCAGATTTTATCTCATACTCGGTTCTTGGTTCGTTTGTTTTCAGCAAGGAAGCTTATTTTAGTTCAGTACCTGTTATTTGTAATATCAATCTTGATCATATGATGTTTGCTTTCAATGTTATTTCAAATACAATTAAATCAAACCTTACCATTAAAGACTTGGTATTGAGGATCATTCCCTGCTATTGCAAATGCACACATAAGTGATAAGAGAAGTACAGCCGATGAATCGGGTATTCCGATTGGTGTTGACTTTGTTAATTTAAACATATTTCTTCGCTATGACGTCAATGTATATTACTTGCTTAAAGATCAGTAAATATTCTTTGCATCATTTAACATTGAAATCTTGAACAAATAGTAAAGCTAGTCAAACACTTCGTTCGTCCAATATTTTTTGGTGGTGATGTTTTACGAGGTTTTCGTTTTTAGATCTTTCTTAGATCTGTAGATTTTGTAGATGTTTAGATTATGAGTCACTCTCACTTCTTCTTTGATATGGAGATCAATGTTTTCCTCGCATTTACTTTTTTCTTTTTCTTTAGATTTTGTAGATTCTTAGACTTTTACTACATATTGGAACAAACTGAATTGATATAAGCGTTCATGCTTACGGAATTTTAGACGCAATTAGTTGGCAGCTTTATAATAGCTCCTTTGTCAGTTTTTTCCCGTTCGAGTATATTAATCGAAGCTAAACAATCTTTTATCGTCGTATTATCGCTGGATGATCAGAAGGTTTAAGTTAACTGGGAATGCAATGCCACAGCTGATTGTGTAACAACCAAACCTGTCTTATAAAGTCCTTTCCCTGTTTTAAAGAGCTATCCCCTGTTACAGAGCAATATTACTGTGTTTCACGCACTATCAGTAAATAAAGCTCTGGCCCTGTTATATAATCTTACTCCCTATTATAAAACTCTATGCGTCTGTTATAGAGCCCTATCCCCCATTATAAAGCCCTACGCTCCGTTATAAAACTTACTTCTTTGTTATAAAGCCTTATCTCTCTGTTATAAAGATGCGCCGCTCTGATTTAAGCACTGGCTTTCTGTTTCTCAGTACGGACAAAATACGCGGTCACAACTTTAGTTAAGGCAATCACTTAGCCTGATCGTGAAGTCTGATGACATAAATAGCTGAATCCATCTAAAAGAGGGAACAGCTGGTAATCGCATGAATTGGTTACGAAAACGTCATTATTGTTATGCACTACGTCATTGGTATGATGTTTGGAAATGTGTAGCTAAAAGCCAATTACTATCAATGTCACAGGTTTATTTTTATAATAATGGCATTGTTCAAAGTAATGGCCTGTGAGTCGATTACCATGCCACATTTTCAGAAGTGAACTTCGCAATCATAATCGCCATACAGAATAATCGCAAGGTGGTGAATAAAAATATACTTTTAAAGAGGGAAAATGACATAAATGCATTTAATAATTTGTCCAATAAAATAAAATAGATATAAAATTAGGAATAACATAGAAATACAAATAAAATAAGAATAAAATGAGATATTTGTTTACAGTG
The DNA here is from genome assembly GCA_949752745.1 of Protula sp. h YS-2021. Classification (NCBI taxonomy): domain Eukaryota; kingdom Metazoa; phylum Annelida; class Polychaeta; order Sabellida; family Serpulidae; genus Protula; species Protula sp. h YS-2021. The sequence continues at coordinate 71,888,996 of OX457029.1, forward strand.
ACAGTCCTTTATTTACATTTGATACTAAATTTCTCTCTGAATAATCTACTGCAGACCGCCTTGTGCATGATAACTAACAGTCGATATTGAATACAAAATTTTCTATAATGCAAGCACATTGATTTTCATTTTCTTTACCAACCACCATTGGGACTAAGTCGCTTTGGTTTTAATGAGTCCTAATTTTATTTTATTCAAATACTGATACTTTGTTATTTTGATGCAATATAAATGTATTTTCTTTCAGTGTGGTTTTATTTCTGAATTTTGATGCATAGATCAAATTGGTATATCCTACCTATTTCAATAAACATTCTATTTTGAAAAGAATTAAGCGACATTTGTTATTACGCAAATCCACATTATGTAATAAAAGCGAAGTATGTAATTGTATCTCAAAATCAAGTTCGATTAATTTATAGTACCACACAAAGTAGATGTTCATACAGACTATTTCGTTGTGACTTATTTGTGATATATGTTAACAATATTTTGGTTCTTGTTCTTGACGTGTTTGCTTACAATCCAGGACAAATGCCTAATTCTTCCCCTACCTTTGAGGCCCCGGATTTCAGTATTTCAGTGAAACTCCTTTCCAATTAATTACCAGTCGCATTAATGTACGCTACACGCTAATTGAAACACCATAACCTTTTGATACTGTCATAATCTCCTAAATAAAAGTATGGTTAGTAGTCACTCCCATAACAGCTTCGGACAATTGCTTTCATGTTGCAATTTGCAATTGTTTTCACATTGGTAGGCTAGGCAATTTGCTTTGCATATTGGACACACAAAGAACATTTTTTCAGGTACAGGTTAGGTCTCTTGTTTATAGGGATATAATAAATATAAAAGTATAAAGAACAAGTGTAAATGTGAAGTAAGGTTTTATCTTGGTGGGAACAAATAGAGCATTTTCCGGATACAGGTTAGGCTTCATTTTTATCGGGATATAATGAATATAAAAGTGTAAAAAGCAAGTGTAAATGTGAAGTGAGGTTTTATCTTTAATATATTCAAAAGCAAATAGAATTTTCATTGTAATGAAAACCTGAAAACCTGCTGTAAAAGAAATCGAACATTGTTGTTGTTTTTAAGGACTGTTGTCAAACCTGTCCAACAAATCCAAAGTGATTCATATATGTCGACGAAAGCTCTTTGCGCAACATCTATAGCAAACACTAACTGAGCGAGATGAAGGTTGTTGGACCATTGCGTGATGACGGAATATTTTATATTATATTTTTATTAGCATGCTTTTCGATGTCAGTGCTATGTCTTGGATTAAGAATTGTATTGCATTTCTTCTTGAAACACTTTCAAACAAAGTCTATGACGTTTCAGTTTCACTTTTGTTTGGCTCGGTGTGTATCATTGATAAGCTTAACCAGTGCCATATTTGCCAGACATGCTGATTGGCTATGTTATATTGCCGCCATATTGGAACACTACTGTTTACTCTGTTCGTTTGTATGGATGAGTATTATGGCATATGATGTGTTTATTAGGCTTAAACGTTTAGAAAGAATTCAACATACGAATAAGCCAATAAAGTGGAAGCAAATCTGGAAACATTTGTTAACCGGCTGGGGATTGCCTCTTCCTGTCGTATTAATAGCCGTTTTACTCGACAATATGAACACTATAAGACATAATTTAAAACCAAATTATGGTGAGAAATGCTGGCTGGAGCCGTCTGGAATAAAAAAGTTCCTATACTTCGCGCCAGTGATTATCTCTGTAATGTTCAATATGATTTTATTTATGATGATTTGTTTGCATTTAAGAAAGGCATTTAGTACAAGGGAAAGAATTAGCAGCGCAAATGAGATGCACCTGGCCACGTATGTAAGGTTATTTATTTTGATGGGACTCGCTCATATTCTACTATTTCTCAAACCTTATGTGGATCATGTTATCCTATGGATATGCTTCATAATAATATTCTCTGGGCAAGGAATTTATATAGGTATTGCATTTGTATTTACAAAACAGGTTTACGAATGTATATGTAAGCACAGCTCTACAGCACCAGCAGTAGACAGAAATAGGAAAAACAGGATGCATGAGAGGGACCTTCCCCAAACGATAGATTGTAACAGAGATTGGATATGAGATTACTTATAGAAACTGTTGTGATGGCAATTAATATACAAGTATGGGATGATCTGTGGGTCACCAGTTGACGCGTGAGGTCACCTTTGTTGACCTGGCCCACAAATTCTATGCATTTAAATAAATTGATTTGATGTGCAACAATTTATTGTTTGTGTTCCATAGTGCATGTGTACGTTCAACACATGTACCCATGGTTTGAAAGGCACACGTGGGTTCATTGTTTGACTTGTGTTGAACATTTATTGAGCATTGGTCAACTCTTATTTATATTTTGCGGGTCGAGGTCATTTTGATTTCATTATGGGCAGCGATGGTATAGGCATAAGACGTGCCAGTGTGGCTTGTTAGGCTAAGGCAGCTCTTTGTAATGTGCTGGTCTAAGCAGCCATTTGTGATGTGTTTGGCTAAATGCAAAATGCCAGCTGTATTAAATAAAATGGATATGGGCTAAAGAAAAAGTCTCGTGGAAATATGTGTTGATCTCTTGTTGGTAATTTAAGAACGTGTAAACGATTCACTGAGTGAATTAATTTTATGTTGGGTTAAGTTAATTTGATATCGGGTTAACTTAATTTTATATCAAGTTAATTTAATTTAGGTATATCATTTAGTAATGTATTAATTTCTTCATATAAATATGAGTATTTTGTGAGGGGGTGATATAGATTTTGCCGTGCATTTGAGAAGTAAATATCTGATTGAGGGAAAGGGAATCTAGCTATTTATGAACTGAGAATAATGAAGAATTTTGGAAATGTGTAAAAACAAAGCTTGATAGAATTCAACTTTAAAGTGAATATTTATGGTGTTTATTTATTCCCATAATTTTTTGCACGGATGAGTGGTGTCGGGGACACGATTTGACCAATGTCGTCTGTGTGACCTTGTGATGTCGGTCATCTGACTTTGTCTGTGTGACCTTATGTTGGCGGTGTTTTGAGTGGGACTGGGAAAAAGATTCGATTGATACCGTTGCCTGTGTGACCTTATGAATATCTCCATCTTATGTGACATTACGGTATTAATGGACGTCGCTCATTTAAGCCATTCGTCGTCTGACCTTTGATAAAGTTACAGGTCACGTGTCCTGTTTTGAAGTCAATCATATGTATGGGAGTTTGGCGGATCTTTGTGATGCGTTGCCCGTCTGCGTGTGACCTTTTTGATGACGTCACCAGCCTGCGTGTGGCTTTTTCTGATGAGGACACTAGTCTGAATGGTCTTGGTGATGACGTCATTCGTCTGTGTGGGACCTGCTTAACATCGTTAGTCTGTGGTGACCTTACCGAGGTCACTGTGTGTGGGATTATTTAACTGGGACATACAATTGGGTTGAAAAAATGATAAGAGTTTTTTGTGTTGGTACCTTTTTATTGTATTTTTATGTATATAACATGCGAGTAAACTTTTCACATTTTTGGGGCTAGTATTTATTAGTATTTGAAACACTTACACTGGGACCTTTTCAGCTGCTAGCAGACTGTTCTTTAGTTAAATAAATGGGGGCTCGTATTTACTTTACTACAATTTTGGGTGCTCGTCCTCGACTGGATGGGAAATCAAATTGTTCTGATGTGGATTGGATAATTAATTTAGTAATTTTTAAACTGATTTAATGTCTTATTATATATTATCGATTTGTAAATTATTATGAAGTGTTAAAAACTTGTTTCATAATTGTAAAGGGTCAAATCAAGGAAAGAATGGTACTCGTCAGCACTTTAACAAGACTTTATTAGTAGTATCTCAATGCTACTTAGTATCTCAAAAGTGTGTCTCCATCGCATTAGTGAGTTGCACTTAAGATAGCAAGTTCTCTACATAGATTGAAAGACAAAGTGTGACCGCAGGTACCCGATTTTGTCTTCAGCTTTTGCATTCAACAAGATATTTGCTTGTCTAACTCGTCGGGTAAATCGAGTGGCAAGAAATACTTACTGATGAGATATGTCTTATTTAGTCTTGTGTAAAAAACCAGCTGGAATCGTGTGTTCAATTCGATTTGCAGAATTCAAATTCATGTCTGTAGAATCTAAGAAAACTTGGATGTAGAAGAAAAATACATGTAGAAGTTGCTTAACATTTAAGTTGCTTTTTATCGTGAAGTCCGGGGAGACTGTACTGTTCTTCCCGTGAAAGGTCTTAGGTTAGTTATTAAGAAAGAAAAACGAGTACAGAGTGTGTGCTGTTTGTTCGTTGTCAGTCCGTCGGTATATCAGTTCGTTACCTCTTTACACTAGGCAAACAAGTACCATAATGTGAGTCTGTCTGTGGATCCGTCGACTCATACTTACAGTCTTCAATATACAGTGCACCTATACAAGCCTTTTCAGACAGAAAAGGTATTGCTAGGGTCGCAACTGAACTTCTTCCAATTACGTTAAGCAAGCAACTGCCTCATATCTTATCATTATTCTAAACCACAGGAAATCTAAAATAAAACAGCATCAAGTACAGTTACACGGTCCGACTGGTATTTTTTTCATTGTCCGTCTTTTAAATTATTTCTTTTCAGAAACTTATAGATCTACATTTAAAAAATGCACATATAAATTTTAAATTCAACACAAAATTTAAACTTTCAAAATTATTATATACTTAAACATTTAAATGCTTGATAAAAAATTAGATCAGTTACAAACCACAAACATTTACAAAATATTTATATTATTTGAAAAACTTACAACTTGGACGCAGATAAATTAACAGCAATGTCATGGATTTTGTATCGAAAGACATGACAGGTCAATTGTTCGAGAAGGAAAGAAAGAACTACTGGAAAAGGAAAATTTACAACTTCAGGCCCAAATGAAACTGAAAACTTTGAAAGAAACCGACAACTTGAACAAGAAAAATTTGAAAGAGAATTACTTATGAAGAAAGAAGAATAGGAATATGAATTACAAATTGCAATTGGAATTACAAAGTAAAAAGATAGCTGGTGAACGGAATCAGTCGCTGATGTCTACTGGACACAAACACGGGCCAAAGGGTCCTAAGCTTCCATACTTTGATGAAAACAAAGACAACATAGATGCATACATTCGACAACTTTAGCGCTTCACCACATCTAATGAATGGCAAGAAAAACTCAACGCTTTATTACGAGGAAAAGCTTTAGAAGTGTACGCTTAGATGCCCGCTAGTGACGTCAACAATTACCAAAAGCTTAAGTGGGAACTTTTAAAGAAGTATCAAGTGACAGAAGACGTTTTCATTCCACAAAAATGGAACGTGGAGAAAATGAAAGCAAGTTTATAGCAAAGCTGTCTTACAGCTTCGACAACTCGCTTGAGACTTTTGAGGGATTGAGGAACTTTACGATAGCCGAGAAATTTTTACACGCTTGTCCTACTGAAGTTTCAATGTACATCAGAGAGAGGGAGCTTCACGACTTGAATGAAATATCTCATGCTGCAGAAGTACACATGGAAGCCAATCGTATTCAACCCAAACAAGCAGATAAAAAGATACAAATTAAACCAAAGGAGACATTTGGCAAAGACAACAATTCTTCAAAGGCACAAACCAACGACAGTATAAAAAATCAACAACATATCACTTGTTTTTACTGCCAGCAAAAGGGACATAAACACACAGTGTCGTGCAAAGCAAAAAGCTATGAATGCCTCAGCCGCTGTTTACGTGCAAGAAGATGACAGTTTGGAGCCTGAACTAGAGAAGCAGACGCTATCAGCTTGCATAGCGGCGTCAAACGGCCACCATTGCAAGAGTCGGAAGAGAAAACCAGCGGATCCATTAACAAGCATGGAATGTGCTAACGCTTTACTGGAAGATAAACACTTCATGCAACTGTTACCAATCGTTAAAAGCATAGTCAACAACACAGAGGTTCAAGTTCTGCGTGATACAGGTTGCACTACAGATTTTGTGAAACCACAGCAGTTTATTAACAAAAAGGGACGACATATTTCAGCAGAGCAAACAGCTCGCATCACATAGTTTGCTGAATTGCATATCGCGTCTGCAATTTACACAGGAGTTTTGGAAGTTTTGTGTCTTGATGAACCACTTTGTGATGTGATTCTTGGAAATCTTCAAAAAATTATAGAGCAGCCTAACGACTTCATGTCCAATAAAACACAACAAATAGACAAACATTCAATGAAAAAAGTCAATAGACAGTCAAAGTACACCAGCGGTCTCAACAAGGAACAAAGCTACGGAACAAAACAAGCCACAATAGTCATTGAAGATTCCTATTCTTCCAGAACTGGGTGATAATCATCAATTCAAGACATGTGAAGACAAAGACCCAACACTACACCAAGCAAGGAAATGGTGTGAGATCAAGAAGTCAAAAGTGAACGAAGAGGCAAAGGAAGCCAAAACCTTTGAGAAGTTTCAAGGATTGTTGTATCGCACAACGTATTCCATAGAAACCGGCAACGAAGAGAGGTTACCAAAGAAGTACAGACAAACCGTGATTAAATATGGTAACGAATCAATCATGGCAGGACATATTGGTATTCATTAAACAATCAAAAGGATACAGTCGAACTTTTATTGGCTACATATGTATGGCGACATTTCTAGATTTTGTAAATCTTGCGACATTTGCCAACGTACAGTACCTCGTGGTATGATACCAAAAGCGCCAGTAGTGAATTTACCAATCATAATAACGCCTTTTTCCACCTTCTGCCAGAAAGTATAGGTACATTCTAACTCTGACAGGGTAACAAGGCATCCAAAGGCAATACCATTACCAAATATCGACACGGTTTCAGTAGCCGAAGCATTGCTGAAGACATAGGAATTCCTCAGGAAATTTGAGCGACTATGGTACTCAATTTACATCAGATGTGATGAAAGAAGTCCACCGCCTACTGTCACTCAGAGCCATTAATACAACACCGTATCGTGCTAAATGTAACGGTCTTTGCGAGAAATATAATGGCGCATTAAAACTAATAACAAAGAGAGTGATACAAGATCAACCAAAAGAATGGGATCGCTTCATTGAATAACTGCTATTTGCATATCGAGAGGCACCTTTGGACAGCTTAGCAGGATTTTCGCCCTTTGAGTTGATATATGGGACTACAGTGCGCGGTCCAATATTCATTCTGAAGGAAATCTGATCAAAGGAACAGACAGGAGGAAGTCAAAAACACTTATGAGTATGTGCTCGATCTAAGCTAACGACTTCAAGAAACGTGCAAACTTGCAGCAGAAGGACTTCGGAAATCGCAAATCAAACAGAAAAGCTACTTCGACAAGAAAGCTACATCGCGAGTACTCAAGACTGGTGATGAAGTTCTCATCTTACTCGAAAACCGATAACAACAAACTTCTTATAAAATGGAAGTGACCTTACGTCGACAAAGATCGAGTTGGAATCAACAACTACGCCATACAGCTGCTTGAAAGAGTGAAAATTTTTCACAAAAACATGCTCAAACAATACTTATGACCAGCTCCAGAAACAAACGTGGTTTCAGTTGCAGCTTCAGCTAATACTTTTAAAGACGACCAGGTGGACAGCGAACATCCTGACATCGTTGGTATCAGCAACTGCAAACAAGAGGAAACTTATAAGGATGTCAGTATCAATCCTGATCTCACAACAAAACAAAAGCAAGAATTCTCAGCCCTCATCAAAGAATATTTTCTTCAAGACCAGAAGTAACCAACTTGGGTGAACACAAAATAACTCTTACAGATAAAGAACCAATCCAATGGAAACCACATCCTATACCAGTCGCTATGTACAACAACGTGGAGAAAGAAAAATAGCAGTAATGTTAGAGATGGGAATTAGTGAGCCTTTAGATTCTCCGTATTGCTCTCCAAAAGTAATCGTTAAAAGAAAGATGGATCCGTGCGTAATTGTCAAAACATGTGACAGGTTAACAAAGTGACAAAGTTCGATTGCGAACCTATGCCAGACATTGATGCAATACTTCTGAAAGCTTGACTTCTGCAAAGGGTTTTCAGTCACACTGTTACCTGGAAAGAACAACTTATTTCTCTTAGAGCCTTGTTTGAAAGGATTAGAGCTGCTCGACTTACAGTGAAACCTTCCAAGTGTTTCTTCGGATACACTGACATTGAATTCACTGGCCATCGTATCACAGAAGGCTTGCTGATGACACAAGAAGACAAAGTTCAGAGGATTCAGGAGACAAATGAACCTTAAACCAAGAAACAATTGAGATCCCTGTTGGGACTGGCTGGATATTATCAGAAATTTATCCCAACAAAAATCGAATCCCTCACCAATTTAACGAGAAAGAATCAACCAGATCGCCTAAAGTGGACTGCTGAACACGAGAAAGCCTTTGTAGATCTCAAAACAGAAATTAGCAAAAACAAAAGCCGCTCGTGTTGCGAACAGATGCATCCGATTCTGGACTTGTTTTAGCTGTGCTCCTGCTGAAACACCAGGAAATGCTTTTTCCAATATCATATATAAGCACGAAATTGTTGCCACGCGAAAACAATTACTCTGTTATGGAGAAAGAGTGCTTAGCAATCGTGTGGGCAATCAACAATTCAAACTGACCATCAGTCTTTAGCTTACCTGAACAAGGCTAAGTTCAACAACCAGCGTGTGATTCGTTGGGCCCTGATGCTTCAAACCTACAGATAAATTGAGTATATAATGGGTGGGGAGAATCTGGGTGCTGATTTCTTGAGTTGGAATGTTTAAGACGTATGAAGCTAGTTTATGGTATATACGTGTTTAAACTCATAAAAATGTAGTTGAATAGTCATGTCATTATATTAATTGCCTTGGAAGGGGCATATATGTTGTGATGGCAATTAATGTACAGGTATGGTATGGGCTGAGGGTCACCAGTTGACGCGTGAGGCCACCTTTGTTGACCAGGCCCATAAATTCTATGCATTTAAATGTTTTATCTGAAATTTCTAAATTTATTTGATGTGCAACAATTTATTGTTTGTGTCACATAGTGCATGTGTACGTTCAACACATGTATCCATTGTTCCAATGGTTGACAAACATTGTGACTAATGTTTGAAAGGCACACGTGGGTTCAATGTTTGACCTGTGTTGAGCATTTAATGAGCATTGGTCAAATGTTATTTTTCTTTAGGCTTGTTGGGCTAAGGCAGCTCTTTGTGATGTACAGGTCAAAGCACCCATTTGTGATGTGTTGGGCTAAATTCCTGTTGTATTAAATAAACCTCGTGCAGATGTGTGTTGATCGCTTGTTGGTAATTTACGGACGTGTATACGATTTATTGAGTGAGTTTAATTTTATGTTGGGTTAAGCTAATTTGATATCGGGTTAACTTAAATGTATATCGAGTTAATTTAATTTAGGTATATCATTTAGTAATGCATAAATTTCTTCATATAAACATGAGTATTTTGTGAGGAAGTGAACTAGATTTTGCCGTGCATTTGCTAAGTAAATATCTGCTGGAAGGTGTGGGGGGGGGGGGGAATCTAGCTATTTAGAAACTGAGAAAATGGGGAAGTTTTGAAATGTGTAAAAACAAAGCTTGACAGATTTTAACTTTAAAGTGAATATTTATGGTGTATCTTTATTCCCACAATTTTTTGCACCATGTTGATAAGTGGGTCGGAGACAAGATTTGACCGATGTCAACTGTGTGATCTTGTGATGTCGGTCATCTGAGTTCGTCTGTGTGACCTTGTGATGTCGGTCATCTGAATTTGTCTATGTGACCTCATGTTGGCGGTATTTTGAGTGGGACTGGGAACAAGATTCGATTGATACCGTCGCCTGTGTGACCTTATGAATATCTCCAACTAGCGTGACATTACGGTATCACTGGACGTCGCTCATTTAAGCCATTCGCCGTCTTTGATAAAGTTTCAGGTCACGCGTCCTGTTTTGACGTCTATCAGATGTATGGGAGTTTGGCGGATCTTTGTGATGTGTCGCCTGTCTACGTGTTACCTTTTTGATGAAGTTACCCGTCTATGTGTGGTTTTTCTGATGAGGTCACTATTCTGCTTGGGACTTGGTGATGACGTCATTCGTCTGTGGTGACCATACCGAGGTCACTGTGTGTGGGATTATTTAACTGGGACATACAACTGGGTTGAAAAAAATAAGGAGTTTTTGTGTTGTTATTTGAGTATATGTCTTTTTATTGTATTTTTATGTATGCAATGTGTGAATAACCTTTTCATATTTTATAAGCTAGTATTTATATTAGAATTGGAAACACTTAGTCCGTTACCTTTTCAACTTGCTAGCAGACTGTTCTTTAGTTAAAGAAATGGGGCTAGTTACTTCACCACACAAACAGATTATTATTTTCTTTTTAGCCTTTGCTAAATTATTGCATAAATTATTTTAAACAGAGTAAAATTCCTTCGAATATATTTTTTCATCACACGGAGTAACTTGCATACAGTAGCATCACAAAAGTGATAATTTTTCAACCACACAAGCACAGCCTCACATATCTTCTGCATAGTAACTTTGCAACAGAAGTAATCCTGTGTCGACTTCTGAAAATGTTTTCGGCGTTTCCCCAAATTTTGGAACAGTTTCGAATTTGGATATTTGGCCAGTGAAAACTTCAAAATAGGTCCTAGTAAGTATGATGCTGCGGACAAGCCATAAAGATAAAAGAATAGAGAGAGAAATAGAGAGAAAGAGAGAGAGGAGAGAGAGAGAGAGAATAGAACAGAGAGAGAAAGAGAAAGAGAGAGAGAGAGAGAGAGAGAGAGAGAGAGAGAGAGAGAGAGAGAGAGAGAGGAGAGAGAGAAAGAAGACGATTCATATTAATAAGATACCAGAGATATGGATGCTTTAGAAAGCATTTTACCACATATTTTTTAATATATTTGATTATGTTTTGTAAGATATATGCACACTTTTTTATTACTAGCTGTGCTGTAAATGCATTTGCCTTGCAATTCAAACTTTTTTTGTTGACTTTTTGTATTGTCCGCTTTTTAACATGTACATATGCATTGCAAATTAGTCCATATATTATTTTCAGAAGAAAAAAAAACACTTTCCAAAAAGTGTACAAATCGTATGATATGTATGATCCGTTCATCGTAAAGTGACTGTTTCATTCGGTCATCCATCATAACTAAATATCTCTTCTGAATATCTCTTCTATCAATGTTTAAAATATGATAGAAAAGTAATCTTCAATTGTTAACGGGTAATATTCCAAATTTATCTTGTGTGCTAAATTAGGTTTCTTCTCTTTGATATGTTTGATTTGCTGTACGCCACTACCCCCTACCCAGAGGGCAAACACAAAAATATTATTACAGTAAACTCCCGGTTGTGGAAAATCCGGTATAATAAAACTTTTTTTATTTGTGATGAACCAAAATACAAATATAAGAAATAGTAATCATGAATAAGCGATCTAGTTTGAATAAAGATTATGTGCATGCAAGAGTCTTCCAGCATAACAGGTAACCGGCATGTCGAGATCTCCACACACAGCAATGACATCTTTAAAATTTGACTTTAAAACTCGCTACTGCTAAGAAAAGGTAGAAGAGTAGATATATACATTTATATTTATATATAGCACATAAATGCTATGTATATATAGCTTTCGAGACCGAATGCCCTTGGGACCGCGAAATTATCGGGACAAAAAACTGGCCTCGATAATTTTGATGCCGGTGCTACATGTCATATATTTGTTGAAAACATAAAATTTTGTTGTCATTGTACACAATTAATATCGGAATATCAGTTACACTCTATTATTTTGTGTGTGTTTTTTTTAGATTTTTAGTTTTATTATTTTTCTCTTGTATATGTTACATATTGTATAAAATGGGAATTATTGTGACCGCCTTAAAGTTTCGACTTTAAAACTAATAATATTTACTTTTTATTTTATGCGTAATTTTAATATTTTAATATCTTTAATATTGACTTTCAATCAAAAGTGTTCAAAAATTTAAATATATTCATAAGCAAATCAAAAAAAAATATGCAAATATATGTGGTTCCACTAATACCATACATATAACACACATATATATATGCTTGGTCCCGGCAATGCCTAAAATATCCTTATATATACCTGGTATATATATAATACACACAAATATATATATATATATATATATATATATATATATATATATATATGTATATATATACATATATATATATATATATATATATATATATATATATATATATATATATATATATATATATTTGTGTGTGTATTCTAGATCTTTCAGTATTTATTTCATGATCGTCAGTCAGGGAGACAGTAGTGTATAACGGCCTGACTACGCGCGAGGAAAAGAATAGAATACATTTGTGTAAAAAGTCATGAAATAAGAATAAAACTACACGCACGTTTGGGCTACTCTGATAACCCTCTCTGAGCCTTGTGACAGTTTTCACTCATCTTTGTGGCTCCTGGAAACAGAGCCACAGGCTGTGGGAAAGTAGTAGGAAAAGGCCGGTTTTGGACCACTTGATGACGTCATACTGGCTAGAAGTGACGTCATACTGTCTGGACCGGAAGTGTTGTCTTAACCGGAAGTGTTGTCTGGACCGGAAGTGCTGTCTGGACCGGAAGTGAGGTCACGATAAGCGTTAGGATAGGCGCGGCCATCCATGACGTCATAATGAGGTCATAATGAGGTCATAATGAGGTCATACTGAGGTCATAATGAGGTCATAATGAGGTTATAATGAGGTTATAATGAGGTCATGCTGTGTGGCGGCTTCCTAGGGTTTCAGTCAATGATCGTCGAAGTCAATGAAGTCAAGCTTTCATTTCCGAAGTCAATCGACAACAGACCCTAAAAACTGATGACCTCCCCCCCCCCTCGAAATTGTGATTTTTGCATATTTATCCGTTTCAGACGATTCTGAACATTTTTCATTTTTTGGGTCGACCGACCCCCCCCCCCTCGAAATTGTGATTTTTGCATATTTATCCGTTTCAGACGATTCTGAACATTTTTCATTTTTTGGGTCGACCGACCCTCCCCCCTCGAAATTGTGATTTTTGTATATTTATCCGTTTCAGACGATTCTGAACATTTTTCATTTTTTGGGTCGACCGACTCCCCCCCCCCCCTCGAAATTGTGATTTTTGCATATTTATCCGTTTCAGACGATTCTGAACATTTTTCTTTTTTTTTTTTTTGGTTTACCATATACACAAGTAAAATACTGCTGAGTCAGCAATTTTAACAATTTTGAGCAAGTTTGAAAAGTTACACACCATATTTTGATTACATGGAAGTAGCATAAAAGCATGAGTGAAACATATATGTGATAATTCTGCTGAGTCAACAATTTTGAACGAGTATTGAATAAGTTTGAACAAGTTACACACCATATACCATCAAAGTTTTATAAAAGGAAGAGTGACGAGAAAATACTTCACAATGTCGGCATTACTTCTTGACAGATGTATGACTATGGATGACGTCTTCAAAGTGAACTATATTGACTGTGTGTTTTCAAAGCTTCCTGCTTTTGAATCGGATTGGATGCTGCAAGTGAAGAATTTGCATCTGCATTGGGAAGCTGTGGGAAAGGCTATTCCAAGAGATCGTTTCATCCGCTCGTTTCTACATGAATGTGAAGAACTGCATTTACTATCAATTTACAACATTGATTTAGCATTTATCAACGCGAATACAATTTGGGCAACTGACCTCATGTTAGTTGTAGCTACTAGAATTATTCTACATTATGATGATGATGTTCCAAATAATGTATCAGACCTTGTTCGGTTCAACCATGGACGAGTTGAAGTGAATTCAAAAGTTTGCAAGTTCTTTGAAAAGAAAGCTGACTCAGCAGATAGTTGGGTATAAAAGGGAGTGAACTCAGCAGAGTGGAGTCATTTCTCAGCAGACAGTTGGAGGGAGTGGATCATCAATACATTGTGGCAGTCATGGAGAACAAGACAAGCAACGCAGCAGCGCAGCGCAGCAGCAGCAGCAGCATTAAAATTAGTGCTAACTTAACCATTACTGTGGAGCATGGAGAATATGGGCCATTTCTACGCATCACACGTGGAGAGAGATGGTGTGCTTATTCACCATCTTTGTGGAAGATTGTGTGCCAGAGCTTGAAAAATTTACGCGACATTGGCTTCAAACTATACTTAACGCAAACGAAGTGGCTTGAAGTCATTTCATACTTGGATATGCGCTATGTGAGTTTTGTGCGCACGTCACGGTTTGAAGGGAAAGAATACACACATCACATCAACATGAATGATGGTGAATGGGAGACACTGCTTCAGGAGACGGACAACATCAACTCAGCCCTATCACCATGTGAGGAATGTCATGACAAGAAAACGATCATCAAGCTGCAAAAGGGTTGGTCGGATGAAGGTGTCAAAGCTATCCAAGAAAAGGCTGGCTGAAGTTCAGTTGGAGAACATGAACGTGCAAAATCAACTTGGACTTACCTGCGACTATTGCGGTGCTTGTGGATATATGGAGGATTATCATTGCCACTGCCACAAGTATAATTGCAAGTTGTGTGAACCAAACAACTTCTGCGGCAAGTGTGGAGTACTTAAAGTCAGTGAAGCAAAGTAAAAGCCCACAAGACACTGAAACAAGATGGACGCATGTTTTAAAAATGCTTATATTGACTTGATGATTGCTAAACTTGCTTGCTGTGGCACTCCAGACTATCAACTTTATCATTTGGATGCTTTTTGGGATGTTGTACATCATAGTCTTGATGTGATTGAACTGCATTCAAGATTTCTTGGAGAATGTCATAAAATTGGAATAGAAGAAGATCCTGACTTTGACTTTGATTCTGCACTTTATTCTGCTCGTACTGATGTTGAAGTATATTTCACCGTAGTTGATCATTTGAGAGATTGTTGTAAAGAAGAAGAGGAAACCGAGCAGCTTTATCAGGTAACTTTAAAGATATAAAAACCTTTTAATCATCTTTGTAACAACATAGTGAATTGATAACATAACAATGTTTTTCTTACTAGCAAATTTAGTTTTATGTGAGTGGTTTGAACGTAAACAAAGAAAGAATATGATAGAAGAGGCAGCAAATATATTAAAAGATATTTTATTACAGGAAGAAACCGACATGTCAGAATAAAGAAGCAAAGTCAACATGGAGAATCTTGTCCTATTCAGCGGTCATAAGGGCGTTCTTTCAAACATGTTTCCAACACGACTTGAAAAGTATGGACATGGACAAGTGAAGCGTTGTATCAATATGAGAAAGCAGTGTTTCATCACCTTCCAGATATTGCTTCAGCCATTGTGTCATCCAGAAATGGATATGAAGCAAAACGTATTGCTAAAGGGATAAAACCATGTCCTTACCAGTGAAGAGAAGTAAAATGCAAGATGTTTTACAAGTCAAATGGAATCAGTGTGTATTGTTTCGCAACAAGTTGAAAGAATGTAAAGACAAAACTTTAGTTGAAGCAACGTATGATCATTGGTGGTGAGCTGGTGTGAAACAAGTGTCATCTGGATATCCTGGCCAGAATATTATGGGAAAGTTGTTAGAACTGTTTTGTGAGACTTGATGTGCAGTCGTGTGAACATGGAGAAGTGTGTTAAGTGAACAACAACTGGAAAAAACTTGCTGAACTTGACAGACTTGTGCTACATTGCCGGAGCAGCATAACTTGCTAAACCTGACAGACTTGTGCTACATTGCCGGAGCAGCATAACTTGCTAAACCTGACAGACTTGTGCTGCAAGAATCACAAGACTGCATAATGGCGGACATGACACTGAGACAATATATTGTGCAAAAAGCTTATTGTGAAGAAATTTTATCAGCTGTAAAAAAGTTTGCATATTTAGTCTGTCCTGCTTGTCAACATGAAGAGTGTCAAGAACATACTTGTCATACTGCATGTGTTTATACATATTGGAATGAAGCTAAATATTACATTCATTTAGATAAAGTGTTAGAGAATGCAAATCAACGTTGTGAGAAATATGGTGTAGATGCTATTACATTGGATGAACTCAGTCATTGGTTAGTGTTCATTGAAGACCAATGGTCTCCAGTTATTCATACCATTGTATCCATACTTGATTTGTAAAAAACTTGTTAGTTAAGTTATAAATGCATGTTAGTTAAGTGATGTTGGTTGAGTTATAAAATAAAAGCTGTTCTGTTGAGAAGGTGGTTTTCATTCGGTGTGACCATGTCGACGTGGAAAGACTACTTGACCAATATTTACTTCAAACCTGGACAGCCTGGAGCATTTGCTGGTCCTTACAAACTGTATCACATCTTAAGAAAACATAATCAACCAGTCACACATTCACAAGTGAAGAAATGGCTGCAGGATCAAGATGCTTTTAGTTTACTACAACCTGTCAAATACAGGTTCAAAAGACAACGTGTCATTACACGTGGTATTGATGATCTGTGGGATATTGACTTGGCTGATATGGGAAACATAGCTCCCTATAATGATGACATACGCTTTTTACTCATTGTCATTGATGTGTTTTCCAAATATGTCTGGGTACAGCCAATACCTAATAAATCACATACCAGCGTCATACAAGCTTTCCAAAAGATTTTTCATGACACACGACGAAGACCGCGAACTCTAAGGTCTGATAAAGGAACAGAATTTAAAAATAGATGGGTAAAAGCATTTTTGAAGAAAGAAGGAATTCATGCTTATACCACAAAGAATGAAACCAAAGCCAACTTTGCTGAAAGAGTCATTCGTACTCTAAAGGGAATGATGTATCGGTATTTTCTACATAATCAAACCTACCGCTACGTAGACATTCTTCCAGACTTGGTGTACAATTACAACCATAGACCTCATGGTTCTCTTCTTAATAAATATGCTCCAGCCGAGATTCGTAAAGACAACGAATCAAAAGTGTGGAAGTACATGTATGTCGACAAACTGAAATTGAAACCGAAGAAGAAGAAGAAGAAGTATAAATTGAACATTGGCGATCATGTTCGCATTTCTCACATTAAATACGTGTTTCAACGCGATTATCACATCAAATGGACGCAAGAAGTCTTCATTGTCACACATCGTTGTAAGAAGCAAGGAATACATTTGTATCGTGTGAAAGACTTTTTAGATGAAGATATTGATGGACATTTATATGAAGAAGAACTGCAGAAAGTGACAAAAGATATTGAATCTATTTATAGAATTGAAAAGGTCTTGAAAACACGTAAAAGACGAGGAGGTGTGAAAGAATTATTTGTCAAGTGGTTAGGTTGGCCAAACAAGTTTAACAGTTGGGTGAAAGAAACAGACATTCAACAATGAAGCATCCATTTACATGTTTGGTCTCTGGACCTACAGGCAGTGGCAAAACGTCTCTGGTGAAGGAAATTCTAGAACAAAAGTTGATTCAACCCTCTCCAAAAAGCATTTTATGGCTCCATGCAGCAGATCAGCCTTTGTACAAGGGAATGAAAGGCGTGGAATTTTACCAAGGCATTCCAGATGACATTGAAGAGCGTTTTAACCCGAAGAAACCAAACTTACTTATCATTGATGACTTAATGACGAAATGTCATAGTGATGAGCGTATGACACGTCTCTTTAGTGTTGGCAGCAGTCATCAAAATCTAAGCATTATCTTTATTGTGCATAATTTATTCCATCATGGGAAAGAGATGCGAAATATTAGTTTGAATACACATTATATCATTCTGTTTAAAAATCCTAGAGACAGTCAACAAATTAGTACATTGGCGCGGCAAATGTATCCTAGAAGATCTCAATTTCTCATAGAAGCCTATCAAGATGCTACTAGCAAACCTCATGGTTATTTATTCATTGATTTAAAACCAAAGACAAATGATCAACTACGTATTCGTACAGGCATTTTACCAAAAGATACACATTATGTATATATTGATAAAGCAGTGTATGAACAAGAACCAACTCATTTGATCATTCGCATTCAAGATGTCTAAACGTATTCGAGCGAACCAGTCGTTTCTTCATTTGCTTGCACGCAGTGGGCCTAAACGACGTAAATCCTTGCTACAGCAAGCTACAAAGGAGGAATTAACAAGCTTGTTTGAAATTTGTTTGAATATATTGCAAGGACATTTACCCTTAAGCTCAAAACGGTTTAAGGAATTTAAACGTGAACGTCATACGCTACGTACTCTAGCAGATAAGAAGATATCCCTTCGACGAAAAAAGAAGTTGATTAATCAGAAAGGAGGATTCATTGGAGCTATTGCTAGATTGGCATTGCCCTTGTTAGCCAAACTACTGCTAAAATGAAACATACGATGAAAGTGGTCCTCATTCCTGAATATGAATATAAAATGTTGCTAGAAAAGAAGGGAAAAGATGGTGAAATCAAAACGAAAGTGAATAAACTTTTACGTGGGAAACGAACACGTGAAAAGGCTATAGAAATGTCTCAACTTCTTGGTCGTCATTTACGAACAAGTCAGTCTAGGCAGCAAAAGCCCTCATCATCATCATCATCATCACCTGAAAAGCCAGAAAAGTTATTTTTAAGTCATTTTCAACCTATCTATCATGGAAAAATAACACAACTTTTAGCAGAACTGAAGAAATATGGTACGACATGGTCAGACAAGAATGAACTTGTGTTGAAAACGGGCGATATTATAGCAAATTCCAACGTGGTTGATTTGATGAAAGAAGCATTGGTAGCAACAAGAAGAAAAGAACGAGCCATACCACCATATGGCTGGCATCCATTTATCCAGGAAATTGTTGATGCTAATATTCCAAAAACAATGTTTAGTAAAAAGACCACTCGTGACGACATTACAACAGAAATGAAACAACGTCAACAAAGACAGTTTCCTGAAGGATGGGAAAATTTTTAACATGGCTGAAAGAGCTATGTTGTTGCCAAGACACAACTATTCCTGTAAAAATAAGATGTACAAGTGCTTGTTGTGAAGGAGAAGTCATAGATCATGTAGATCATCATCATGATGTGAAAGATCATTTACATACTTGGTCGAATGGCGCGCGCTATCGTGAAGTATATAGACAACGTCAACGCACCTATACCATTTAGTTCCCATCATGGAGTCGACAAGCTTTTACATCACTTTGCCTAGCAATGCGAGTATGAGCTATTATCCCAACAACAAGGCTTCGAATTATCAAATTCGTATGCCTCGAACTATTTATCTGAATGGAAAATATGAAGTGGCTTTAGCTGAAATTCAATATCCACATACATGGACAACGATGAGACATGACATGGACTATTCTATTCAGTATCGACAACAACCACTGACAGAGACACTTGAGACTATTAATATTCCTTATGGCTACTATAGATCCATACAAGAAATATGTCAGGCAGTGAATGAAGAAGCGACTAATTCTATGAAAGATGACCTTAAAGAAGCTATTCGGATAAAGTATGATAAGATTAGACGACGTGTTTTTCTATTTCTAAATTATGGTTTTGAAGTGTCCTTTTCCGCTGGATTGGCTGAGATTTTAGGATTTATCCCAGATCAATGGTATACTGAAACATGTACAGCTGAACATAAAGCGGATGTGAAACAGGGATTTTATACACTGTATGTGTATTGTAGCATTTGGGAACCACAAGTTGTTGGTGATTATTATGTTCCCTTACTACGTTCTGTTGGCATACAAGGTGATGATGGCGACATTATCATGAAAACGTACGGCGAACCGCATTATGTTCCTGTAAACACATCCAAATTTGACATGATAGAAATGAATATTAAGGACGACACAGGCCATAATGTTCCATTTTAAACTGGAAAGGTGATCTGTAAACTTCATTTTCGACCAAAAGCATTATGAAAGCTTATACACACGATCCGTCGGCATATCGCAACCATTTTCTTCGTCAAGTGGGCGGGGAATTACCAGGATTCAAAGGAGCGCGAATCCAATATGGCGATGGTATTGGTTCAATACTGGGATCATTTGCTCGCAAAGCTATTCCACTACTTAAGGCTGGGGCTAAGATCGTTGCGCCACATCTTAAGAAGGCTGCAAAGAATGTCGCGAAAGATGTGACGGGTCGAGTAGCAGAACGTGTGTTTGGACGTGTGTTACCGTCTTTACAACGCGGCGCCTATGTGATCAACACAGACGATCAAGATGAACCAGGAGAACATTGGGTGGCAGTGTATTATGATAAAGACCCTGTGGAATATTTTGACTCTTATGGACTATTCCCTCTCGATGATCGTTTAGACATATTTTTAAGAAATGACTATATGTATAATTCTATCTCATTACAAACGCCAATATCATCATCATGTGGTTTTTATTGTGTATATTATATATTACATAGAGCTCGAGGTCAGAGTATGTTTGATATTGTGAATATATTAAAAAGAAAGGATGGTGATTTTATTGTAAAGGATTTTGTATATAGACATTATAAACCACTGTTTTATTAATGTTGTTGTTGTTATATTAGTTAAGTTGTTGTTATATTAGTTAAGTTGTAGTTAAGTTGTTGTTGTTGTTATATTAGTTAAGTTGTTGTTGTTGTTAAATAAAACAAACCAAGTTTTCAAACAGTCTTGTTTATTGTGTTGTACATACGTTTATTTACAAATTCTTAACTACAAACACTATTTACAAAGTCTATTTACACTATTTACAAACTTTAATTTACAAAGTCTATTTACACTATTTACAAACTCTTAACTACAAACGCTATTTACACTATTTACAAACTTTTATTTTCAATACATTCATCAATGCATGCCATTCATCAGAATCTAAATTGATATAGGTATCATAGACATTATACCCGTGTTTGTAAATGCTATGAAAGCTCACATAACACACATCACCAAACTTTATCACTTTCACAGTTTCATGTTCAGACAGTTTCAGTTCATATCCTTCTTCTAAGTCAATGTCCATCACACGCATAGGTTGTGTCAGCTCAATGGATTTGGTACCCCGCTTGAGTTGTATTCCTCCCTCTTTGAATTCAAGCGTTAGGTTCTTTCCAATCCAATGCTTGTAACAGAGCGTACCATTCCACTGTGTTGAGGGTGATGTAGTCGTAGCATTCTGTAAGCTCGTCATACTGACGAAATTGTACAAACACGTCTAGACCGTTCTCAGTCACACGCACTTCTAATTCATTTGAGACTGCTAGGAGAAAGCCAGGTATCCTGAACTTGTCTAGGTGATCCTTCAACACGGATTGGTCATCAAGTGATAGGACGAGATACTGTCCAAAATGTCTTAGCACAATGTCATCATATTCGTTTCTCAGATATGAGAATCCATGCGTCATTGGTTTATATTCCGTTAAAAAGTCTTCCATCTCGTTCAACAGTCAGATGAACTATGAGCTGTCCCCTTGTCTGCAAAGACGTTTTTATGCTCGCAAGATGGTGAAGAGTGGATGTTGTATCGCTTCTAGGAATCGTAAGACTGCGCGCCAGTTCTTGATATCAAAGAGGATCAAATCTGTATATGGTGTATCTGGCACAACTCCCTTATAATCCTTTGGATAATCCTGTAAAAGATTTCTACAGATTTTTACACGTATGTTAGAATCATATTCAGCTACCGTCACTTCCACTTTATTTTCAAGTCTACGTTTAAACCCAGGTTCAAGTGGTATGTTTTTAAAGTCTTTCCACACTTCAGGTTTAAACCGATGATAACTTGTCTTAGAATCTAGTATCACTTCATTCCTCTCATTGACAGTAAGGTAAACACCACCGTTCAGCATGAGTGCATTCATGTTTTTACCTTGTTATGGGCCACCTTCTTGTCTACGAAGCCTTTTATCCACTTCTTTCACCTGCTTCTTCAGCATTTTCCATTCAGGTATTGTCAGCAAGATACCCTTTTTCGTTGGACGGTTTTTTCCAGTCCCCTCATCTCTGAGGTATTTGCGAATGTTTATCACACCTTCATTACTTTGTTTCATAATCTTGATATACTTTCCATTGCCTAGAGAAAGCATTCCATCCCACGACTGTGGTGTTGGTGCTATCTCCACTTTTAATTTCTTGATGGTATTGTCAGGATGTTTCACAGTCATGTCTTTGACTGTATCAGCAAGAGTATCCATATCCGTTGTTGCAGATCTTTTCCGATTCATGTTGACGCTTCAGTGTTCACACCTCAACTAACTCTAAAGTTGAAGTGTCTCCCCCTTATATACTGTAATGCCCATGCGCCAAAGTGGAATAACCATCACTCATCACATATCGCTTGTCATCAAAAGGAGAGAGAGCCACTTTCCTCAACTTCTCCGAGAAGATCTGGTGGTCATGACTTCGAATGATGTGCCCTGTGGTTATCGTTTGCGTTTGGTTGAACAAACTGTCTCTATACTGGTGATGTTTCATACGTCTTTGACACGCGCGAGTAATGCCTTTAGCCGTACGTTTTTCTTTCCCACCATACATCATACTGTACATTTTCGGTCGAAGTCCAACAAACTCTTCTATGGGAATACCCGCCGTCTCATCTTTCATTTTCCCAAGCACTTTCTTGTTCACGTTGGAATGCAGGAAATGATCTGGGGGATAGTCACTTGTGTCGAACAAGTCGGCATCTTCCTGCATGTCTTTGTAGATATCTTCCGTTTCTATGTCATAACATAGACTGTCGGTGTCGCTGAACAACAGCTTGGCGTCGGGATACTTGGTCATGATGTAGTTGTAATGAAAGTGGAACATGAGCACCTTGCTGAGGTCGAGAATGGTGAAACCAACTTGAATGGGTTTATCCAGAAGCAGATCCACTTTGCGCAAATGTACCGCGGTCAAATCTTCGTTGAAAATTCTAAATTTGTGGAAGGAAGGTTTGGCCACAAGTTTCTTGAACCGCTTTTCTTTGTGAACAAGTTCCACATTCATGCGTTTTCTCACATTTTCCATGGTTTTGCCAAACACAGAGTTGTTCATCAGTTTGAAAAAGTCTTTCTCAAACGAGTTCTTGGCCAACTTTCTCTTTTCCGTGTTCAAGGAGATGTATTTCTCCAACCATTTGCTCTGTGCAAACATGATGGCACGATGCACCTTCGTGACTTTCAATCCCAGTGAGACATATTGCTGTAAATTTCTATAATGAAGCACATATTTCTTCTTGTCGCACAAGTTGGGAATGAGCTTTTCACTAGGTTTGCCTTTCATGTTTAGATCTTTCCGCAGCTTCTGACTATGTTTTGACAATTCTCCCACTTTCACACATTTCCGTTCTGGAGCCACTGGGTAGTGATTATGATGATCATGGATTGAATATGGGTATTCCAAATCCACTTCTAAAATGTATCCAATCTCGTCATCTTCATCCACATCCATAAAGTCAATGGATTCTGGCTCGCTCACCCACATAAATCCACTTTCCGGCATGCTTTGCGACATGGCCCAGCCATACAAGTTGTTTGCATCCAGGTACGTCAAGTAGTTGGTTGGTTTCGTGGGATCGTAATCTGCTACGTAGGGGTTATTTGCTTTCGCATACTTGTGTGTGATGACAGATATTCCTCCCCGTAGACCTTGTTCAACCATTTGGTACATGTCAATGTCGTTGATCAATTCCAATTTCACCTTTGTCGCTTTCAACATGGCATCCCACGACAGTCCTGGCGCTGTATAGTAGTGAGCAG
Organism: Protula sp. h YS-2021; assembly: GCA_949752745.1. NCBI lineage: Eukaryota > Metazoa > Annelida > Polychaeta > Sabellida > Serpulidae > Protula > Protula sp. h YS-2021. Next base: position 71,912,691 of record OX457029.1, read on the forward strand.
GATCCAATTCATACGTGTTGAGACATACGTGACGAAAGTTTTCAAACACGTCAGCCAGCAGCAACACATCTGATTTCAGGTACAGGTCATGGTATTCACCAAATGTAGTACAATGGAATGTCTCCCACACCTTCTGCGCATGCGCATAATCCTCATCGCTAATGTCTTCTTCACTGAGCAGGCTGTAAAACTTGTCTTTGGACGGCAGTTGTGTTTCAGAAAACTTGGATGGCTCATCCACGTAATCGTAGGGGTACACTCCCTTTCTCAACAGTAACTCTTGTTGGTCGCTATCGTGAATGTGTGACGTCATGTGATAAAAGTTGTCTTTCCCTCTGCTGCCAGGTTGGATACCAGCTTCTGTAGAGAAGTACTCATGAACTGAAAGCTGTCTGTAAATTTCAGATTGCTCATGGTGAATGCAATATATTTCTCAACGGTGTTGGGAATGACTGTAATGGTTTCGTTTTTGAACTTTCCAATTTCTTCCATGATCAAATGGCTGTCATAGCCTCGTAAATTGTGGAAAAACACAGGAATGATGAAAGAATCTTCAACATCCTGCTGATCCTTTCGAAATCGTAATTGTAAATTGCATTGACTATGTGCAGCTCCGCGGTATTTGCCATTGATATGGTCATGATCTCTCACATGATCTGCTCCTAGAGGCTCATGACAAATGTAACAATCTGTGGCGTTCTTATAATGCTCTTCATCTTCATGAGTCATCACCATTTTCTTTTTCTGTTGTAAACCATGCACAATACGATCACGCTCATTCACCATATGGTCTAAAAAGACTTTCACAGCATTGTCTCCTCGATACACGACTGGAGCACGTGTATCATACTGGCTCACAACCACATAGGCGAAGCTGTTTGGACGATGATGCTGATACCTAACTTCTTCATGCTTTTTGAGAAACATTCAAAGTCTGCATAAATGACAAACGGCGCTCGCTGTTGTTTGGCTACATTCTTGAACTTGATGAAGGGTTCCTTGGGGAATGATAAACGTTGTGCGCCATGCTTGCCACACACTTCACGATGCTTGTCTAACAGATCTTGCCGCTTAAACCCGTGAAGACAGTTGAAACAATAAAATGCTGCATGCTGATGGTTTGATCGATAAGCCATAAGTCTGCTGAAATTCTTGATGAGGCAGTAATGTCTTGTCTTGTCATTGCTAATCAAAAGTAAGTTGATTTCTCTCGCACTGGTGTTTCGACTGAGTTGTATGGGAACAACGACATCATGTTCATATCCAAACACGTTAATGGACACATCATTCTCCTTTTCAAATTTTGGAATGTCTGTAATCGGTGTTGGAAATGTCATGCCTTCCACCTTCAATTCGTTCTCAAATGGTGTGTAATGACTCACGCGATGTGAGTTGTTCTCATGGGGGTGAAGGTGAGCCAATACAGACCATAAGAAGCACTTGTTGTCTTTATTCTGAATGTTTAACACACTTAATGTATTCTTTACTTTCTTCGGCAGTGGGATAAACTGCTCGCTTCCAGAGGCGCTGACGTAGCTGTATGTACTTCAATGAATAATATGTTATCCAACACCCAACCAGAGCCTTGTCGCTCATGTTCATCAAACCTGGTAAACAATTCTTTATAGGCTTCTGGTAAGTCCTTCTCAATATCCGTTGGATTGTATGCTGCATATGTCGGACTACTGATGAAGGCATTATCCACCTGTTCTACCATCACGCCTTCAGCATTTGGTGTCATTTTCTTGAAGCGTGCATGTACCACAATGTACCATTTCATGCCATGGTTTAACGTCTCTAGCAAATGTCTCTTAATCCGGTTCTCTTGTTGTCGCATTTCAAGTAGCCAATCCGATCCATCTTCAGGCTCAAACCGTCTTTCCTGCGCGTTTTCACCAAGACTCACTCTTCTGCCTCTGCCTACTTGTCCTGTCTCTCTCTTTCTTTGTTCTTCATGAAACACATTTTCCATCTCAGCACATGCATGTGTCTCAAATGCATCCAAAGATGAAAATATCATTTACAGCAGAGGACTGGATCAGGTCTGTCAACACCATCTTGTAACGTCTTTTGTCTCTTGGCTTCAATCTGCTCAACAAGCTCTTCATGAGCACGTTTCATCCTAGCTGGTTTGCATGTGTGTGTCACGAACAATTCCAGAGATGGAAATGTCACATCGCATTCATGACAGTAGACTGTTGCCATCGTTGTTGCTGTTGCTGTTGCTAGAACTGAAATGAAGTAAAATATACGTTTCACTCTTCCTTTTATACCACTTCAATGGTGTGTTAACTCAGCAGAATGTATCACTAGTTGACTAGTTGACATGTTTCACTCATGCTTTTATGCTACTTCCATGTAATCAAAATATGGTGTGTAACTTTTCAAACTTGCTCAAAATTGTTAAAATTGCTGACTCAGCAGAATTTTACTTGTGTATATGAATGTTTCACTTACAGTTGTACTGCTGCACAGCAGAGACATCTAGCGGTGAAGTTAAATGGTCTGCCAAATGGTATTCATCCGCGAAGAAGCACTGTAATGGTGAAATTTTCAGTCAACTATAACGAAAGTTATCACAATTTTAAGTTAAAATGGCGGTAAAAATGCATACAGCCAGCTGCGCAAATAGCCTATGATCATGTTAAAACTTTACATAAAACTGAATCAAATGGTGAAATTTTCATACAAATTGGTTAAGTATAACAAAAGTTATGTCACTTTTAAGTTAAAATGGCGGTAAAAATGCATACAGCCAGCTGCGCAAATAGCCTATGACTACTTTTTAACAAAAGTTTACATAAAACTGAATCAAACAGTGAAATTTTCATATAAATCGACCAAGTATAACGAAAGGTATTGTTTTACAAAGTTTCAATTAAGCAAATAACCAAAGTTTGTTTACAAACTTTGTTTACAAAGTTTGTTTACAAAGTTTGTTTACAAATTTTCAATTATGTAAATAAGTCAAGTTTGTTTACAAAGTTTGCTTACAAATTTTGTTTATAAAGTTTGTTTACAAATTTTGTTTATAAAGTTTGTTTACAAAGTTTGTTTACAAAGTTTGTTTACAAATTTTGTTTATAAAGTTTGTTTACAAAGTTTGTTTACAAATTTTATTTATAAAGTTTGTTTACACAGTTTGTTTACAAAGTTTGTTTACAAAGTTTCAATTATGCAAATAACTAAAGTTTGTTTACACAGTTTGTTTACAAAGTTTGTTTACAAAGTTTCAATTATGCAAATAACTAAATTTGTTTACAAAGTTTGTTTACAAAGTTTGGTTTTACAAAGTTTGTTTGCAAATAACTAAAGTTCACTTTTTATTTATAAAGTTTCAATAAACACTTACCGAAATAGTTGTCACTGGATGCCATCCCTGGATCTGATGTGATTCAATTGCTTCCTTGCTCCACTTACCGAAATGACTGTCACTGCTGTATGCTCATCCCTTATATACCCCTCTGATGGAACTGAAGTTGACTTGACAGAATGTTGCTCGCCTAGGGGGGGGGGGGGGGGGTCGGTCCATAGTATGTCCTGAGGGGGGGGGGGGGGTCGGTCCATTGTATGTCCTGAGGGGGGGGGGGGGTCAGTCGACCCAAAAAATGAAAAATGTTCAGAATCGTCTGAAACGGATAAATATGCAAAAATCACAATTTCGAGGGGGGGGGGGGAGGTCATCAGTTTTTAGGGTCTGTTGTCGATTGACTTCGGAAATGAAAGCTTGACTTCATTGACTTCGACGATCATTGACTGAAACCCTAGGAAGCCGCCACACAGCATGACCTCATTATGACCTCATTATAACCTCATTATGACCTCATTATGACCTCAGTATGACCTCAGTATGACCTCATTATGACCTCATTATGACGACATGGATGGCCGCGCCTATCCTAACGCTTATCGTGACCTCACTTCCGCTCCAGACAGCACTTCCGGTCCAGACAACACTTCCGGTCCAGACAACACTTCCGGTCCAGACAGTATGAAGTCACTTCCAGACAGTATGACGTCATCAAGTGGTCCAAAACCGGCCTTTTCCTACTACTTGGGAAGTTGTTTGGAATCAGTCCTCTTGCTTTTGTGGTTTTATCATTATTTTCAAGGTTGGGGAGCGGTTTTTATACTAGTCCGAACCGAATTGATTTTATTTTAATTTTATGATTACTGTGTAACTATGATATTTTATAGATGAGACATATTTGCATACTCTTGCGATGTTTTGCATCGATAAATTACGTAATTGTTAATTATACGGTTTCAGCAGCATGTAAAAGTTTCTATTCTGGCAGGGTGGGGAATAACGCTAAGTACATCTATGGTTTACGCGCACTGACAATCACGTATTTCCTTCAAACAAAACGACAAAAGCCTTCTACTCAATTATTTTAGATCATTGCACCAGTAATTGCAAAGTCCTCGGTTTGAAACCGATCAGAGTGGAATTAGTAGCGATTGCCTCAGTTAGGCGAACGTTATGCATTAGATTATCTACGAAAGAATTAAAAATCATTGTCTATTGAATTATTCGGTTATCCCGTTAAAGTAGATTGGTTGAAATCAGTGCTTTTGTTTGTTTCATGTTTCAGAATTGTAGAATGCTGTGATGTTCCAGTGGCCTCGAATTTTAACACTCTTTGAGTCATTTCACCATGAATTAAAAATGAAATCAATGTCTACAGCCCCAGTATAGTAAATTGACTTCCCAAGTGTTCAATGTTTACAACATGCGTTGTTTGTATTTATTTCAGTTATAGCACAATAAATTTAGCGTAAGTATGCCTTCTAATGATGACTGGTTAATTAAAATGGTGTTATTAAGCTATCCTATTTGCGTGAGCATTGCATGTTGCTAATTACATAACTTGCAACTTGACGCTTTCACTTTTGCGTGTTTCTTTCAATTATGTGCTACTGTCATCAAATATAAATCTATAATATTTATTCTCTAAATTATTGAAAGCCACTCTGTCCTGTTTTCTATAAACAAGTAAAAAATATACCATTCGAAAGCTTGAGAGCCGCTCTGCCCTGTTTTCTATAAACAAGTAAAAATATACCATTCTAAAGCCTTTGGTGAATTAAAATGGTTATTTCAATGACCAAAATCCGCATGTCTGTTCTTTACTGCTAAAATTGCAGATATCACGCAATCAGTATTTCTTAAATGTCAGTGTTACTAATATCTAACGCCTGCCACAAAATTTAACCGTGCAATTGCTTAAATCTAAATTGTGAACACGGCCTCTCGTGTTTAAGATGCACTCAATCATCTTCAATCGCCTAAACTACCGAAATTGTAGATATTAGTTAACTTGAAAAGTATTCTGGCACATTTCTCCCAATCTATTCAAAATATCTGTAATGCTAAAATTTTCTCTCAAAAACGATCATTTAATAGCCAAAGCCGCATATCAGCAGGTGCAGCATAGTTCCTTATAGCATCTTTTGATACAACCTTAGAATTGTTTGTTCTTTATACATAAAATATATATCATTTTAAAGTGAAAACCGATTTTTTTTTTAAACCTGTTTATAAGCACGTGTACTAATACTGTACACGACTTAAGTTACCGAAAATTTGACTGTGAAGTGGACACATTTACTACACGTTGTATATGAGAAGAACCATATGTACTTGCCACCCTGCGAATATCCTTTGCAACAGCATATAACTGCTTGATTTATGGTAGGTACGGTATGTACATGCCACAGTCTGATTATCCTGGGCAATGGTATATGCTTGGTTTGTTTTGGGTATAGTATGTACATGCAATACTCTGGATACATTGCGCAATAGTATGTATGCTTGGCTTAATATACAGAGTACAATAGTTTACTATGGGTGGGCTTATTAGGGAACTACATGCTTCAGATTTGCAGATGTTTAAGCCATTGGACCAAATAGAATAGTACTTCTGATCAAAATGCATATGTTTCTCTCCAAGTTCCAGCTGACATAAAGTAATATGAGAGTCAATGAGGAAAAGCAACAAAACTGATTTGCTGTCGTCAGTTGATCACTCAGTTATATATTTTCGCTTACTAAAAAGGTATACAGTAAAAAGATTTAGATGTGAATTGTAAATTTTTTGCCTTTTATATTGATCACATGATGATATGTAATAATTATGAATTCATTGCAGGTGGAGTGGTCTTGCAGGCATGTGCATCTGAGGATCAGTTTCTGACCAGTGGCGATATGGTAGCCTTTGATAACGTCGTAACGAATACGGGCGAGGGAGTTCAAATTCAAGCAAATAAGTATCTTTTGCCTCTTATTCGTAACATTTCAAGTATGAAGAAGATATTAAATAAAATCCTTCTCTGGCTGCGATTATTTCAACTATCTCCAATAATCAGAGTTAGTTCAACTTTCTTTGTTACCAAGAATGTTCGTTTAGCAAAAACGTTTACTGATCTCTGAAACTAATCTCTGCTATGACAAAATGCGTTGATGAATAGCCAAAATAAAACATAAGCCATGTCGATAAATCCTATTGGGTGTGTTTTAGTATAGTTTTGAAATCGACGCAACACTTCTAGAGCAGATATTGTGAAAGGGTCTTCTATCTTACTCACCAACCAACTCATTTCATAAATCACTTATTAAGTAACAGAACCCAAACGTTTATCGATAGGAAAACATCAGCTCACCCACATTGAAAAGTTAAGCACTACCTTGAAACACATTGAAAAGAAAAAGTTACTTGATATAAAATGAAAAAGTAAATTTCAAGAAAAATTAATCCATAAATAAAAAAACATTTCGATATGAACAAAGTTTAGTGCAAAATCTTTTGTCATTTAGATTCCAAATATGCCAACAAGCGATATTACCTTTTGAATATTTCAGCCATTGAAATCGGTCATTATCAACATTTATCATATTATTATGATACTTTTGTTTACTTTTTAAAAGATGATGACTAGTGCGCCATCTTTTGAGCCTCATTAAACAAAGACTAGGTTGAAAAATAGCTCGCAGCTGCCGATTCCATCTTTTAATACTGCCACACTATTATTCCATTTTTGAGAACTATTTTTAAATCACAGTACTATCACCATAATTGAATAATTTAAGAAAGTTAAGAAAACGGTTTTCTTCAAAATAAACATAAAAATAACCATTGATCTTTGAAAGTCCTATAACTGAACAAGAAGTCTTAGAAAACTAGGAACTTTTGACAATAAATGTTATGCTTTTTCTAAACTGTCTCAAATTTAGATATAATTAATTTTCTAAAACAAATATGTTTTCAACATATAACGCAGGCAATATAGCAGTAAATATATGTGGTTTTAACTTCACATGGCCTCTTTCCTAATCAAAGATATATTTTTAAAAAAGTGAACAATTATTTTTTAGCCTTTCTATGTGTACTGTAGGATTGTGTCAGTAACACTGAAAATGATCCCCACGCTTCCCACCGTAGTCTAAAAGCAAAATCTATCCAGCACAGTAAGCCTACTCAGAGTCCGGATCGTCGACACAATAACCGACCAAAGAATTAAAATCGGTCAGGTTGCGAGCACCTTCAAATAATCAAGGTCTATTGAGATAATTCTGCATATATTATATGGGAAAAAGACCCACAAACAACCACTGTGACAGTCATAGGCAAGTGATATGCAAAAAAACGTCATGAAGAAAAATAGATCACAAATGACTTAGGGTAGTAAGTTCTGGCAAGTTACAAATAAGTGCATACGTGTATAACATTTTGTTGTTTTTTTTTTCAAGATGACCGGATGTTGAAAGTCAGCGGATGCCTAATACGACCACATTTTGACAGACTGGTTGATGGGTCCTCAACACTGCCTTCTTCCTCACGTGAGACTTCATACCTCAACACTGCCTTCTTCCTCACGTGAGACTTCATACCTCAACACTGCCTTCTTCCTCACCTGAGACTTCATACCTCAACACTGCCTTCTTCCTCACCTGTGACTTCATACCTCAACACTGCCTTCTTCCTCACCTGTGACTTCATACCTCAACACTGCCTTCTTCCTCACCTGTGACTTCATACCTCAACACAATAAATAATGTAACGCAAAATATTCAATTTTGCTTAATACATTACCCAAATACCAAATATCAATTTAAAAAATTCATCTATTTGTTTGAAAGTCGAAGATAAAATGTAATAAAATGTTCAAAAGTATTCGAAAGGCAGTTATTTATGGTATAACCTGAGCAAAGAGCTCTAAAGAATAGGTTGTGTTTTAAATGCAAGCATACATAAATAGTATCATAATATGAATCGTATAATGACTATTTCAATTTACGGAAGAAGAGGGATTTAAGGGTTTACAACCTCCCTTATTAAAAATAGACTGCTAAACTTTGTGCTTTTACAACAGAAGGTTTGACTGGTAAATTCGTTACTTGGGTAATTTTTTTTAAGTTGATTTAGTCCCTCTTTGGCCACAAAGTTCTATCGCTACTGAATTATAGACGTTTGTCTGCTTAGCTACTAAGATTAAAATGTGAGGTAAAAAAAAGGAAAAAACGGGAATAAATACAATAAAACATTTTTACTATAATATGGATCACAATAAATGATGGACCAGTTAGTAAAGCTCTTACAATAAGTGATGTTGTTGCAGAAAACAATGTTGACATATATTTTTGTCTGAAACATGGCTCGATCATTGGATGATAATGCAGTTAGTACTAAACTAAAGGCAAAAGGTTATTAATCATATAAGCACACTCTAATGAAAAGAAGGTAGAGTAGGGTTCTCATATAAATCAAATTTAATCAAGAGATCTCAGGAAAACATCTTTAGACACCTTTAAAGCTGTCAAGACTACCATTCATTGGGTGATAGATTATTACACATCTGCTCAATCTATAGAACTGAGATTTATGGTGTAAATGCTCCTGCATCGCAGACTCTTTCATAAATATTGCTGCACAATATCATGATGTTATAGGGTGCGATACTCGTCACTGCATAAAATTTTCACTTGGAATTATTCAATACCTCTTAGTCTAGACCGTTAGTTTCTTTGCTTCAGCCCTGTTGGTTCAAGCAAATGGTATCTGTACCAACCTACAAAAGCACTCATTTGCTAGATGTAACGAAAATTTTAGAAATTATGCCAGTGGAAGCTAATGTGTGGGATTTAAATGCATCAGATCACTCAGTTATTGAATTTAATTTAAATTTCTCCAGACCTGGCCAAAACCAAACCTACAGAATTGTTATCCAGCGACAAAAAAGTCAAACAACTGAAAAGAATAGGGACAGAATATAGCTCAATGTAATCTTGCAAACTGCCAAACAGGTGATATTCGCCAATTACCAAATTTTATGATTCTAACTAACGGCAAGCAAAAATTGTCAGAGGCTCCCTAGAGGGTCGTCTCATCAAGTCTAACCGCCCTACCGACCTACCGACCCAAGCATATCACAAAACTGCAAATTAGAGGGTTCTCATCCAAATGATGCCCTAAAAGCATTCCTTTCCAGTGCCGTCCCTGCAGTTTTTTGTGATTACTTTATTAACGCAATCATCAGGCCATAAAGTGATATTAATATTGAAATCGAACTTAAGAAACAGCAATATTTGTCGGTTGTATCCACACATACCGGTCCAGCACTTTCTGAGTTTGCAACAAATTCCGATGCTGAATGGGATCACTTGAACTCACCATTATACACCTGCAGCCTTCACCCTGTTCCTACGTGGCTATTGAAATAATGTCTCACCAACTTTCGTCAGGCTGGGCATACACAGCGGTCACGGTCAATGTAAAAAAATTGGAGCTTGACCATCATCGTAATAGATAGATTTTGAGCACATTTTCGACCCTTTTGGCCCAAACAGCGTAACGTGAGGGGCATCTCGGTGACCTTGACCTTCGTCACAGTTAAGGTTAAAACGGAAAGATGATCATTATACCGAAAACTGTTAGAGATGTGATGCTAAGTCACAAAACATACTGGGCGTTTAGATACAAACTAGACATGCAAATGTTATTTTCAATGCAAGATTTTTATGTTTTTATGCAGACCTCGTCACATAGCGCCCTTTTCCTTTTGTGCATGTATCATAACTGATGCAAGTGTGCACTAACATGAGTATTTTGACATGAACGCGTTAGCATGAGTGTATTACTATCACGATTTAAGAACATGCGACAAATTTCAGTCATCAAACATGGTTTAGCTGAAGCCATGATATGTGATTTTATTACATTACCATGATAATAATTCTTTTCCTTCCTTGCCTTAACATTTTAGAGCACATTTTTAAATTGATGTGATTGTTTTTAACTAAGAATATTTTATTTTCCTGTTATCCTTTTCCTTGATATATTCTACATCTTTGAGTATTATTTCAGGATTGTTAGTATGTGTACGAAGGAAACAGTGGTATTTTGACTGGTAGATACTCCCGATAGTTACGCACAGCTGTACTCGCCGCTTTTCCAGTATCAAAAACTGGCCACGCACCGCTGAAAGTATGTATTTGAAATAGGCAACACAACGTAATGACGCTTTAGGAAGTCAAGATATTTGCAGCAAAATAATCATGAAATAAAAATATAACAACACTCTCTTTTGGACTGATGTGACAATTTTCCTCAGCCTTGTGCACTGTTCGCATTTTCCTTTCAGGTCGTACTAACATAGTGGCGGGCTTCCGGAGCGACCTTTGGATCAGTCTACCCACGCTCTAACAAAAAAACCTGAAATGAAATGCATCGACAAAAGCGATTTAATAAACCCTTCCACAACCTGTAGCAATGATGAGGAAGTTTGAGGAAGGTGTTTTGCACCAGTCTAAAAAGAGTGTGGTTTTATTCTGATTTCATGGTTTCTTGTGCAACTATAACCTCTAATAAATGAGACATTTTTGCATACTAGTGTGATGTTATTATCTAGAAATTGTTACAGGCAAATTTTCAATAGAATGTAGAAAGGCAGATTTATTATTCTTGTGGGGAATAGTACTGAGTGCATCTACTCGTCACTGCATAAAAAACTACTGCTTTATGTGTACTCACACTGGAAGCCAAGGATTTCCTGTGTACATGCACTGGAAATCGCGTATTTGTTGTATACGCGCACTTGCAAATCATGCATTCTATGTGCTGAAGCAATGGTAATTATGTATATCCTATTTACACTCACTGGCAATCATGTATTTCAATGTAAATAAAATGAGAAAATGCGATGGACCAGTGATCACAAGGTTCCGGTTTCAAAGGGGTAAATGTTATCTGCGGTTGTCTCCAAATAACAAAATGAGAAAAATCTACTACGGAAGTCCAAATCTTTGAGTATTAATTCTTTCGGATCATTCAGACATGTTGAATTGATAAGTAGCTCAATGCTTTTGTTGGTTTCGTGCTTATGTTCAGTGTACAGTGATGTGAATGATGAGCCGTTGTTCTGTGGTGGTCACACGGTGGAGGGGGGCGAGGAGGGGGAGAGGGATGGGAAGGAGAGGGGAAGAGGAGGTGGAATAGGGCATTTACGCATTATCTGGACTACCATCGATGACGATGACTTTTAAAGCGACCCTTAAATGTGAACTGTTCATTTAGAAATAACAGTGCAGTGCTGTAAGACACCCCCCTTTGTGAGAAAACATACCGAGTAAACATGGTTATGTGGGTGATCTATATCCGTTATGGGTTTCTGAGCACAGCAAAACATTGGATGTTGATTACCCAATATTATGGACACTTCGAATTACGGACCTCTGTCTGTATAAAAATAGAATTGCTTTTCAAATTAATCAGACTCACTCCTTCGAACTCTTCGTGATTCAGGACAGCCGAAGTATTTGTCCTGTAACTCCTTGAAAATGCCTTTAAATTTAACACAAAATAATTTGTATGCCTATTTCGACAAGCCGAAAAATAACTAAATAGTCATCTTATCCAACAAAAATTTTGTCCCCTAAATGCATAAAGCAATAAAGATAATGGGTAAACAAATTTAATGAATTTTGCCCAGAGCTAGTGAAATTACCAAAAGAGATATTAACAAAAACTATACACAGGAAATTACACTTGGGTGGAGAGAGAAGACATGTGAAAGACTTTTTGCAGATACTTAGGTAACGGCCGCCAGCAAAGTAAAACGGATGTCCAATAAGAGGAATGGTTGTCCAATAAGAGAAATGGGTGTCCAATCAGAAGAACAATTTTCTAGATTTTGAACCTCAGTGCTCTTATCCACGATGCCACCTTTGTTACGTAAATTTTCTTTTCACGTTATTCAACTGTTGGGCACGAAAGCTACTCGCCATTGTCCTTAATAGAGGGGTTTCGCTCTAAATATTTGCTTACAAGAATAGAACAAATTTTTGTTATTGTATTTTATAGCCAAACAAAACAGGAGCTTCTACATTTTATAAATACTTCTTTTAATATTGATATTTTATACTAAATTGCGATGCTATCTCGATAAATCTGGTCCTTAAAAATATAAAAAGTATCAATCACATCTAAGCCAAAATATGCATCTTAGAAACATTTTGATGCAAAGTAGGAGCATCTAATATTCAGCTGATTACAGAAGGCTTCCTGCGAAACAGGAGTACCTAGTCTAGTCATAATATTCATGTGCTCGGGCAGGTGCTCCGGTTCTCGAAATTGCTAAACCAACGATAGGTATCATATGATTCCATTATCAGAGCGTTGTCGTGATGTAGAGACGAATAGACACCACCTACCTGGGTCGCTGAAAGTGCTTCCGAATGGATAAAATGCTCCACCAGTATTTATTAAGACATTCAAAGGCAACTTGATCGCTACAACTCATTGATTGATCTTCAGCGCCACTGAAGGCCACTGTACCTGTAAAGATTCAAAATATCATGTCGACAGAGGAATTAAGTATTCACTAAATAACTTGAACATTCATGAATGAGCTCACATTTAAGGCTATGATAGTTCAAAGTATTTTGAAACAAGAATGTCAAATGGCACATGGCAGTCAATTTTTACCCCTTATGCCTTATTTAAGATATTTAAGCAAAATAAAATCTCCTGTTTTGTTGAATAGATAATCATCTGAGCATTTGAAGTCTGTGTTTTTAAAAGAAATTTTGTTGTTAATGAAAAAAAATATATTGCTATTTTAAAACAAGATGTCTTTAATCCTCTGAGCAGATAAAATCTTATAAAACTGCACTGCCAAATATGAGAGAATGAATTTTATTGTTTTGTGCACTATTCTTTAGATCTTTAAATTCAATGATAAACAATATACCATGTTAATATTGATGTCGGTATATAGGGATAAATCATAATGCTTTGCATTGAATTCAGATATATGTGAAAATGTAAGTGAAAATATGTTTCTCCATCTCAGATACTTACATGGTGCCCATTACTGTGTCATCACCATTCTGTTTCATAGTAATTTTCATAGTCACGCAATGTAAGTACTGTTTACAAAGCCTTTCGTAGTCTACCGTTTTGTGAACGTAGTTGGTGACAACTTTTCTGCGGGGTTAGACAAATTTGCTTTATTGTGATGTACCAAGCAATCGAAATCAAGAGACACAGAGATCGAATGGACACCACGGACTGGGCAGATGGAAGTGATTCTGAATGGATCAAATAATTACCAGTATTTACCAGTATTGATAAGGACATTGTCAAAGGCAACCATATCGTCACTGGTCATTCACTGGTCCATAGAGACGCATGTCTGGAAGGCAACTGCACTGAAATAGCATGAAAAGTCATGAGAAAAACTTTCGTGATCATAAAAACAGTTATTTAATTTACTTTGTCAATCAAATGTCAATAATCCAGTTTGCAATTTTGTCCGCCATTTTGAAACACGAGTCATAATACATGTCAGCTAAAGGGAAAGGTAAGAAATTCGCCTCTGAAAGTTATAAATGAAGTGACCAGCTGTGCATAAGAAAATCAGCATTGTTACTTTCCATTACTGATAACATGTTACTTTAAATAAAATCTGTAGCATGTGTTTTCTTATGAAAGCCGATTAATATAATCAAACCCCATCAAAGGATTTTATCCTGTTTGTTAAGTCAAGCACACGAACTCTTACACCAGGCATTAACCTAATGCTATGGACACATAGTCCTTACCATAATTTATGCAGAATTCACGCCTACTTTTCAGTAAAATATTAAATATTTAGCTTAATTTGGTACTATTAACATCTTGTCGAAACAGTACTTGAATAATTAGTTTATCACGATTAATTAGTTAATTAGTAACTGGTTGCACTGTTTTGTTACTTACAACTTTTTTTAACGGGTAATGAAGACTTTTATTAAATAGCACCATGGAGATAACCATTCAAGTTGAATTTAAAAACAAGTAACACGTTAATTTGGTTAGATAATTACAAGAAAAGCATATTTAAAGCTGAGAGCAGTATCAGAAATTAACAGAAATTATTTAAGTGATTAATACAAAAAGGATATTGAGATTTTAGACTATAAAATCTGTTTAATAATCGGTGAGTTATTTAATTAGACTTTGAATTATCTGACTGCTTAACCCCTCCAGAATCTGAAACTCTGTAGACCTGGATATTAATGACTAGAAATCAGCCAAAGAAAACAGCTTACAACGTCTTTGGCATAATTATATGACACGTTTCGATACAATTTCGACATGAAACAATTCAGTAAGTCAAAATGCATATGAATTATCTCTTTAGCATGTTGTCGGGCATTACGTTTAAAAAAATTAAAACTTATATATGAGGATATCAGTATGATCTATGCCTGTTTATAAGCTGTGGCTAACTATGACTAGCCACAATACTACAAAAGGCTATGGGAGAGAAATGGATATGAATCCTTCAAAAATCTACAATGTAGCTTATATACGCAGTTTTTACAACTTGTCTGTGCTAAACAACACCAAAAACAAAACAAATAGTTTGCATTTTATTCCCCATTTAAGTAATCTACTTTGAATATCTTATCGTCAAACCTTAACATTTGCGGAAGAGATGAGAAGTAAAGTAAAGAAAACACAGTTTACATAAGTGAGTCTGTGTTGAATTGTTATTGAATACTTTTTTAAGCTGTTGACTTGCATCATGAATAATACATAAAGAACATCAGAATATATCTATTTTCTGTCTCTCAGCATATTGTTGTTTTCCTAAGGACTTGTCCTAAGCAAAGTTCACTTTAAGCATGATGGCCTCAGAAATTAGTATTTTTGTTTATAACAAAATACAAGAGAAAAACAAAAACTGCTTCTCCTTTACATTAAGTATGAAGTAACTACTATACGTACCTGCCAGTTGTTCTAAGAATAACCTTTTTCAAGAATTTTCAAGAGTAGGCATGCCTAGCTATCAAAGCCAAGCTTTTCAATATTATATTGTATTATTAATTCATTCCCTTAATGGCAAAATACCATGATCACAAGCTTTCTAATGGCAACCCTTTTTACGTTGAATCGCCTCTCAAATAACGTTTCAATGCAATTTTATTTCTGTCTGCAATTTACGAAATTACTGATATGCAAGCTAAATATTTGAAAACTATTGACAAGACATTAATAGTGAACAGCAAACTGGTAAAACTGATATAAAGTTGTACTATTTTTGATTTCGCCAGCTATTCCTTTTGACAATAGGACGTTGTTACGTCCTTGCTTCTTCTCCTCAGTGATGCTGAAACAACAAAAGTTTGCGCCTAGATACTCAGTGGTGCAAAGTTCTGCGTATTATCTTTGGTGTAGCTATTGTGTTCCTTTTCCTGATAAAATACAGTAGTATAGTTTTCAAAGTACAGAACCGGCGCATTCTTTATAAACCAAGCAGAGAGCAAACATTTATTGACAAACTGGAAGAGTCGTCAGCAAGGATCATACAAAAGAACTTTAGTAGCGTTGGATATTCACTCTTGGGAGCAGCGCAAATAGCATTTACAGATATTGTTCATATATTCTCTGGAACCAGATAAAGGTTCGACTTTATACGACGGCTATCGAATGCGTGCACTCACGTCAGATAATATATGTGCTTTTGCTGGTCTTAGGTCCAGTGACATAAGTAAAGGAACAGAGAGAAAAAGAGTGCTGTCAAGACGAAAACGCCTCGATATGCTGGATCGTACAAGGGTATTGATTTTAGCTCCAGTTTCTTGACTTTTGACACCCTTTGAGTGTTTTTACAATGACTTAAAATGAAATCAATATCTACATTCCCGTTGAAGATAATTGACCTCCCAAGTTTGCATTATTTGTAACGTGAATTGTTTGTATTTAGTTTCTCCTAAACTGCGGTTGTTGCACAATAAATTTAGCGTAAACATGCATTCTTTACATTACCGGTTAATACAGCTGTTAAGCTATTATAATTGCGTAAACATGCATGCAGCTAATTACATAAATTGCATCTTTTATGCTGTCACTTTCACGTGAGCGTTTGTATTAATTATATATTGAGTGTCTTAAATACAAAATCTAGATGTTATTTATCATCTAAATTACTGAAATCAGAGCCACTTTCCCCGTTTTCTGTAAACAAAAAAAAAAATATACATAATTTACAAGTTTTATTGAATCTTCTAATGATTATTTTAATGACCAAAACCCGCATATCAGTAAGTACATAAAAGTTCTTTATTGCTAAAAATGGAGATATCACGCAATCTGTTAGTGTTAATAATATTCAACGCCTGTCTAGGTATTCACAAAATTTAGCCATACAGAAACCTGTACGTTGCACAAGGGAAATCAGCTCCTTTATCTCAGTTACGCAAACTTGTTTTACAGGAATATATATTTACCAATTGACGTTTTAGTTTTTTCAGCCACAGGAGCTAATAATCAAAATTTGTTTAACTCTACAGTTAGCTATTGTGAATACAGTCCTTGATGTTTAAGATTTAAGATTCACTTTGTATTTCACAATCACCTGAACTATCTAAGTTGTAGATATTAGCTAAGTAAAAAAAGCATCCAGATGCATTTCGCCCTTATCTGTTTAAAATGTCTATAATGGTAATTTTTTTTTCGTAAAAAAACGATTATTTAATAAGCACAGCAGCATATCAACAGGTGCAGTATAGTTCTTTATAGCATCTTTCGTTTAATAGCATCTTGGCCTTTTGTATTCTTTATTCTTAAAAATAGATATCATCTGAAAATGAAAAACCGAGAATTTTATGGAAACCTGTTTATTGCCAAGTGCACAAATAACATATTTGATTTAAATAGTAGATATGATGCAATTACTGTCAGACAGTAATTAGTGGTAACTGATGCAAGCTGGCTATTGTGGCGAATACAGGGCATGGGTCCTGGGTTTGTTTCCAATATCAGCTCCGAAATCGAAAATAAACGGTTCCAGTTCACGTTTTCACAAAAAAATGTTTGACTGGAAAACTCGCCACCCTGAGTGATTTCGAAGTTGATATTTTTACAATTTTTGAAATTAAAATATGATAAAGTAGTCAAAAGTACATTAATTAAATTTCGATCACAATTAATAATTTCAGTTTGTTAAATGGAGACTTATTGCTGCTTATTGCTCAATTATTTTTTTGCTTTTTGATGTTAAATTGCCTGTGTGGACAAAGCATATTTATTTCTTATACATGCGATGTTGTGGGGGTAAGAAGATTTACATCACCATTTGATGTCACAAAATTTCTAAAATATTTTCAAGGTGCCCGCAGAGAGTTCATTTTCTATTTCATTTCTAAAATCATTTCATTTATATTTTTATTTCAGTTTGAGCATCTACTTAACATTCGTAAGAATGTAACAGGTTTTATCGAATCCATTGTTCAAACCTTCATAGCAAGCGTGTGTGCCAACTATTTATATGAACTATTTTGAATCAAAATTTTAAGGAGAAAAACAGGCAATGGAATAGCCCAAAATTAAGTAGACAGAACAGAAGATTAAGAATATTGTTTGAACCGAATTCAAGTAACAAAAGACTTAAGGTTTCTTGTTTGGGCTCTGAAGAAAAAAATCCGGTTAGCAATTTTGAAAGTAAAAATGCATGGTCCAATGGTCCAAACATCAAAAGCGATTCGGAGTTCAATTAAGAAAATCATATCAATTTTAACGAACTGCAGTTCTGGAATGCGTCCAGGTTAGGTCTCAAGTATTTCACACTTTTAAATAAGCGTTTAATAATTTTAATAAAGTATATCTGCCCCTTAGAACTTATCAGGGTCAAACTCTTAAAGTAACTTTTCAAGCAAGTGTGGTTTTAGTTTATTCTTTAACTAACATTTGTGAAGTCGAAGACCTGCAAAGAGTATATTGAAGTTGTACGGGGACCATGTTTTGAACCTCTTCTGCTCTTTACTGGTCCGCCATTCCCTCTTTACTACTCCTCTGACAACAGTGGATCTAGAACTCTCAAATGTTGCACATATGTAGTAGCTGTTCTGAAGTGGTGTACTAAACTTTTTGCTTTTGCCTTTGTTTTCATTTTTATTATCAAAACGTGAAGCAAAAAAAAAAACAAAAACAAAAACAAACAAAAAAAAACAGTGATTTCTATCAATAGATGCAGCAAGGTAGATATGCAGTGGCATTTTCGCATAAGTCTCTTCTTATCTAATAACATCCACACTGTATAAATCATGTGTGCTTTATTTGCATAAGCCAAAGAGCTGAGCATGCACAAATATTTGTACTTGTTTCAGAAGAACGGCGCTTGGATGCAAAATCTTACATGAGCATTTTAAATATATTATAGAAATTATCAGCTTCAGTTCCGCACTATTCATGCTGAAGGTCGGGGGTAGGCTTGGGATGCCATTTAATAGAGTTAGAAAGCAAGGGGCAAGGGTATATTATTTTGAAAGAGCAAGGAAGTTTTTTAGAAAGGTTTCTGTACCTCAAGAACATTATTTTGTCTGTAAAATGAAAAGCAATTCAAAATCATACTGAAATGTTTTCAAAATTCTGCTATAAGGGATAAAGTGATTTTAAAAATATTAGTGTTTTGCCACTTGTTTAATATTTCGCCTTTCAGAAACAGGCTCTCGTTTCTCGTACATTTGATTGTTCCACAGCTGTATACCAATTAATAAATGTTCAATATTAATTTGTGCAGAGCACTTTTTACAAAATGGGGCAAAAAGACTGCATTACTTGTCATTATTATTCCTTCATTGTGCTGGGACGATATAAAATATTGAATAAAAGCCGCAACAAAATAAAGATGGTTTAAGCATTTCTGTAGTTTGTTTCGAATATGACCGAAGAAGAGGTCAGTTTCCAAAGTAAATCGTTGTATAATTAAAACAATAACTACATAAGTAGTGGGTTTCACACAGATGTTTTACCATATTGTTTTTATTTTCTAAATTGCAGTCCTGCTGCAGAATATTATATATCAACCTTACACGTGGTTGTCCTTAGAGCTTAAGAACTTAAAAATTAAAGAAACAATAATTTTTTTCATTGACCTTGATTATCCTTGTGCATGATTTCAAACACAGGAATTTTAAGCAATGGAAGTTTCCCATAAATTAAGGGAAAATTGGCGAATCGTCCAAATAGGATACTAGCATGCTTCCCGCTTCTCCACCCCACTTAAGCCACACACATGCACCTGAGACGGCTGCAACTGTGGGATAGTAGCATTTAATTAGAGTTTACAGACGGACTTACAAACTTGAAAGTGGTCACTGGGAACCACGTGTTGTTTACGTGCCTGTTCTTGTGAAATTAGACACATCTGGAGCCACGGAAATTCCTCCGTGCCCCCATCCAGCCATCTGTCCCCACATCCCTGTCACGATTTGTTATTAGCCAGACTCCAGATACCATTAATTATTGTTGCGTGAGTGCTAGTGGTAAATGCAATCTATCTTTCTTAATTATTTTAATCACATAAATTGTAGCTATTATCTAACGTGAAAAGCAAATTGGCATTATTCGATCTTGAAATTAAGAAAAAGAAAATGAAACATTAATTACCCTGAAATTTTTTTCGGAAAAATGATGATTTTAATTTGCAAACCCGCACATTTATCCCAAATCAAAAATATATACTGTTATTATCTTGAAGAAAAGCGATTCTTCTACTAAAAACACGCATGTCGGCAGGTAAAGAAACGACCTTAATTCAAATAAGAAGTACCTTATAAGGTGCCTATGCATTATCCTCTTTTTGAAATGTTTCTTTTTGAAACACGAATAAAAGCCGGTATATTGCTGCTATGATGCTTTTGATCACGGAATTTTGTCATTAAGTATGTCATTTATAATAACAAGAGTTTTAATGGCTTCGACATCGATGTATATATATAAGCAATGTTTCGGAATTTTCAATAGAAAAGGGGCTTCTCTTAAGACAATTTGTAAGGTATGTGAGGTGTTGGAAACTTTACTTAGATAAAACATTTGAGTTGAGAGAGAGAGAGAGAGAGAGAGAGAGAGAGAGAGAGAGAGAGAGAGAGAGAGAGAGAGAGAGAGAGAGAGAGAGAGAGAGTGAGAGAGAGAAATGAAACAAATAATATGATAATGACTAACTTACAAAATTTTGATTAGATCTTAAAGACCTTGATATTGATATAAGAAATTGATAATGAAATGTTAACTAAATTATGAAAGGTTTTGCACTTCTTTACAGCATTTTGATTTGTCAGGTATTTATGACCATTATCACTGCTCCTTTTGCAGCAAGGATTTTAAAAAATAAAATAAAATAAAAGTTAAATTAATGTTTTGATAACTTATTACACACCTATGAATATTTGTAAGTTCTCATCTAACAAAAATGAGGATTCAGTCTGTTCTATCCTTACATACTTTGACGTCTTGTTTTTGCTTTCAGGAAAACAGAACCACGAAGCTTGTGAACAGATTCCCGGTAAATTTCAAACATACAGAATTACATATTTCCCAAATCAATTTAAGAACATAAAAAAGTTTGACAAATAGAACAGAAGCACAAACACGCTACAAACAAATTCTATTTGTCCTATTGATATAATGATTTTTTTCAGGTTGAAATCACACATAAAACGTCAAGAAATTTTATCATGGCAAAGACCTTTTGGGGAGCAATTTTCATTGGTCTTTTATCAATTTGTGTCCAACCTGTAAGAAATGAAGAGTCAGAAAGTAATGAAGATTCAGGTAATATATCTATTATGAGATCCGAAAATGAATTTTTACGCTGTGAGATTTAGTCATCGCGCGAAGTGCCAATTTCGTTACAAAATGGAGATAATTTTCTTACAGTACTAAATGTCTCATTCTTCAAACCGTCTTTATTGTACTTATCAATAACATGGATTAGTGCTAAATACTAATAATATGACCAGTCTATAGAAAAGTGTTCATAAATATTAACAGCCATGATTACTAATGAGATAAGAGATAATTACTTAATTAATTAATTAATTAATTAAGTGTCTTAGCATGAAAAACGCTGGGAATAAAATAGTTGTCTATTGAGCCAACAATGAATATTCGTGAATAACATAAAAACATAAATAGTTAGCCAAATATGGATATCTATCTATGAGATGTGCCATTAGGTATCATGCATCTATGGAATTATTATATGCATCAAAATAATTTATTCAGGAAGAAAAAACGTTTTGAAATATATCATCATCATCATCATCATCATCATCATCATCATCATCATCATCATCATCATCATCATCATCATCATCATCATCATCATCATCATCATCATCATCATCATCATCATCATCATCATCATCATCATCGTCATCATCATCATCATCATCAGTAATAGTTGGAATGCAAATTGCATTCCACAGTTTCTAGAACTATAACGTGTTCTTCCTTCCTGAATAAAAAAAATTACTCAATGATGACGATGACAATGATGATGATGATTATGATGATGGTATATTTTAAATCATCGTGATCAGCATTATCATCATCAATAATTATTTAAATATGTATAAAGTGGAATTGAACTCAACGAACTAATCATTTTGATTCTTTGAATAACATGCAAACATTAAATATCAAGAATCTTTATTGGTATTTTGTTTTTAAAATAATATTTTAGACAATTGAATAGATTTAAAGATATTTAAAATTTTATGGTAAATATCAAAAATGAGTTTTCTACAATTAAATTTATCTTTGGAATAATTCTGTGTTCCGTCTATCTTCATTTCAGATTAAGGTATTTGAAATTCAATTTCATCAGAAAATAGTTCGATTAAAAGAAAAAAAAAACTTACGAACACTCTCCTTTGAGTTTGGTTAGCGCAGGCAAACAGATTTTCGTTGGCATTAGAATGAGAAATCCAATGAATTTTCCTGATAATCCAATAATTTTCAGGAAGATAAGTTTGCACCCGTTCCTAATGATGTATGATTGCCTCGCGAATAGAGTCAACTATTTTTCTTCCAATCATATGGACAATTTAGATATCTGACACTGAGCGAGTGATGTCAAAATTAAATCGATTCTTTTATCCAAAATATTAGTTACATCTATAAAACGCTATGAACGGAAATATTTTATTTAACTTTCTTTCCCTGTGGTACTGTTATTTCCTTCAGATATGACTGTATGTTCAACAGAAATCATTTGGCAAAAAATCTGTGAGAATTTAATACTATTATTGCTATTATTATTATTATTATTATTATTACTATTATTATTATTATTATAATTATTATTATTATTATTTTATTATTTTTATTATTATTGTTCTTATTATTATTATTTTCCAGGTGTCTTTGCCTTCCAGGCATGTGCAAGTGCTGATCAATATTTGACCAACGGGGACGCAGTTGTTTTTGATAATGTCGTGACGAATGTTGGTGGGGCGTTTTGCTCGGATTCTAGCACTTTTGATTGCCCGTCACGTGGTGTCTATTTGCTCTCTGTGTCTCTCGATTTCAACTCGTATCCATGGATATCTGGAAGGGTACACATTTTACGAGAGAATAAAGCCATTGGAACCTTACGTCTTAGGGGAGATCCTCAAGAAACATCGCTCAATTCAATCACTGTGGTTACCGAATGCAACGCTGGAGAAAAAATAAGAATTCGAGTTGTGTCAGATGCAGCATTTCCTTTGTTTGGTGATTTAAACGACCCATCTACCTGTTTTTCTGGACATCTTATAAATTAATATTAGGAAAGTTATGTTACTCTTTCATTTCGAATTCACTTTGTTAACTCTGCTCTGTATTTGGATGTGTTTAAAGTTTAATTCAAAATCTTTTGTCAAATTAGAAACCGAATATGCTAATAAAAGGCATGATCTTTTGAATAAAAGCGGATGCAGACAAAGTAGGATCAGAATATGAAACCAGTCCATGTCAACATATATCACATCATAGAGGACTTGCAAAGGGATGATGACTGTTGATGTCATCTTATGAACCTTAACGAACATGGTCTACGTAGAAAAATAGATGATGACTGCAATTTTATCTTTTAATGTAACGTTTTACACCCTAATCTGAAAGCAAAACCTAACCACCACAGAAAGCCTGACCAGAGTCCGGATCTTCTGCACAATCTTTTCGACGATAAGTGATCAAATATATAAGCCGATAATCAAGGTCCATTGAGATAATTTGGATACTTTAAAATGGTAAAAAAAATCACAGTCAACCACTCTGACGTTCATGGGCAAATGATAGGCAAATAAATGTCATAAACAAACATAGGTCGTAAAAGACTTGGAAAGCGTACAATAAGTGCATACTTGTGGGATATTTCGTTTTTTCCGTTGATCTCACCATTTTTCCAGTTGATCTTGATGTTGAAAACTGGACACCTGACCCCTGATCAAAAATATAGACTGTTAAAATTTGTGTTTTTACAAAATAAGGTTTAACTGGAAAACTCGCTACTTTGGTAAAAGTTATATACGATATTTTAGACGTTTATATGCTAATATAATGAGATCTTGACAAAAGTTGGAGAAAAATTGCGACGAAAACACAAAAAAATGTATCAAACCTAATAAAACATGTTTATTAAAATAAGGGTCTCTAAATACTGGATCAGTGGGTAAAGCTCTTACAGTAAATGATGTTCTTGTAGAAAACAATTGAAATGTTTTACTTGAAACATGGTTCCTGGATTTGAATGCATTCTTTCATAAATATTTCTGCAAAAATCATGATGTTTTAGATTTCTGAAAGGTATATTTTTGGGTTGGACTTCGATTAAATAACTCCTACTCCAGACATTTAGTTTCTTTGCTTTAATCATGTGGATTCAAGTAGATGGTATCTAATGCAAACCAATAAAAGCAATCATATGTTAACTGTACCGATTGTGTTAGTGATTTTTTAAATTTTCTCCAAACCCAGTCGAATTAGACAAAGTGTTACCCATAAGAAAATGAAGTCAATCAACTCAAAACAATTTGGGATATCGCCGAATGTAATCTCACATGCTTTGCAAACTGCCAAAGAGATGATGTTCCACCCAAATACAAAATAGTATTATTCTAAACTACGAGAACCAAAAATTATCAGACATTCCCTAGAGTGTTACCTCATCAAGACTAACCGCTCTACCGACCTTGAAGCATATAAGAACGGTGGAGATTAGAGGACTCGTATCGAAATAATGCCCTAAAAGCATTCTTTTCCAGTAGCGTTTTTGAGAATAAAAACGCATTTGTAATATCATAAAGGCATAATGGACATGAACCTCCGTACCCAAAAGTGCATTCCCCGCAGTTTAGGCGTGATTATTTTACAGATACAATTAGCAGGACGCTGAACTAAATATTTCTAAGGAAAAAGGGATAATATTTGCCTGATGCACTCACACATACCATTCTTTTGCTTTCTGAGTTTGCCCAAGCTGGAGTGCCAACTGTAGCCTTCACCCTGTTTGGACATAAACAATATTGCACAAAGAGTACCTCGGTGACTCTCTCGGTCGCTGGCAAAGCTAAAAACATGGAAGGTAACGGTATAGTTAGAGATTTTGAGCTCATTTTAAACAGTTTGGACAGGAACAACGTTACAAAACTCGGAACTTGACAGTTATGTTAATTAACAGATTTTGAGTTTATTTTCGACCCCTTCTAAATCGAAAGGTGACCATTGTCTTGGAAACTGTTAAGGATGTGATGGTAAGTCCATAACACACTTGAGATTTAGATACAAATTTAGTAAGGAAAATGTATTGTCAATGCAAGATTTTTATGCTTTTATGCAGACTTGGTCACAGAGCGTCCTTTAATGAACGTATTAAAATTGCTGCAAGTATTCATTAACATGAGTCCATCATTATTATGATTTCAGAACTTGTGACAAATTATTTTGAGAACTTGTGACAAATTATTTTGATAAAACACGGTTTGTCTGAAGTCGTGCGGTTTTATTATATTCCTATGATTCTTATTTTTGGTTGCTTTAACATTTTAGAGCATAATTTTAAAGTTGTTTTTAACTTATTTATTGCCACGTTGTTCATTTCTTCTATATGTTCCGCATCTTTCAGTATTATTTCACGATTTCCAGGATTCGAACGAAGAAAACAGTAGTTCGAAAATTTCAAAATTAATGCACTTTGGATCAATTGATCCATTCCTTTAAAATATACAGCGGCCTGTTGTCCATTATTGTATCGTCAAATGTTAATTTCTTGAACATCAAATAAGAATGCTTTTGTGAAAGCATACATATTCGAAATGACAGATAACGCATCTTGGCCCTGTGCTCCAGTAACACCTGAATCTGTTTCAATTTAAATGTTTTTGATGCACAAACTGATTATTTTAATTATTAAAAACCCTCATATTAGTAAGTACATACACGATTTGTTATTACCTAGGATTCAAATATTATTATTTGATATTGCATGTGTGCATGTCAGCAGGTACGGAAACGCTCTTTATTTAAAAAATGTACCTTAAAAGCATCTTGGCACTATTTGCTCTTCACATTTTAAATAGATATTCTTTAAGGATCTGTGTAAAAACAGTACTTTTTGTGTGTAAACCTCCTCATCAACACAGGCATAAATACTATTTATTATTTAAATTACACATATTATGTAATTACTGTCAAATAGCTATTGTCAATAAACTCCAACGCCTAGACGCAAAGCACGAATACCAGTACATAGAGTTCTTTTCTAAATTAGATGTGTGCTTATCATTATCCCTTTTCCCGTGTTGTTTGAAATATTGAAAATGTCAAAAAATGCCTCATTGTTTCTTTTCTAAACACGCATAAAGACCTATGACATTGCTGCCAGAAGACCTCTCATCACGGAGTCTTGTCTTGAAGTCCATGTTTTGGAATTTCCATTCCAAAAACGGTGTGCTCTCATGGCCACTTTACAAGCATGCACGGTATTCGAAACTTTGATTAGATGAAACATAGAATTTTAAAAAGAGAGGGAGACAGGAAGAGTAAGAGAGAGAGAGAGAGAGAGAGAGAGAGAGAGAGAGAAAGAGAGAGAGAGGCAGAGAGTAAGAGAGAGAGAGAGAGAGAGGGAGGGAGGGAGGGAGGGAGGGAGGGAGAGAGAGAGAGGATACAAATAATATGATAATGGTTGACTTAGAAAATTGCAATTAGACTTTAAAGGACTACTGAAAACAAGTGAATAAAGAAATGTCAACTAAATCAATGTGAATGTTTTGGGCACTTCTTTAAAGTTTTTTTCTACTTTTCAAGCATTAATGACCACTATTATTGATCCTTTTGCAGCAAGAAGATAGACAGTAACATTAAAAATAACATAACATATTATATCTATGCATATTCATAAGCTCTCGAAAAATAAATGTGAGAATTCAAGCTGCTCTCCCACCACATCATTTGAGGCAATGTTTTAGGCAAATACAAGCACATGGTCATAGTTTTTGCACAAACTTACATTAAATTTCAAACGCACAGAAAAACTTCTTTTTCAAATTATTTTAAAAACGTGCAAAATAATGACAAAAAGAATGTATACCCTACAACACCCAAAAAACAAGCTTTATTTGTGCTCTTGATCTCTTGAATTTTTTCAGGTTGAAATCATATATGAAGCTATAAAGGATTTTAGTATGGCAAAGACCTCTTGGGAACAATTTTCATTGGTCTTCTAGCCCTTTGTGTCCAGTCTGTATCAGAAAGCAAAGAAGATCCAGGTAATATCGTATAATATGAGTTCCAAAAAGGAAACTTTATGTTGTCAGGTTTTGAATCGCTCGAAGTGTCAATTTCATTTCAAACTGGGGCTAATTTTCATTCAGTATTCCATTATTATTATTATTATTATTATTATTATTATTATTATTATTATTATTATCATTATTATTATTATTATTTTCCAAGATTACTTCACTTCTAGGCATGCACAAGTACCGACCAGAACTTGACCAACCTTCTTGTTTTTGATAACGTCGTGTCGAAGGTTGCTGGTGCTTTTTACCCACGTTTTAGCATCTTTGATTGTCAATAGAATAGTAATCATCTCAGAATACAACGCTAGGGAAAGAATCCGAGTTGATTCCCTTTGTTAGGTGATTTCAACAACCCATCTGCCTGTTTTCTTGATATCTCCTAAATCAATATTAGAAATGTTATGTTTCTCTTTTATTTTGAATTCAGCCTGTTATCTGTGCATTGTGTTTGAATGTGATTATTTTTTTTTGAAATTCGTCAATTGGACTCTAATTATGTTAACAAGGAACATTACAGTTTTAATAAAAACAAATATAGACAAAGCAGATCATGCTAATATTGTTGAAAGTTGAACTCGGTCAATAATAACATTTATCACATCATAAAGCTTCCTTTGTCTTTGCTTTTTAAAAGATGATGACTGCCGATGTCACCTTTTGAACATTATCAAACATGGACTACTGCCACACGATTATTCCACTTCTAAGAGCGGTTTTGTAATTTTAATATTTTAAATAATTGAATAATTTAAGAAAATTACGAAAGTTGTTTCTGTCAAAATCTACGTCAAAATAAACATTGATTTTTATGTGCTGTTACTGCAGAAGGCAGACTACCTCTTATGAAACTAGGATCTTTTGACAATAAATGTTATGTGTTGTCTAAACTAGCTCAAATTTAGATGTATTTTATTTTCTAGAAAAACGTATTTTCAGCATTTGATGCAGGAAATATTGGTTTTAACTTCACATAGCATTCTTTTAACTGAAGAAAGTTTTAAAAATTGAACAGCTATATTTTTTGCGTTCTATGTGTTTTCTATGTGATCGTGATCGTGTCAATAACACTGAAAATAATCTACCACGCTTCCCCCCTAGTCTAAAAGCAAAACCTAATCACCACAGTAAGCCTAACCAGAGTCGGGATCTTCTGCACAATCTGTACGGCGATAACCGATCAAATATTTAAGTCGGTAAGTTGCGAGCACCCAATATAATCAAGGTTCATTGAGATAATTTCAAATGTGGAAAAAAGACTCACATTCAACCACTCTGACGTTCATGAGCAAGTTACAGGCAAATAAATGTCATAAACAAATATGGATAATGATTGACTCTGGACAGTATTTGTAAGTTCTGACAAGTGTACAAATAAATGCATACTTGTGTGACATTTCGTTTTTCCCAGTTGACCTCACCGGATGTTGAAAGTCTAATTTGACCTATACGACCTCACTCTGATAAAATCGTTGAGTCCTCAACACTGCCATCCCCACCTGACACTTCACATCTCAACACAATAAATAATTCAATGCAAAATGTTGAATGTTGCTAAATGCAATACCCAAATGAGAAAGATCAACTTCAAGGATACATTTCTTTGATGGAAAGGCGAAGATAAACTGTTTAAAAATATAATATTTCTGCACAGTATCATGAAGTCATAGCATGCGACAAATTATATTATCCAATAAATTATCCAATAAATTATCCAATAAATCTCACTCTACACATTTAGTTTCTTTGCTTCAAACTTCAAGCCAGTTGGTTCATGCAGATGATATCTGTCCCAACCGACAAAAGCAATTATTTGCTAGATGTAGCGATTAGGTTAGAAAATGTATCATTGGATGCAAATGTGCGAGATTTAAATATATCAGATCACTCAGCTATTGAATAACGAATAAACTCTCCCAGGTTATTCAGTATATCATAGCTCTGAGCTACAGACCGTTCTTGACCACCATATACTGAAAACTACCAAGATGTGATATTCGCCACAATACGAAATGGTACAATTCGAACCTACGACAAGCAAAACTCGTCAGATGCT
The DNA here is from genome assembly GCA_949752745.1 of Protula sp. h YS-2021. Classification (NCBI taxonomy): domain Eukaryota; kingdom Metazoa; phylum Annelida; class Polychaeta; order Sabellida; family Serpulidae; genus Protula; species Protula sp. h YS-2021. The sequence goes on from OX457029.1 coordinate 71,941,856, forward strand.
CCCTGGAGCATCGCCTAGTCAAACCTAACCGCCCTACCGACCTTGAAGCATAAATAGAACAGTGCATTTTAGACAACTCCTAAAAGCATTCTTTACTAGTTCCTTTCCTCTTGTTAGTTGAGAGAAATCTTTAAAGTACGCCCATTGCATTCTGTTCAGTGCATGGTGTAAGAGGCAACTAATCGAAATATCTTTCTTTTTAACTCTTCTTTCCTATTTATTAATTCTTCCTTCTCTTCTCCCACTTGTTCTTTTAACAAGTGCGTCCCAATATACCCAACATAGTAGGCGAACGGGACGTTTAACACCCAGCAATCAAACCAGACCATCCCCGTAGATTTTGTGACTATTTCATTGATGAAGTGACATTAATATTGTCTCAAACTTAATATTTCCAGATTAAGTTATACTCGGTCACGGTCAAGATTAAAAATAAGAACTTGGTCATCATCTTAACAGATGGATTTTGAGCTCATTTTTACCCTTTGGACCTAAACGACGTAACATAAGATGAGTCTCGGTGACCTTCACCTTCTTGGCCACATCAAGGTCAAAAACCAAAAGGTGACCATTGTCTCGAAAACTGTTAGAGATGTGATGGTAAGTGATAAAACACACTGTACGTGTAGATTCAAATCTGATAAACAAAGTTTATTGTCATTGCAAGGTTTATATTTTTATGCAGACCTGCTCACAGAGTGCCTTTTTTGTTTTGTGCGTGCATCAAAGCCTATGCAAGTGTGCATTAACATGAGTGTTTTGACATGAATGCATTAGATGAGTGCATTATTGTCAGAGTTTAAAAGCTTGCGCCAAATTTTAGTGATAAAATACGATTTGTCATGATGTGTGATTTTATTACATTTCTTTGATTATAATTCTTGTCCTTGCTTGGTATGTTGTGTGTTCGTGAACATATATTACCCGGGTAGTCATGGTCCCCAGAATCTTCACCTGAGGTTCTTCAAGCGTGTAAATTGGTAGCCAGGAAGCAACCGATAAAAAAAGCCAAAAAATTCTTGGTATGATTATGTCACACCTTTCGATGTTGCAGTTTATAATTTATGGGAACATTAAGTGTATTTAAAAAGACCACATTAGATTTTGAATGGTTCTGCAGAGTATTCCATTTACAACTGCAGAGTAATTTTCAATTAGCCAATGCGAGACGCTCTGCTGGTACCGCTTCTGCAGTACTTACTCTTTGTATTTGTTGATAGAAAACATTATTCTTGGCTTCGTGGTTTGATCATGAAAATAGAAAAATAGGAAAACGAAAATAAAAAGTACTAACCACTGAAGAGAACAAAAAGCAAACGACTGAGGAGAAAAAACGTGGGAAAGAATTGCCCATACAATTACAATATATTCCTTATAAGTCACTGACTTGTTAAATATAACTTACTACGACAAGTCATAATTCGACAGGGAGTGAAATGCAAAGGAAAAACACTTAAATATAGTCATAATTCAACAAAGAGTGAAATGCAAGGGAGAAACACTTAAACATTTAAAAACTAGTTTCAATATATGGCAACTACTTTCTTTGCTAAACAACACTAACAACAGTTAAAAAATATTTACAACATCTTATGCTCCATTTAATTAATTTAATGTAATTAATTTAAGTTTAAATCTCAAAAACTGCCCCTAGAATGGGAGGCAATTAAGGAAAAGGCATTGTAAATAACTAATTGAGTATGTGTTGAGTTACTGATGAACATTTTTACAAGTTGTTAACTTGTTTTCAGAATAAATCATCAACAACTTTAATATTTAAGATTTTTATCTTTCATATTATTTGTTTGTGCCTCGATGTGTTTGAACAAAACAATTTTTACCTTGATATTGATTTTTAAACACACCCAGGGATATAACTTTCCTGTCATCAATTAATTAAAAGCACAGCCAGTCCTGGTATGTTGGGAACAAAAATGGCTGATGGAGGTGCTGCTCACACACTAGCCGTGTCCTTGACCTTTCAAAATGGGCTTTCTTTGTAACCAATCATAGACTACAAGGCTTACCCCCATTTTTTGGGAAAGCTTCATTTTGGTATGATTAACATTCAAAAGTTTTATTTTAAGATGATGGTTCAGCATTTCAATATGTTTGTTGTCATTTAGCTGGAGAATAATTAATGTAAGAGAAACTAATCGAAATGTCACACGTATTTGCAAAGCAGCTCCAAGAGTAAACCCTGTGATGAGTTATCGAGGGCAGATATGCTTTATATAACAGTTAATGTAAAAAATTTCATTGTTTTTATTCCCATAAAGGTAAAATCTAATGACTATACATGGATAGATGTATAACTGAAAAATTACTTGTTTGTATAAAAAAAAACTTAAATTATATTGGCAGCCAATTCGGTATGCAGTCACCTTACAAGTAATGTTTTGATGCATTCTATGCCTGTCTGCAATCTGTAGTATGGGAACAATATGTGCAAATTGATGATAATAATTCTAATGTATTACATGTACTTTATGGTGTACCACAAGGTAGTATACTGGATCCAAAACATTTTAGGATATATTTAATGTATAAAAACTGTTTAATTTTATTCCTTTTGCCGACGATACGAATATATTTTATACCGGTAAAAACATAAATAATATCTGTAGAACTATTACTTCGGAATTATTAAAATTATATAGGTGGTTTAAAATAAATAAACTGTCATTAAATGTATCTAGAGCCAACTTTATGGATTTTGATCTTTCTAAATACTGGTAGCATATTCATAGACATATTCTTAGATGATGAAAAGATCTCTAGTGTTTCATCCACAAAAGTTTTTGGAGTCATTATTGATGATAAATTAAACTAGAAAGAACATACTTCTAGCGTACGATCTAAATTAGCTAAATGTATAGCAACTATGTTTAAAGGGAGCTTAATTCTCGATAACAGGGTTCTTTTTGTGATTTATTGTTAGCTCTCCTTACCATATTAGATGGTACATATTTGATGGTACATATTACACAATCATAAAGGGCGTTAGAGCTGTTCGAAAAAATGGTGTTCGAAAATACGAACATACCAGGTCATTACTTTTTTGAGAACCACATTTTAAAATTATACGATCTTGTTAAATTTAAAACTCTTTCTTTTATGTTTAAAGCAAACGCCAACACACTTCCAAGAAATATTCAATGTTATTTTCAAAGAGTTGATAAAGTTGGGATAACCAGGTAACCAGATAACAATTAATTTCAAACACAGTTATTCTCGTACAACTCTAAAATCACAGTGTTTAACACAGTTGGGAAATATTTTGCATGTGAATTTGAAGAATATATCTACTATTATGCTTTTCAAAAAAGAAATCAAAAATATTTTATCCTCCTGCAGTATTGTATTTTAATATCTTTCTCTCTAAGTAATTAATGGTCATCTTGGTTTGTTGATAGCAATTTCATGGAAAGAGTATTATTTATGTCACGGTTGTGAAGACGAAAACGTACACATATGCAACTGTTATGGACAAGTGTATCTTAAGCTTCTGTTTGATAAAACTCATTTGATCGATTGATTGATTGGTTGATTTACCGATGAAGAAATAAAGAATTAACGGCATTAACTAAGAATACAATATGCTAATGAAAAGCTTGGCTTTAGTGGAGATATAAAGTGTTTCTGCCATATGTTTGTGCAATTATCAAGGAACATATGCTTATAGCGAACATCAAGTTTTATATATTTTGAGCACTCCTGAAGGGGCATATGCTTATGGCAACTTTGCAGGTACATGTGGTGTTTCTTTATTCTTTAATTTCTCTTGTATTTGATTGTTCTACAGCTGTATATCAACAATATTAATGTTATTGTTAATGTAATAGCTGTTCAATATTAATATGTAAAGAAGACACCCTTAGCAAAAAATGATATACTGTAAACGACTGTCATAAACAAAAATGATTAACTGGAAATAGCTGTGATCAATATTCCGTGATTGTGCTGGGAAGGTATAAAATAATAAATAAAAGCACAACAATATCGACTCTTCAAACTGCATTTCGGCAATTTCAAGACGACTTTAGAAGACTGTTAAAAGACGAAATCCTAGTATATTTAAGTTTCATATGTCACCGCATTTATACCACATCGAACTTCTGGATATAACATGGAAACGGAAAGAGTGTTTCAGGCTACAAAACGCAATACTGCAGACGGTGCAATGTTGACTACAGGTGGATAGCCAAAGGGTGACATTATCTTCAGTGTAATTTGTAATATTCTGTATATTTTGTTGAAATGATCTGCCAAAATAACAGAAACCTATAAAATTTACGTCACCGTAACGTCACAGGAAAAAACTTAGGTCACCAATTAATTCTTTTCGAAAAAGAAGCTTCAAAACGCAGTTCTATGAAGTTGTAAGTGCAGCCATTTTCGAAATTTAATAATGCAGCGACGATGAGGTACAAAATTAGAGAAGACTCAAGATTTTACGATCAGCTGCAATTGTGCAAAGTTTGTATTTACCTAGTCCAATCCGTTTTTGAGTAGTTTGTGGAAACACACGAAAAAACTGCTGCAATGAAAGCAAAAAGAAGTAAAAAATAAAACTTACAAAATTTAAGTCAGAACTCTTTTGACAAATAAATATTTTTTTAAATTTTGGGTGCCTCAGATTTCTACAAATTTTACAAATGTTTTTATGGCATCCACCCAACTTCTTCATTGTCTTGACATAGAGATCAAACATTCAATTCATGGCTAGTGGAAACTTAAAAAGCTAACATCTTGTATTTACCAAAGGTCTGATGTATTTACATTTTCTGGATATAGATCAAATTATAAAATCTAAAATTGATGCCAAACAGATAATTTTCTTTAAAGTTTATTGAGAAAAATGTAAATCATAAATTGTGAATAGACCTAAATAACGAGAAAAGTATGAAAATGTCAGAAGCGTAAATTGTTTTGCACATACCTTTGAAAAATAGTCTTGAAAATTGACTTCATACATATCCCGTCTTACCGGATGACCCATGGATGGGTACTGTGAAGGAGGTGTGGATACTGTGATGCTGGTGTGGGTACTGAGATGGAGGTCTGGGTACTGTAATGCAACTGTAGGTACTGTGATGGAGGTGTGGGTACTGTGATTGAGGTGTGGGTACCGAGATGGAGGTGTGGGTACTTTGATGCAAGTGTAGGTACTGTGATAGAGATGTGGGTACTCACATTCGCTGAAATGCATTGAACCAAATCCAATATTACATTCTGTGCTAGCGTGCTGGCAATGCCAGGTCGGCCAATTAAAAGGTAGAAGTTCTTGGCAAACGTCCAACACCATATTTACTAGGACATATTTTTGTTGTCCCTGGCGAAATATCCAAATTAGAAACTTTGCCGAAATCCAGTCCACATAAGATTACTTTTGCTACTATGCAGAAGATATTTGAGGCTGTAATTATGGGGTTGAAAAATGGTTACCTTTGTGATGCTACTTGATGCAAGTTACTTCAAGTGATGAAAAAGTAAATTCGAAGGTAACCAAATCGGAATTTTACTCTGTTTAAATCAGTTTCTGCAATGAGTTAGCAAAGGCTAAAGAGAAAAAAATGATCTGTTTGTATAAGTAGGCTCATATCCAATTTCTAGTGCAGTGTATCGTTTGCGGAAAGTCCCATTCGTGCCTCCTGCTTGTCCTGTTTCTTTCTACTGCTGGTGCTGTAGAGCTGTGCTTACACATATATTCGTATGTGTTTTGTAAAAACAAATGCAATACCTATATAAATTCCTTGCCCGGAACGTATTATTATGAAGCATATCAATAGAATAACATGATTCACAAAAGGTTTGAGAAATAGTAGAATATGAGCGAGTCCCCTCAAAATAAATAACCTGACATACATGACCAGGTGCGTCTGATTTGCGCTGCTTATTTCCCTTGTACTAAATACCTTTCTTAAATGCAAACAAATCAGAATACATAAAATCATTTTGACCTTTACAGTGATAATCACTGGCGCAAAGTATACGTCTGTTTATTCTAGACGGCTCAGGCCAGCATTTAATATCGGTGTTGCGTAACGAGCATTCGTAGACATATATGAATAACTATGGAATTTGTTGGACAGCTTTTAACAAAAGTGCTTAAAAACAACAACAATGTTTGGCTTCTTTTACAGTAGGTATTCCGCATAATGAAAATTCTATTTGCTTTTGAATACATTAAAGATAAAATCTTACTTCCAACTTGCTTCTTACACTGTTGTACTCACTATATCCCAATAAATATTAAGCCTAAACTGTACCTGAAATTGCTCTATGTGTGCGCGCAGTCTATACAGCAAATGGTCTGGCCTACCAATATATAAACATTTGCAAATTGCAACATGAAAACAATTGACCCAAGCTATTACGGGAGTGACTACTAGCCATATCTTAATTTAGCTGATTATGCCATCACCAAAGGGTTATGGTGGTTCAATTCACTGATTAGCGTGTAGCGATTAATGGGACTGATGATTAATTGGAAACAAGTTTCACTGAAATACTGAAATTCGAGACCTCAAAGGTAGGGGAAGAATTAGACCTTTGACTCGTATTGTAAGCAAAAAGTCAAGAACTAAAACCAAAATATTGCTTACATATATCACAAATAAGTCACAAAGAAACAGTCTATATGATCATTTACTTTATGTGGTACTTAAGAAATTAATCGAACTTTATTTTGAGATATAACCGCTAACTTCGCTTTATTACGTAAGGTAGATTCGCTTAATAATAAATGCCACTTACATTTTTTTTCAAAATTAGGTCTTTCTCGAAATAGGTCGGATGTAACAAATTTGATCTATGTATAAAAATTAAGAAATAAAATCACACTGACATTTATGCATTTAATGCATTTATATTGCATCAAAACAACAAGGGATTAGTATTTGAATAAAGTAAAATTAGAACCCATTAAAGTCAAAGCGAGTGAGTCTCACTGGTGGTCGGTAAAGAAAATCAGTGTGTTTGCATTATACAAAATTTTGTATTCAATATCGATTGCTGGATATAAAGCACTAGGTGGTCTGCAGTAGATTATTCAGAGAGTCATTGCGAAGAATAAGTTCATTTTAATCATATTTTTATTTTTATTCCTATTTTATTTATAGTTTTATATTTATTTTAATGGGCATAAATATTATATGTATATTTTGTTGCATAACATTATATGTTATGTCCTTCTTTGAAAGTATTGTTTCTATTCACCACCTCGCGCATATTCTGTAAGGCGATTATGATTGAAAAACACACTTGTAAAAATGTGACCTTATAACCGACGCACAGGCCTGTGTCATTGTTAAAAAAATTAAACTAGTGACATTGATAGTAATTGGTTTTTAGCTAAACACTTCCAAGCGCCATACCAATGATGTAGTGCATAAAAATAATGACGATTTGGTAAACAATTTATTTAGGACAGTCACAACATGCTATTACCAGCTTCTTCGTCCCCATGTGCTTTTAGATGGCCTCAGCTACTTATGTCCTCACACTTTGTGATTGTTTTGAATTAAATCTTAGGGCTAAGATATTACCTTAATCAGGGTTGTGAGAACGTATTTTGTCCGTACTGAAAAACAGAAAGTCAGGGCTTAAAAGAGAGCGATACATCTTCATAACAGTGGGGTAAGGCTTTATAACAGAATGGTAGGGCTGTATAACAGTGGGGTAGGGCTTTATAGCAGAAGGATAAGGCTTTATAACAGAAGGGTACGGCTTTATAACAGAAGGATAAGGCTTTACAACAGAGCAGTAGATATTATAACAGAGGAGTAGGGCGTTTTAACAGAGGGATAAGGCTTTATAATAGAGGATAGGGAGTACGATAACATAACAGGGGTAGGACAGGGAGTAAGATAATATAGCATGGGTAGGACTTTATAACAGAGGAGTATGGAAGCAGGGCTTTATAACAGGGATAGGACTTAACAAGACAGAGTTGGTTGTTAAAACGTAACAGAATCGGTTGCGCTACAGAATTTCCAGTTAACTCAAACCTTTAGATCATCCAGCGATAACATACGAACGATAAGAGATTGCTTAGATAATACTTTTTACCATTTTTGAGTATGGGAGCAGGGCTTTATAACAGGGATAGGACTTAACAAGACAGAGTTGGTTGATTAAAAGTAACAGAATCGGTTTCGCTACAGAATTTCCAGTTAACTCAAACCTTTAGATCATCCAGCGATTTCATACGAACGATAAGAGATTTCGTAGATAATACGTTTTACCAATTCGGAGCTTCGATTAGTATACTCGAACAGGAAATAACTTACAAAGGAGCAGTTCCAATCTATAGAATCCAAAAAGAAAAGAATTAAGTTCTAAAAAACTTTAATCCCTATAACATAATCCCCATAATCTAAAAATCCATAAAAAGACCCACAAAAATTGGATTTGTTTTAAGATATCTACAATGCCCATGTATTGCAAATCAAAGTTCAGAAATTGTTATTCTATTCTTTCAAGACGTTCTGTTCACTTCACGTTTTAATTTAACTTCTGTTCGGCAAAAATCTCTGCTAAATTTGACGAGGAAATAAGGAACGGAATAATTTGATATTTCCAAAGCATAAACGGAGTACACAAAACAAATCGAATAAGGAAGCGCCATTGTTATTATTACTATTATTATTCAATACCTATACAAATATTGGTGTTCTATGTGCCATACAAACCGCATTTAAGGAAGCGACAAATTTGATATTCCCAAATCATAAAACGGCTATGTGGGAACTCTAAATGTAGAGAATCGAATAAGGAAGCGTTGATATTATTGAAAGACCTATAGAATATGGCGTGTTCTGCGTAGTTAAAAATATCTGAGGGTTAGGCCTTAACAAACACCGCTTAGGGAATGAGTGATCATTTCAAGGAACGAAGAGTTTGACTTGCTTCACTATTTGTTCAAGATTTCAATGTTAAATGACACAAAGAACATTTACTGAACTTAGAGCAAGTAAAATACACTGACGTCATAACGAAGAAAGATGTTTCAATTAACAAAGTCAGCACCAAATGGAATACTTGATTCATCGGTTGTACTTGTCTTATCACTCATGTGTGCATTTACAAGAGCAGGGAATGATCTCAAGTATCAAGAGTTTAATGGTAAGGTTTGATTTGATTGCATTTGCATTTGAAACAACATTGAAAGCAAACAACATATGATCACGATTGATCACGATTAAAGAAATATCAAGTAATGAACTAAAATCAGCTTCCTTGCTGAAAATAAACGAACCAAAAGCCAAGTATGAGATAAGATCTGATTCTCAAGGACATTTGGCATTTTTCTAATGCATTTCTAATACATAGCACAATTGATACAGATCCTATTTATTTATATTCTACACTGACGCCAGATATAACGCAAACACCTCACGCAATCGCATCCTTTTTAAGGACTAAGATTTCCTAAATCCGCTGAGACAATTTTAGGAAAAGCAACTTTAGTTTTTAGTTATAGGAAAAGCAACATCAACAAGCAGCATCAATAAAATAGCAGTCTTCTATTGATGCCGTAAAAGTCAGATACAGGCGCCATTTTCAAGCTCAACTTTAAGAATATAGCGTAAATAATGGATTTTTTGTTTAAAAAACTGACACTGTTGAAGCAAGAACATTTTTTTCTAATGGGTGGTTTTGATTAGAGCATGCATCTTTGTAATATTCAACAGATAGAATTTTTTCATTCTAAGCTTGATCGTTTCATTGTATTGGGTGACGCACAAAATGATGCCGTCATTTCCAAACAAAAAAAAGAAACATGTTTAAACCATTAAGCGGGACTTAAAATAAACAATCGGTTGATATGAAGAAGCAAGCACTCGTGTTGAAATTACTTTACTGTACCATTGCATATTGCATTGCAAATCAAGACATAACATTAAAATAATCAGCTTGCAGCTCTACATTTTTTTAGAATTACCAGTTCTTTCCTCTAAAATTTAAAAGGAAATGCGGGTATCTCACCTACAATTGACATTTTCTTCATACTTTCACAGTTCAATGCTTTGAGGGTATACATTCAAAAATTGAAAAGAAAAAGGGGGGACACCGATGTTATAAGAGAAATAAAGACACTGAAAAGTCGCGTACTTTTATTATAGAAACCATTGGGAAAACCATGAAATTTCAAGCAAAATGCAAAATTCACACATAATCACAATTGACAATTGCCTTATTTTCTCCCTTTTTGAAGAACACGTCATACGAAATGTTGTAAGCAAATAAAAAATATATGTCACCGTATCAATAAGAGAATTATACAATCACTTTGACAAAATCCCATTGACCCAATGGTTAAATGATGAAAACAGTGTAATATGATTTTAATGGGCAAGATATCAACAGAGGCCCTTCTAGGAATAAAATATCAACACAGATCATTTCTGGATACGGTCCTATTTGTCTTTGAAAAGAATGTTTCGATCTAGATGGATTTAGTAGCTATTTATACTGTGTGAACGCAGATTCAAACTCAGCCATATTCAATGTTATGCGCATTTCGGTTGCTAGATGGCGCAGAGATACCCGCATTTCCCTTTAAATCACCTCAAAAGTATATAAATCGTGTTACTTCAGTATGAGATCACAGGACAACTAATACCTGATTTTTTAAATTAAAATGATATTTAGATTCACAATTCTATAATAGTCGGATGACAGATTTAGTTACCATTAAGCGAAGAATTTGCCCGGGGAGGAGAGGGTTACTCGAGTACCAGCAGATTACCAAATGTGTCCAATATTTGTAATGCGACATCTAAACGTGAGATACTGGTTTGAATTAATACGCCTTATTTAACCAAACGCTGTCCCATTTCTGTAGAAAAAGCGGAGTTTAAATGAAAATTACCCCCAACCCTTTCTAACGAAATTGGGGTTCTGTCTCCAAAATTAATTCCTTCTCCGGATGCCACTATACACTAAGGTAAAACATCAGGTCGGACGAAATCATCCGACAAGATACTCAATTCTGAAAATATGAGAACACTGAAAACATAACAAGCATTCTGACTGCGATAAACCGTTCATCTGATGTTGCTACATTAATCCGATTAAATCACAGTAAATCTGGTTTTAATTTGGTCGTGATAGGTCACGATCATAGTTCAACGTTCAGTTAATATCTATGACACAACTTTTTTTTTACTTTTGCAAACATTAAATCTGATTTCAGTTGGCTGTGATATATCGTGATTGAGACAATAAGCTTGCAGTATTCTTGCGAAAACAAAATTTTAAAATGTGGGAAGGCTACGAAACACTTGAAGAATAAGTGAAGAATAAATACATTTGATTATTGTATTTTTAGGATCCGTGGTTCCACAGCAAAATCTGAAACACCTACCCATCAATGTAGGAAACGATGTCTACGGAATGGTAACATGGCGTTACAACATCACCATAATGCATGCCAATTTATCATCTCCTCAGCCCTATCTCTTTCTCAGACCAGAGTATCTCTCTATTCATCCTGCTATTGACCACGTGGACTGTCTCGAGTTAAAAGCAACGTTTAATTTTTATCGCACCGGTTCTCCTGTATTGACACGTCTTTCAGAACCTACGTATAACTATGCACAATGCCAAAGTGTCAATGCTGATGACGTAACATGTACTGGAACAATAGAATGGGATCCTGATCGGCCAGTGAAATGGTTAGCAACAATATCCTATTCGTGCGATAGCATAAGAACCCCTCCACTTTATTTGAGGTATGCTATATCGGTTGAGAGACATGAACAACCAACATGTCGTAACATGACTGAACTATTACCACGAACTCCATTGGTAAGTACACCCCAGATATACAATGTATGTAGTAAATACTATGACTCATATAGTATCAGAAACTATTACGGGTTGACTGCGAATGATATACTTACATTTTCCCAACACTTTGAACTGTTTGAGCGCGATTGCTATCAGTATATTCTGGAGATATTTTGTCGGGCAGTTTTACCAAGGTGTATCAACGGACAGCGACAGTACCACTGCATGGAAATGTGTGAAGATTTAAAACTTGGTTGTGTGAATGACGAATACATAACTCGCTACGTTCAAAGTTGTCATCCTGGATACAGTCGCTATGACAAAAACAGCACTTGTTATTATAAACCTGTCACCTGTATTCCAGTGCAGCCCCCTAAGCATGGCCAAGTACACTACACTAGCAAGAGAACCATTCTTGACACTCAACTCTTCTACTCGTGTGATGACGGTTATGTATTGATCGGTGATGATGTAGCTATTTGTAGTTACAGTGGAAGATGGGTTGTAAGGAAACGGAACGAAAACGAAAGGGCAGTAAATATACCAACATGTGAGGTGAATGGTACGCCAGCTATAATCGGCAGTTCAGTTGTCGGATTTATGCTTCTTACAAGTGTTCTGCTCTTAATTGCCTTCTTGAGATTTAAATATGAATTTGTTATTTTTGCTTTTAAATATCTGCGTTGTCTTCTGTGCTGCAAGAGATTTGTTGGTGAGCGTGTTAATAAGAAATATCATGCATTTATAGCTTATTATGAGGAAGATCGAGATTTTGTTAGAAGAGAAATTCATGAAAAATTAGAAGAACAAGGCTTCAAGATCTATGTTGACTATAAAGATGGTGAACCGAATAAACTGCCATTGAGGTACTTACCGGATGCGATTGCACGGAGTGGCCGGGTCATCGTCATTCTCAACAAGTCTTTCCTAGAAGACAACACGTGTCAATATATGCTAGAACAAGCGTTTTATCAAACACTTGAAGGCGATTCATTGAAGGTAATTCTAGTATTAAAGAACTTTAAAAAAGAAACGGACAAAGTTCCTCGCTTTTTGAAGGGATTCATCCGCACTGGTTGTGTTACTATAAAACATGATGATGCACTTCTTTTACAAAAACTGCAATATGAGCTACAGCTGGTAACATTAAACATTGAAGAAAGGGTGAGGTATAGGAGAAAGAGTAGAGACAACCAGTCTTCATGGACTAAATCAACAGATAGTTGTGAGGTCATAATAGAGATGAGGCAATCAGTAATGTAGAAAGCAGTTCATTATGCATGCATATTTAGTATAGTTTTATAAACCACTGTGTAAAATAATTTATTTTTAGATCTTTGGAAACCTGTAAGACTGTGATTTAGTCATATGATGATGTTTCAAACTGCACACTGTTTTACCTTTATTGATAGAGTCTGGTTCTTATATTATCCCTGGAAGATTTTTATGTTTTTATGTCCTGTAATTGATGGTTAGAAATTTGTTGGATTATGTAACCACCGAAGAGATTCAATTGAACATTTTTCTTGCAAATACATTGTTAACCTCGATGTTTGCATAATCTTTGCAATAACAAATATATCATATTTTGGCTATGTGGAAGAACTCTTCCCCAAAATTAACTACATTGTAAAGAGACAAAGTTAATTGTTGACGTCAGGGAAGCGCTTATACTAGTGATAGCACTGGAAATAATAGCAGTACTGATAATAGTAACATTCATACTGATATCACTGGTAGCACTTGCTATTGTAGCATCATTGGTGGCACTTGTTTTGTTGATTGTTCTCGTAACGTTGGTGGCACTGGTATTCCAAACAATACTGGCAGTACTTCTGGTCCTTACCATCCAAGTAATAGTGGTAGCACTTCCAGCACAGCAATAATGGTTGTACGTGTCATACTGGTAGAGTAGATAGCACAGAAATGTTGGTTTTACTTGAGAACTGGTAGCACAGTAATACTGGTAGCAATTGATCTTCTGGTAGTACTGATAGCACCTTACTGATAGCAACTGTGATTCTGGTAGTACTGGTAGCACTGGCATTGCTGGTAGTACTTCAGGTACTGTTATTACTGGCATTATAGTAATAGTAGCACAGTCATGCTGATAATACTTAGGGTACTGCAGCACTGCTAACACAGTAAAACGAGCAGTACTTGTAGCTCGTAGTAGTGATAATAGTGGTATCACGGGTAGAACAATAATTCTGGTTATCGCATTAACACTGGTGGTACTTGTGGCACGGTTGGCAGTGGTATCGCTAGCAACACACACATACACGCACATGCATGTATATAAATTTGCATTTCAGATATGTACATTAGATTATGCAATGATTTTAAAATAAAATGTGTGCTGATTTTAGCTCTCTATCTATTCTTTCTACACTGCGACTACAGTTGACTACACATTGACAGGATAACAAAATGTTAAAACTATTGATTGCATTTAAAACATTCAGAAGAGCTGATGGCATACAATATTAGAAAGGGGGTGACAACAGTTCATTGCATGCTGATGCAATTCTCAAAAAATTGTTTGATAAATCATTATTATTGAATCGGGTTGGAACGTATCTGTCTTGTTTAGAATTTATCACTGACATTTGATGCCACCGGTTGCTAATCCACTCTTATAAGTCACTAAAACCACACACATTTACAATTTGCTAAACATACTGAGTACAGAAACAACTTCACTGCTGTTTGCCAGTGTTAGCAGTATTTACTTTTGTGACACTTTTCATAATATTATTCAGTAAAACATTTGTATTGAAAGGTGAATAAATGAACGATGTCTTGAGTGCCTTCAATTGCACATCTACTAACAAGAACTTGAATCTAGGAGAATGCGGGTGACCAATAAGATGCAAAATTCTTTCCCGGATCTGGCATGTATTAAGAGATTTCTAAACATCAAGCATTGTTACTTAAGAATCACCTTGCTAAGATGCAAATTGTGTATATTATATATCACTAATGAATTGCAGGTTTATGTTTTGTGTTTGTATCGATGTTGTCTCAATTGTCTGTAGAATTTCCTTTGTCTCAATAGTCAGCTGTTTTCCTATCGTTGGCATTGTGATCTCCCCGGGCCCGCCCTAGCTGTGCCTCAGCTGCTGTTAAATCAGTTTCTGTCACAATTATCTACCAAACAGCCAATAGACGATGCAACGTTTATAATTGCGGATAATATCGAGGTTCTGGTTCCAGGTAATGCAAAGTCCAATATCGTCGCCTAGAAAGAAAGTGGAAACCTTCCAACACTGAAAGTTCCTACTCCGCATATCGAGAGCAGCGTAAATATGTCAATCATCTACTATATGAGGCAAAAACTGAATTTTATGCTCTATAAATACTTGTGACTCAACGTCTTTTTAACATTGATAAAAGTATTTTAAATTGAAGATCGGTCTCCAGAATCCAGAATCAGCTCAAGACGTGCCAAACCGTTTTAGTGAATATTTTGTGGATCAAATTGTCAAAATTAGAACATCTGTTCTACTGAAGAACAATTTTTAATAGAAAGCGCTATTTTCCTACAAAGCAAGATTGATGCTTTTAATGGTTTGGCCACTCTTAGCAACTTTGAGTCAGCCATGCATGATGAGGTGCGACGTGTTATTTTGAGTTCGTCTAAAGCTCGTATTTCACGAGGCCTGTTTTACGAAAGCTTTTGATGAAAGAGCCGTGAGTCTCCGTGTAAACACTACTCGCCAGACTGATAATGAGCGATTCGCAAAAGCATCCCGCGATAGAGCACTGCTCTATCTCCAGGCATCACGGAGTGGACTCATTAAGATCACTTCAAAGGGACCATGGGAAACCCCCGCTGCCAGGTGTTAATTACCCAACGCCACATGTATTTGAATGCTTTTTTTTCTTTTTCAAGATAGCTTTAATTCATATTCCGTTTGACCGTACACCCCGAAAGATCACAAAAAGTAAAATAAAATGAAATGGATACTTGGTTGGACGACGAAATTTTTAAATTAATAGATCTCTGTAAAGAAAAAGATATTTTGTGGAAAGAAACAGCATAAAGACTACCACAAAAAGGAAAAAAAACAAACCGCAGCTTTGAAGGAAATGGCTGAAAAATGTGGCAAATCTCTGTATCCATGGTCTCGCCCAACACGTTTATTTCTTCCGATTTATTCTTTTGATTTTTTTTTTTGCAATTCAATGTAATAATTAAACAAGAAAGTATCATTTTTTTCTCTTCGCGTCCTCCATCTTTGAAACTTTAATATATCTGATATGTTTAAAAAAACCCTGTGTAAACTAGCAAGAGACACAGCTCATAAAAAGCAGGCGTTTTTGTTAGGACTTCAAAAAGAATCGTGAAAACACCTCTTAATACGTCATGTGAGTTGGATCCCCTACCCACGGACATTATTAAGCAGTGTGTAAGTGAACTACTGGCCCCAATTACCGATATAGTAAACGCCTCATTAGCTAATGCGGAAGTATCTAAGAAACTTAAAGAAGCACTGGTTCGACCGTTATTAAGAAACCCTCGGTCGATCGACAAAGAAAATCCTAAGAACTACCGACTTGTAGCTAGCCTGACTATTGTCTCAAAGATATCTAACATGTGATGTCAACTGTCGCAAGCATAAAAACACTAATACGTAAAAACGCTGTAATGAGAGTAATTTTTAACTATGTTTAATTTACGTAGTAGACAATCTCATAAATATATTCAGTGGGTCTAAACTGCAGTGTTTATCAGCTGAAAGAGCCTTCTGCCAGATTTCATTCAAATGAAATAGAGTCAAATATGGTATACACGAAGGAAGTTATTGCTAGCTATAAAGTAAAGCCTGATTCTATTTATGTGTAATCGGCGAGTCATGGAAAGCTGATTATTTGTTATATTGATATTTTAATATTTTAATTAATGTCCCGTTTATTATCATAAACAAAGAAGGAATCGGTATAAGTAAAGCGATTATCCAAATAAATACATTATTACACTTGGGGATTTTCAATCCCCTAGTTTATTGCTTTCGTATAACTCGGTAAAGTATTTCCTTTTTCCGTCAAAACCTTGTCACTCGAACTCCTCTGAGACCCTTAAGGCTAGGACGAGCAAATGTGGCAGACACATAGTTTAGTATATCTAGTTGGTCCAGCTCAATTAATTTAGAAATTTATTGACATTTTATAAGCAAAAATGGGCATTGTAATTTACAATTTGAGATCTTGTCACGCAAACTCTTCTGAGACTTTTAGGGTCAGGACGATCAAATTTGGCAGAGACATAATGTAGGATGTGTAGTTGGCCCAGCTCATTTTTAAGAAATTCATTAAAATTTAATATGAAAAATGGACATTGAAATTTTGCCACTTAGCCCCACTTACAGCCCATATTGTTCGCCCAAAACTCGACAATGGGAGCGATGTGTGTGTAAGCTGAACCTGGCTGAACCTGGCTGCAGCGTTTGGATGAGGTTAGAAAACGATTTAACGTTATCTCGAAAACATTTTCGACATTTTTGGCCTAAAAGACCACATGTAAGAGGTAACTGGATGACTTCGACCTCCTCAGTCATGGCCAAAGTGAAAAACCGGAAGTTGACCATTATCTTGGAAAGAGTTTGCGCCTTAAAAGTTAAGAGGTATCTCGGTGACCTTGACCTTCGTAATCATGGTCAAAGTCAAAACCAGATATCTCGAAAACGGTTTAAGATAGAGCGATTTTGAGTTTTGTTGACCGTTTGGGTCTAAAACACGACATGAAAAAGATACATGGGTGACCTTGATTTACTCGGTAATGCTAAGTATCAAAAACTGGAAGGTGACCATTATCTCGAAAACTTTTATAGCGATTTTGAGCTTATTTTCGACCCTTTGGATCTCTTAGAATATTTATAAAATACCTCGGTGACCCTGATCTCCTCAACCATGGTCAAAGTTCAAAACCGGAAGTTGACCATTATCTCGAAAACGATTGAGCTAATTTTCGATCGTTCGGGTAAGATGTACCTCGGTGACATTGACCTCCTCGGCCATAGAGGCGAAGTCTGAAACCGGAAGTTGACCATTATCTCGAAAACGGTTAAAGAGTAAGCGATTTTGAGCTTATTTGAGCTTATTTTCGACCATTGGCCTAAAAGTCTATATATAACTTATACCTCGGTAACCTTGTCCTGCCCTGTTATGCTCAATATAAAAATCCTGATGTTGACCATTATCTCGAATACGGTTAGAGATGGAACGATTTTGAGGTCACTTTCGATCTTTTGGGGCTTAAAGACGATATGTAAGAGGCACCTTGGTGACCTTGACCTAATCGGTCATGGTCAATGTGAAAAACAGTAGATTGACCATTATCTCGAAAACGGATAGAGATAGATTTTGAGCTTATTTAGGAAAATTTTGGGTCTAAAAGGTCATCTGCAAGAAATACCTTGGTGACTTTGACCTCCTAGTGTAAATTTTAAATTTTGAGAGTTCAGAATCATATTTTTTGTGGAACCCAAATGTAATTTTCGCTACCCCAAAGCAAAAACGGTCTAGTTATATGGGGCTTTCCTAGAGAGTCAAGTTTGACATATTATTGTTTGCATTTTTCTCATACACGATGTATTCAGGAGTCAAAATTGATGAATAGACCGACTATTTAATTATTATTGGGGCTGTTCAAATAGCCATACAAGATATTTTGTGGTGAATTTCAATGCATTTTTATGGACGAACAACGAATTGTCTGAAGGAGTGAGGTTTGTTTAGTACAGCAAGCAATGTTATTTTGATACCGATTTGCAGAGGTTATTCTTAATTCCAAAGTTTCGATAATATTAGGGTATCAACAACCGAAGTGTTGCCCTACTCATAAAATTTGTTTCTTTAACATTTAAAGGCTGGAGATTGCTCAAATTGCCATGCTAACGCCGAGCTTCTCACAAAGGAGGAGGGAATGTCTTTAAACACTTCACTGTTAACTCAAAATGACCAATTCGCATTAAAGGTTCGTTTTAAAAGTAATCGTCACGGATGGTAGCGCAGTCAATATGTCAGTGCCATACTTTCCGTACTCTCCGTACATACTCTCCCCCTCCGCCAACCCCGTTCCTGTCCCTCCCCCCTCTCTTCCCCCTTCACCCACCACCTTGCGAGCACCACAAAAGAACGGCTGATCTTCACACCACAGCAATGTACACTGAACATAAACACAAAACCAAAACACTGAGCCCGTGAAAGTGACCATTCTATATTCCTGGATGGTTCGAAAGAATAAGTTGATTTCGACTTAAGCCCCAAAACCTTGAAATTACTGGTCTATTACTCTAAGCGCTTTTGCCATTTTGTATGCATTGAAGTAGATAATTACCAGTGCGCGTACACAGGGAATATATGATTGCCCGTGCGAGTACGCAGGAAATACATGATTTCAAGTGCGCGTACGCAGGAAATACATGATTTCACGTGCGCGTACGCAGAAAATACATGATTGCCAGTGCGCGTACGCAGGGAATACATGGCTCCCAGTGAGCGTACATATCAAATCATGATTGCTAGTGCGAGTACGCTGGAAGCAGTGGTGTTTTATACACTGACGAGTAGAAGCACTCAGCGCTAGTCTCCTGCCTAACAGAATAAAAATAAATGCCATACTACATTCTATTAAAAATGTGTTCTTAACAGCGACGTAACTGATCGACGGAAAACATCACAGGGGTGTGCAAAAAGTATGAAATTAAACTAAATCTAAATCTAACCCCTTGCGTTGCTCAGCCTTGCGTACAGTTTTTATTCGTCTTTAAGGCTCTTTGCACCACTGCTACATGTTGCGAAAGGGCTCTCCAAATCAAACGTGTTTATTGATGCATATTATTTCATGTTTCAGGTTTGTTTGTTGCAGTGTGGGTGGACTGATCCGAAAAACAAAAAACCTTCTCGACGCCCGTCGCTGTATTAACACGAGCCTGAAAGGCGAGCGGGAACAATGAACAAGGGTAAGGAAAAGTTGTCGGATCAGCCCAAAAATTTCATGATTTTTATTTTGCTACAAATATATTCCCTTCCTGGCATGTAGTTACGTTGTTTTGGCCACGTCAAGTACACAGTTTCAGTTGTACCTATCGAAAATGTTAGGCTAAGCAGTCAAGTCAAGATACTACTGTTTCCTTTCTGTGCTTACTGATAATCTTGAAATAATGCTAAAAGTTGTAGAATATATAAATGAAATGAACAACATGGCGATAAAATATTCAAATTTAGAAGCAGCCGAATCCATGATAAACCATGATAATAATGCACTCGTGTTAATGCACGCATGTTAAAAGACTCATATTAACGCACGCATGCATCATTTTGGATCTTGCACCAAATACAACGGGTTATGTGACGAGGTCTGAAAAAAATAATATTCCATTAACAATAAATATGGTTTATGAAATTTGTATCTAACCGTCCAATATGCTTTGTGACTCACATCGCAAAATTTTCCAGATAATAGTCATCTTTCATTTTTTGCCTTGACCATGACCAAGTAACTATGCGAAGGTTATGTTTGTGCTTTTCTGACATAAATATTTCTTGTTCTCAAGAATTCTACTGGAACTGCATGCCTTCAGAGCATAACTTCAATAAAAGTCCTCTAATCTGCGCTATTTTGCATTCTGCAAGGCCATTAGGGCGGTTATATTTAATGCGGCGTCCCTCTAGGGAGCGTTTGATAAATTTTGCATGCCGTTGTATAGATTCTAAGGCGTCAAAAGGTGTTTGTCTGAGATTTATTGATTACATTTGATTTTTATAAGAACCCTACACCTTTTTTTCTTCAGAGCGTGCTATATGATGAATATCCACTTGGCTTTAGTTCAGCAAGTGTATTGAATCATTTATTATATATAGATGTTGAGTTGTTATTTAACGGAATATTTGTTTTTGTTTTCCAGACGTATGACACATAAATGCCGTCTCGCCCCTTTGACTATGCAAACAAACCACTCATTCATGTACTTTGTCCTAAAGTATAATTCGTGTTTGGTCAAAACTTCATAATAAAGTTCCATTCTAAGCTGATATTTAAAGCACAAAATCGTATATCATAAACCGTATATATATGCATTTAAAGTTAACTTCAAATAAAAACATTCGCTCTCATTTGGAAAGGAATCAAAGAAAACACAGGTTAAATAAGGTACAGAGCATGTGGAATGTATGTTGTATGTGTTTTTGTTTTTCTCCGGAAATGACTAGAGCTCGGTAAATAAAGCTTTGCACAATTACAGCTGACTGCATATTTTATCCTTCTCGAATTTTTGCCTCGTCGTAGCCTCTTTATGACTTTCGAAAACGGTTGCACTTACAGCTTCGGAATAAAACACGTTAGGAAATTGCCTTTGATGACATCATTCCTGGTCTGTAAGATGATTTTGCTGTGGCCGTCCTGATGATGATTTTTATTTCCTTTCATACAGAAAATTATAAATCACAAGCAATGTAAGATAAATGTCTTGGCAAGATCAGTAAATGCTGATGACAAGATTTATGACAAGTATAATCTGTAACCAAAATTTCAAGACAGTAAGGATATGTATTTGGCGTCAGTCAAGATTTTAAGACTTTTTTACACGCCAATATTTCGACCAATTTCTGGCAAATGGCTAAAATAATAATAATCGGTTGGACACTTATGTGCACGTTTCCACTTAAAGCATAAGAAGATATGCGATTTAAAGAATGTTTTCTACAAAACATTTCTGACAATTTTTGGCAGTTTGCCAAAACAGTAATAGCCAAGTAGGTAGTAATGTGTGCCACTATTGTATTACATTGCAAGGCAGTGAGGTTATTTTCCTAGCGTTAGATGTTTCGGAAAAAATTGCTTTTCGCCAATATTTCTGCCAATTTTTCGTAAATCAGAAAAGACAGTGAGAAACAATAACTAGCAATAGTTAAGAGTTTACAGTTTAGTAAGAATTTGGTTTTTCTCCATTATTGTCACCAATTTTATTAATTTTTTCTGTTTTTTTGGTGTTTTTGTTTTGGCAATGTTTTTAATAATTTTAGTCAATCATGAAAAGCAAGTAATGTCCGGGTGATTAGGATTAGAATACTGGCCACCTTTACTTAAAAAATCAAGAATGAAGCCATTTTCCTGGAGAGCTTTAGTATTTCACTGATATTTTTTTCCGAAATTTGCCAATTCGGTGGCAAATGGCTAAAGCAAGTAACAGCGAAGTGGACACTTATACACCCTACTTTTCACCAAAATTTCATGAGATACAGGTAATGCATAGTAATAATTGCTAACGTTAGGTTCAAGAGAATGAATCTATTTTCTTAGACTTGGTTAAGATTTTGCTGATTTTATTCTGCTTAAACCCCTTTACATCAAGTTTCGAACATACATTACAGTCATATTTATTTTAACCCAAGATTACTATTAATTCGACCTGCTCATACAGTGTTTCTTATAGTCCCTATCTGATGCAGTCAAGTTGGCACTTTTACAGTATTCCTAAGTAGAAAGCCAGAAAACTATATAAGCACATCAATAGCCCTAGGGGTATAACTAATGTTGCGATACCTAGGCATGAGCGGGACTCAAAAACACAACCTACAGCACCACAACCTTTGGCTGTGATAGCGGCTTTAACTACTCGGCCACACCCTCCCCCGTTAGGTTCTTATGTGTGCTACTGCTGTTCAGAGTGACAAGGCTGGAAATGGAAATGGCTCAGATTTTACAGATTTTTTATGTTTTTTCAGAAAAAATATCTGCCAATTGTTTAGCCAGCCAGCATAAAAAAAAATTCCCGGACAGATAATAACGCCTGCTATCTGTGCTTACCATGAGTTATTCAGGTTTTACGAAAAATTGGCTTTTCGCCAATATTTCCGCCGATTTTTGGTGGATCACCAAAACAAGTAAATGGCAGGTAAACATTTATACACTTACACAAAATTTCGGTGACAACCCTAGGGGATACCTTTTGAAATTATTGGAGTTTTATGATTTTACGATTTTAAGAATTTAGAAAAAACAAATTGGTTTTTCTCCAATATTTCCGCCAATTTTTGACGAATTGCCAAAACAGCATTCGCCATTTAGTAAGAACATGTGCTACTGTTACCTAAAATTACAAGGCAATGAGGATATTTTCCTGGAGGTTGTTTTTACCGATTTCACCGAAAATCTTTTGGTTTTGCCAAATCTTCTCCAATTTTTTGTAAAAATTGCCAAGTAATAGCCAGAAAGAAAGTATTCTGGCTTCCTTTACTTACAATTTCAAGAGAGTAAGACTGCTTTCCTGGAGGTCGTTGAGATTTTACTTACTATTTTTAGTTTTTCTGCAAATTTTTCTGCAAAGTTTTGCCAATCACCAAATATTGTAACATCCGGGTAAGTAGTGTAGTTAGGCTTTCTATTTTTTGTTAAATTTTTAAAAAAATTGCACTATTTCTTTGTTTTGGTTAAAATTTTGCGGAATGTTTTTGGTTTTCTGTACATGTTTCGAGTTTTTAGCTAATCGAAAAAAGTATTCACTAATTCGATAATACTACTTGCTATGGTCACTTACGTTTTCAACACAGCAAGGCTGTTTTCCTGGAGTTAATAAAGATTCCACTGGTTTTCACAAAATTTTCGCCAATTTTTAGAAAATTCCTAAAAATTGTAACAACTACATAGATTTCAAGACTACATTTTGTAAAATTTGCTTTTTCTCAAATCTTTTTGAGAAACCAAAAACGATATAGGCAAGTAGGTAGTAACCCATGCGGCCTTTACTGGAAATTTCATGACGATTAAACGTATCTTTCAGCAGTCAGTCAAGATTTTTTTTGGACATTTTTTTTGTTTTCGCCAATATGTTGAGCCAATCGCAAGAAAACGTAATAGCCTACAAGGGTGTAATGTCTGCCACTTTCACTTGAAATTTTAAGACAATGAAACTGTTTTCCTGGAAATAGTTTAAATTTTACAAAAATTGATTTTTGACCAATATTTCCTCCAATTATTGGCGAATTGCTAAAAAAGAGCAAGAGAAGGTTATGTACTTATGTTCTCTAAAATAAACCAAAATTTCAAGACAGTCGGACTTAACACCAAGTTATGCACTAATCCTTTAGCATCAACCAAAATGTCAAGACATTCAGGAGAAGATACGCTTTTTCAACCTAAAAGCATGCGTACATACTTTCAACGATATATGTATATATATGAGAAACTGTTTTAGATCCTACAAAAAGACTATTACTTATTTAACAAAGGAGGTCTTGTTTCTCGGCAACAAAAGAACGAGAGCCGCAGGTCAGTTTTATATGTTTATTGATCAGCATTGTTGTTTGTTCAGCATTATACAATTTAGTCAGTTCTAAGATTACTTGAACTTCTCATTAGTTTCTATGCATTCCATTTTTGGACATATTCAAAGGATTAATGTTCCACTATTTGAAGTCAATTAAATTAAAAAGAGGCATGTATAACTATGTAAAAACATTCAATTCCAAAGAGCAGAGACATTTTCAAATGAAAATGGTAAAATCACGGTACATTTGTTTCTTAAATATTTATATCTCATTTTTATACTTTTAATTATATTTTTTGCATAACATAGTTAAATTTTTAAACTTATCTGTTAATTGTTACACAGGAAATAAATAAATAAATTTGTCAAGCCTGAAGTCAAATGTTTCTCCCGTCTTTCTCTTCCTCTCTTTTTTCTTGCGTCTCCTGCCTCCTATTCTCTCTGTCTCTCTCTCTCTCTCTCTCTCTCTCTCTCTCTCTCTCTCTCTCACTCTCTGTCTCTCACTGTCTCTCTCTCCGCCTCTCTCTCACTCTCTCTTTCATTTTCTCTTTCTTTCCTCTCTCTCTCTCTCTCTCTCCCTCCTCTCTCTCTCTCTCGCTCTCTCTCTCTCTCTCTCTCTCTCTCTCTCTCGCTGTCTATCTCTCTCACTCTCTGTCTCGCTTACTGTTCCTTCCCTATATCTCCCTATAACCCTATTTCACTGTCGCCTCTTTCTTCTGGATATGAAGCTTCTGTTGCAAGTTCTTCTGGCTCTAACTCATCCCATTCAACTAGAAATAAATAAAGCAAAAAGTAATGCCTACCATGATAT
The DNA here is from genome assembly GCA_949752745.1 of Protula sp. h YS-2021. Classification (NCBI taxonomy): domain Eukaryota; kingdom Metazoa; phylum Annelida; class Polychaeta; order Sabellida; family Serpulidae; genus Protula; species Protula sp. h YS-2021. Next base: position 71,966,738 of record OX457029.1, read on the forward strand.
ATATAAATAGTTAAAATTTTGAAAAACACCTGCACATTCTATATTACAGCTGCATGTCTGGATGTATTTACCGTACAATAATGTGCAGTTGTCACAGATGTTCACTTACCATTACAACGTGGACCAGCCCATTCTGTGTAACAATCACACGTGTAGCTGCCGTTACCGTCCTTACACGTGCCGTGTACGCAGTCGTGTCCAATACAGTCGTTCATATTCTCTGTGAAATTAACCCAAAAAGAAATAAAATTAATTGTTTATGTTTATCTATGTGTTCTTGTAACACCCACTTATACCGCACCTCATATTTACTCTGCTCTACAGTGAGGTGGCAGCATCGGTTCAGGTGTTAGCATTACTGTATTCAAGCACGATTTTATACCCTTCTATCTTTTACGCGTTGAGCAGCGTCTGGTACATATTTTGTTTAAGGAAGGGGCATTCACCTTTAGAAAGTAAAAGTATACATTGTAGCGAGTTTAAAAGTTAAACTTTCTGTGAAAACACTATTTTTATTATAATTTAGGGGAAGAGAGAAGGCGTGTTGCACACCGATAAGCACACTGTGTGACTATGAACAAGTATATCTTTCATTAGAAAATGTACCATACACAATAGTTTAATTCCATTCCAGCCGCCGTATTCACCCAATTGTTTAAAGCATAGTTAAATTTCGTGAATACGACATAAGTTAACCCAATGGTTTAAACTTTGTTTAAACCGCGAAGTTAACTTTTTGGATTAAGTTATGGGTTGACCTACTGGTTTAACTTTCGTGAATAGGGCGGAAGATGTGTAAACAATTTTTCGTTACCTTGACAAGTCAACCCAGTCCACCCTTCGTAGCAGCCACATGTAAACGTTCCGTTGCCATCTTTACAGAGGCCATTGAAGCAGTTCTGTCCCAAACAGTCGTTTATATTCTCTAAAAAATATGTACAAAATGCTGTCACAAAACAACATAATAGTCAGTAGAAAACAGAAGGTTAGATTTCTTCCCGTAAGATTTTGATCACACAAAAAGAGTGATTTAGAAATATTTTGATAAAAAATTTTATGTGACCGCATCGTGACAATATGGCCCTGTCCATACAAAATGCTGTAATAAAACAACATAATAGTCTATAGAAAACCAGAAGATTAGATTTTCTTCCCTCAACAATTTGATCATAGAAAAAGAATAATTTAGTTATCATTTTTGATACAAATATTGTATGTGACTGCATTCTGACAAATGGCCCTGTCCAAGATGGATATTATTACAGTTCTGCCCCAAACAATCATTTATAGAAAAAGAATGATTTAGATATCTAAGCATTTTTATAGAAATGTTGTATGACCAATGTACCGTGGCAAGATGGCCTTGTCCAGCCATCGTAGCAGCTACATGTGAATGTGTTATTTCCATCTTGACAAAGGCCGTTGTTGCAGTTCTGACCCAAGCAATCGTTAATGTTTTCTAAGAATATATGCAGAACAATATGTGAATACAACGCAAAATAATAATTAAAAATAATAGTAGTAGTTTGTTTGTTTGTTTGCTTTACATTTAATGTTGCTGAAGAAACAAGTGGAAAAAAAGAAGGAAGAATGAAGAAAATAGTGAAAGAAGAGTTAGAAAGAGAGAAATTCCGATAAGTCGCCTCTTGCACTATGCACTGAACAGAACGCAGTGAGCTTATTCTTAACATTCCCCCACCCCACAGTGGGAAGTAATAATAATAATAATAATTGATAATAATAATAATAATAATAATAATAATAATATAATATATATATATATATATATATATATATATATATATATATATATATATATATATATATATATATATATATATATATATAATGATTGCCCATGCACTACAGTATATAATGATTGCCAGTGCAAAGAAACAGCATTATAGTCATTGCCTTGATAACGATGATATTATGTCCAGTTTTGTCTAGTAAAAGACTTAAAACGTTTCAAAATTTATAATTATAAAACTAAATGGTAAAAATAATTTTTTAAAGCTTCTATAGATGCGTTTAGAAACCGGATACCATGGCAAGACAGTCCCGTCCATCCATCGTAACAGTTACAGGTAAATGTGCCGTTACCGTCCAGACAGTGACCATTGCTGCAGTTCTGATCCAAGCAGTCATTAATGTTTTCTATACTTTTATAAGAAATGATTGAACAAGAGAACTCTCCTCACATACCTTTATGATGATAATATCAAGTTGTTTCCCAAGACATAAAATAAAATAATATATTAGATCTATCGATTTCTTCAAAATGTTCGCCGTTTTACTCCATTTTATTTCATTTTTACTTTAAAATCGATGTGAGAATACAGATATAACTAACGTTTTGGCATGAAAATTCCTAAATTAAATATCCTACTTCAAATAAAAAAAGTGTAACAGTAATGTGATTTAATAACATTGCAAATACTTTCGCGGTTATGTGAAATAACAGGTACATTATTTAAAGTATTTTAAATCTCTTTCTGGACAATTAGACTTGTTTCTCACCTTGACAAGAATGTCCCATCCATCCATCATAACAGGTACACCTGTACGTTCCATTACCATGTTGACACTGACCATTACCACAGTTCTGACCTAAGCAGTCGTTGATATTTTCTAGAAATTTATGAATAACATATTTCATTTGTAACTTGTGGAACATAATTCATTTTCAAAAGCGATACATAATGTAATACATTTTTGCTTAGTAAACCTTCTATGCCTTAACGAATACTTTTAAACTAAACTTAAAAGTGCAAATATAAATTACCATTTTACCCTGGAACAAATAGGACCCGACCACCCAGCGAACCGTGACAGATCTTTCCCGACTACACAGCTTGACAGTAACGGCCCGACCATTCAGCATACTTTGACAAATACGGACCTGAACATGCACAATAGCAGTGGCATGGATAAGCTCCTACTGCCATCCACGCAATACCTATTACCACAGCTCACCCCCCCCCCAGACAATCATTCACTAAATCCAATGAATGATACCACAATATTCAACATGTGTTATCAACTCTCATTTGTAGTGTTGTGCGAAAAGTGCTCAAAAAGGTTTGAAAAGAATCAAAATCAATTATGAATCAAATAGGTTTTTTATGTGCATTTTGAGTCCACTCATACGTGCATTGTGTATGTGTGCATATATATGTGTGAATATGTTTGTATTTGTGCCGATATACCAGAACCCTAGGGAGATACATGCTTACCAGAACATGAACTCCCCGTCCATCCAGGACAACAGTCTGATATATAGTAGTAGGTTGTGAGTAGGTAGTAAAAGGTGCAAGGCCTGAAAGCAAATGTGTTGCCGTGTTCCAGACAGTATTCCCCATAAATCACCTTATTGCCACACATTCCCCGCCAATCAACTCGGTGTCATAGATTACCTGCTATTCAACTAGGTATCATGCATTCCCTGCCATGCAACTCGGTGTCATGCATTCCCTACCAATCAACTCGGTGTCATAGATTACCTGCTATTCAACTAGGTATCATGCATTCTGTGCCATGCAACTCGGTGTCATGCATTCCCTGCCATCTAACTCGGTGTCATGCATTCCCTGCCATTCAACTCGGTGTCATGCATTCCCTACCAATCAACTCGGTGTCATAGATTACCTGCTATTCAACTAGGTATCATGCATTCTGTGCCATGCAACTCGGTGTCATGCATTCCCTGCCATCTAACTCGGTGTCATGCATTCCCTGCCATTCAACTCGGTGTCATGCATTCCCCGCGAATCAACTCGGTGTCACAGATTACCTGCTATTCAACTAGGTGTCATGCATTCCCTGCCATTTAACTCGGTATCAAGCATCCCCTGCCATTCAACTACCATTTATTTACTTTCACTCATCACGATCAAGTGGTTTAATTCATCATTATAGTTGCCACATATAAGTATTTTTTTTTGCTGATCAGTAATTGTTGACTTTCCTGGTCATTATTCGCCACTCATTATTAATCTTTGTCACTCAACATTATTCTCTATCAATCAACATTATGTCCTTTGTCGATCATCTATTGGTGTCACTGAACGTCATTCTCCGTCATTTTTTATCATTCGATATCACAAATCATCATTTGCTGTCACTCATCCTCATGTAATGTCATGTCACATTATTCGTTGTCATTTGCCATCACGCTCTCCTGTCATTCATCATAACATGATGCCACTCATCACCATATGCTGTCATTCATCATAATCTAATGCCAGACATCATCTTGGGTTACTTTTCATCTTAACCCGATACCATTCATCATCATAAGCCATAACGCTTGGTCGAGCTGTTACACATCATCATCTTCGTTAACGACATTTAATGTATTAAAAACTTCGGCTACCTTCTACTTATTACACTATTACAGAATTACCTTTTTTATTAAAGCCAGTTAAATACCACATTTTGTAGTTATCTAGAAATAAAAGTTAATCATTGTATTTAAGCAAAATTGTATAGAAACAGAATTATAATGTACCTTCCCCAGGGCCCACAAAAAGTTGTAAAGGATCTGACCACTTGTTTAGCACCCACTCTGTAGCAATAGTGACTCCTGAAAGGAGTGAGATGTTCTATTATTACGAGGCAAGACTTTTAACAAAGAAACGAGACGAGCCTCATTGTGAAAAGTTTATTGGTCATTGAGAGTAACTTTTAAAATAAATAAAAGCTTTATAATCATCGTAATGATAATTGTGACAAGCCCACGATAATTGTTACAAGCTTCACGATCATTGTGATAAACGTTATGATCATTGTGGCAAACTTTGTGGTCTTGGTTTCAAGCTTTACGATCACTTTCAATGTTGTCATTATTCGCGTGAATAAATTTATGGTGATTGCTAGAAAATTCATGGTCACTGTGACCAATTTTGTGGTCATTGTGACAAACTTCACAGATATTGTGACAAACTTTACAAACAAAATGAACATTGTTTCAAACTTTGTGTTTATTGTGACAAGACTGAGGATCATTATGACAAACTTTATTATTAGTGTCACAGATCTATTTTCATTGAGACAATTTTCGAGATCATTGAGATATGGTTTATAGTCATTTTGACAATCTCTATGATTACTGAAACAAGCTTTATCATCAATGTGACTAATTTTACGGTCATTGTGACAAAATTTAATATAAATTAGACAAGCTGATCATTTTGACAAGTTTATAATCTCCATGTCAAGGTTAATGACCGTTGTGTCAAGTTTTATGATCATTGCGTCAAACTTTTTGATCATTGTGACAAAACTTTATAACATGGTGATAAGTCTTCTGCAATTTGATATATTTTATTGTGCTGGTTACTAACTTCATGATCATTGTAACAATCTTTATGATCATTGTGACAAGCTTTATGGTCATTGTGACACTCTTTATGACCCTTGTGACAATCTTTATGGTCATTGTGACACTCTTTATGACCCTTGTGACAATCTTTATGGTCATTGTGACACTCTTTATGACCCTTGTGACAATCTTTATGGTCATTGTGACACTCTTTATGACCCTTGTGACAATCTTTATGGTCATTGTGACACTTTTTATGATCCTTGTGACAATATTTATGGTCATTGTGACACTCTTTATGACCCTTGTGTCAATCTTTATGGTCATTGTCAACTCTTTATGACCCTTGTGACAATCTTTATGGTCATTGTGACACTCTTTATGACCCTTGTGACAATCTTTATGGTCATTGTGACACTCTTTATGACCCTTGTGTCAATCTTTATGGTCATTGTGACACTCTTTATGACCCTTGTGACAATCTTTATGGTCATTGTGACACTCTTTATGACCCTTGTGACAATCTTTATGGTCATTGTGACACTCTTTATGACCCTTGTGACCATCTTTATGGTCATTGTGCAACTCTTTATGATCCTTGTGACACTCTTTATGACCCTTGTTACAATCTTTATGACCTTTGTGACACTCTTTATGACCCTTGTGACAATCTTTATGGTCATTGTTCCACTCTTTGTGACCCTTGTGACAATCTTTATGGTCATTGTGACACTCTTTATGACCCTTGTGACAATCTTTATGGTCATTGTGACACTTTTTATGACCCTTGTGACAATCTTTATGGTCATTGTGCCACTCTTTATGACCCTTGTGACAATCTTTATGGTCATTGTGACACTCTTTATGACCCTTGTGACAATCTTTATGGTCATTGTGACACTCTTTAAGACCCTTGTGACAATCTTTATGGTCATTGTGACACTCTTTATGACCCTTGTGACAATCTTTATGGTCATTGTGACACTCTTTATGACCCTTGTGACAATCTTTATGGTCATTGTGACACTCTTAATGACCCTTGTGACAATCTTTATGGTCATTGTGACACTCTTTATGACCCTTGCTACTATCCAATCGGCTGTGGTAAAAGGGAGTTATTCCATTGTCATCCTTAAACATCAAATCATTTTGTTAACTAAATGTATCCTCTAGTTTGGCTATTAAGGTTATTTACACCTCTTAAAAATATGTGAAATAAGAACACCGCAAAATGCAAAATAGTTTTCTATTAGCTGATCTTATATTTTAATAAATAAAATGTATATTTTAATGGATTAATTAATCTTGTAATATTCTTATACCAATTAAAATCTATTTTATTACAATTGTCTTATTTTATATTTTAGAACCATGGAGGCTTTCTTTAAATTAACTAAATTAATAGCAAATACACTTACAGTGATGCGTCCGTAAGAAAAATTCCGAAATTAACGATCAAAAATATAACAAACATGATTTAACTCAGAAGCAGTCCTCTTTTGTGGCTGTCAATGATAAAGCTCAAACATTTAAAACATGATTTAAAAACACGAAACAGCACATGCAGAGGAAATGCCATGTTAATGAATGAAAAAGTGGCGTGTTTATTTTATAGTATTGCAATATAAAAAAGGTTAATATATGTAAATTAGAGGTCTGAAGAATAAATAAATAAATACATGTATTTCAATACAACAGCTCCAGCGGTTGTAGGGAGAAAGGAGGGGGAGGGGATAACTCTAATGTATGGCTTAGTTTGCGATGTTTGTCGTTTTGTTTCTAATAGTTGTAGATACAGCACAAACAGAAACGAGTCAGTAGTAAATGCAGCAGAAACAGAAACGAGTCACTCGTAAGTGCACCATAAAGAGAAAGAATTCACTAGAAAATGAAATGCAGCACAAGCAGAAATAGAACACTGGTAGATAAAACATAACAAAACCAAGTCACTAGCAAATGCAGCGCAATAAGAAACACGTGACTAGAAGAAACACTGTCGATACAACACAAACAGAAACATGTCAAAAGTAAATGCAGAACAAAAGAAACACATGGCTGGCAAATGCCACATCAACAGAAACAAGACACTAGTAAGTGCAGCAGAAAAAGAAACAAGTCAATAGTGGATACAGCACAAATAGAAATACGTTTCTGGTAGATACAACACGAAGAGAAAACGTGATTAAATAGAAAAGTACGAGTACAAACGCGCCATTAGTTGATGCAGAAGAAATAAAATCAAGCAGTAGTAGCTAAAGCACACATGTAACCCAGCACGCAACGGACGTCTTTTTTGCTTAAAAGGGTTGGATTTTGGTCGCTACGACTTCACAACCATATTTTGAATAAAATAAGGTTGTAAAATAGGTATAATTACGTCACGACCTATTTCCCCAAAGCCCGATTTTATTGCGACGTCGAGGCAACGTCTGTTTTCTGACGTCATTCCGACGTTGCAAAAACGACAATAAAGCAATGAACTATTAGTATCGCTCACTGAAAATTAGAGTCATTTTGAAAAAGAGATAAAAAACGTACTTTTTACATGAAAATTTTAGAATTTTGATGGCGCGTCATTACTTTCCTTCCTAGATTGTAAAAATTTATATGGAAAATGCTTTCGTATGTATTTCACAACAGCAGTTGAATAATTAATTATCTATTAATTAAATAACTCCAGACTCTATTTTTCTAAGACCTGTCTAAGACTGGTCGCTTCAAGGTGGTAAACCCGACATCAGTTTCAGGTCGGAATCCGATGTTGGTTCCAATTTCATATACAACCAGAACCGGTACGTCAGTCTGACGTCGGGAACGTCGGGTCACGACATTGACCTGACGTCATTGTGACGTCTTGATGTTTGCTGGGAACACGTCACTAGCAAGAAAAATATACATGAAAGCACGTCAATAGTAGGTGCAGCATAAATAGAAAGACGTCACTAGTAGATAAAGCACACATGAAAACACGTCACTAGTAGGAAAAGCACAAATAGAATCACGTCACTAGTTGATTCAGCTCAAAAAGAATCACATCACTAGTGGCTAAAGCACACATGAAAACATGTTACTAGTAGGTGCAGCATAAATAGAACGACGTCACTAGTAGATATAGAACAAGCCGCCAGTGAATAGGAATGCCTTCCCCTGTGACACAAACCTTCAAGCAGCCAATCTCATCTAAATGCAACTATGCTAATTATTTCATCAATTACTTTTTTTAAACTATCATCATTCCCGTCTTTTGAATCAGTGCAAAGATGCTAAAATCAAATATGCCCCATTAATCAATAGCTGACCTAATTTTAGGTGTCACTTTAACTTAATTATCGAAACTTTAATATTTTTTACACCGAAACTCATATTCAATTTTTGCTTCAAGATAAAAACACTCTATACATTTTTATATATTTCATTGTTAATATGTCGATATATTTCAATGGGCCGAAGTAAATTGCTTCAGTCTCATGTACATAATAATATAACACAAAAATTACCGTTTATTGACACAGATTTTGAAATCGTTGATACCATCTATCTAACTTCTTTAATGGTGCTGGTATATTTATAAGATCGATTGTATAATCAGATTCTGGTTAAATTTTCGGTTCTTTTTTTTCTATTTTTTTTTCGTTTATTTATTTTTTTCCATACGTTCCAATTGCAAAGTTTGATGATAACATTGGAAATGATAGTACTTCATAACCAAAATGCTGAATGTTTTATTTTTGTTACCAAACCAGTAGTGATCATTCACGAATCTAGATTCTCCTGCCTAAGATTTCTCTTTTACCCGTTTCCCCGAGGACCATTTTCCTCCGACCTGTTTCCCCCGGTCTCTTGCCCTCGGCCTGTTTCACCAGATCCGTTTCCTTCTGCCTGTTTTCCTTGGTCTGTTTCCTCACTCCCCCGCCCCCCGCTTCCTCTGGTTTCCCTTGCAAATTTCCAAATCTGGTTCCGTCGGCCTACTTCCCCTACCTGTATCTCTCGGCCTATTTCCTCTGCCTGTTTCTCACGGAATACTTTCAATGCCTGTTTCTCAAGGCCTACTTCCCCTGCCTGTTTCTCACGGCCTACTTCCCCTGCCTGTTTCTGCCGGTCTACTTCCCCTGCCTGTTTCTCACGGCCTACTTCCAATGTCTGTTTTTCACGGCCTACTTCCACTGCTTGGTTCTGCCGGTCTACTTCATGTGCCTGTTTCTCCCGGCCTTCCTTCACTGCCTGTTTCTTCCGGCCTACTTCCCCTGCCTGTTTCTTCCGGCCTACCTCCCCTGCCTGTTTCTGCCGGCCTTCTTCCCCTGCCTGTTTCTACCGGCCTATTTCCCCTGCCTGTTTCTCCCGGCCTACTTCCAATGCCTTTTTATGCCGGATTACCTCCCCTGCCTTTTTGTTCCGGCCTACTTCCCATGCCTGTTTCTCCCCTCCTACTTCATCTGCCTGTTTCTCCCGGCCTACTTCCCCTGCCTGTTTCTCCCGGCCTACTTCCCCTGCTGTTTCTAAAGGCCCACTTCCCCTGCCTTTTTTCTTGCGGCCTACTTGCCCTGCTTGTTTCTCCAGGCCTATTTTCCCTGCCTGTTTCTCCCGCCCTAGCTCCCCTGCCTTTTTCTGCAGGCCTACTTCCAATGCCTGTTTCTCGCGGCCTACTTCCCTTGCCTGTTTCTCCCGGCCGAGTTCCAGTGCCTTTTTCTGCCAGCCTACTTTCCCTGCCTGTTTCTCCTGGCCTACTTCCGCTGCCTGTTTCTCCCGGCCTATTTGCCCTGCCTTTTTCTACAGGTCTAGCTACGCTGAATGTTCTTCCGGCTTTCTTCCCCTGCCTGTTTCTCCCTTCCTACTTCATCTTCCTGTTTCTGCCGGCCTACTTCAACTACCTGTTTCTCTCGGCCTACTTCACCTTCCTGATCCTGCTGGCTTACTTCCTCTGCCTGTTTCTCCCTGCATACTTTCAACTGCCTGTTTCTCTCGGCCTACTTCCCCTTCCTGTTCCCCTGCCTGTTTCTCAAGGGCCTACTTCCCTTGTTTGTTTGTCCAAGCCTACTTCTCCTGCCTGTTTCTCTCGGCCTTTTTCTCCCTCCCGTTTCTGCCGGCCTACCTCCCCTGCCTGTTTCTGCCGGCCTTCTCCCCCTGCCTGTTTCTCCCGGCCTACTTCCCCCGCCTGTTTCTCCCAAACTACTTCCCCTGCCTGTTTCTCACGGCCTACTTCCCCTGCCTGTTTCTGCCAGCCTACTTGCTCTTCCTGTTTCCGCTGCCTTGTTTGCCCTGCCTGTGTCCCCGGGTCTGTTTTCAGCGGCCTGTTACTCCTGCCTTTCCGCACCTCCTCCTCCCCCTCAGCCCTGGTTCAGGCCTGTTTATCCAGGTCTGTTTCCCTTGGCCTGTGTCCACTCAAATCCGTTCCCCTGTTATCTTTCCCCTGTGACCACCCGTCCTACCGCTTGGTACACCTTCCCCCGTACCTCCCCAACCTTTCCCACTCAGAAGCTCAGAAATCATGAAGTCTTTAAAACAAGAAATTACATGAAAAAGAAATCACAATACAACTGACATATTCTATTATATATATATATATATATATATATATATATATATATATATATATATATATATATATATATATATATATATAATTTTTGAATCACAATCTGCTGCGCAGTTTTACACGTGTCAACAGCTCATCGTTCACTACTTTATTATACGCCTAGCGAGCCGTAAACAAAGAAATAGTAGAAAAACTTAAGAGTGCAGTACTTTTTGATCACGTTTTGCGTCCGGCCCCCTTTCAGGCCTATTTTCCACACCCCAGTTATTCCTCTGTTTGAGTCTTGAAGAACAAAGTGAAAAGTGGGTCAGTCACCGGCAAAACAAATTAGAAGTTTTCTCATTGATGAACGGGTTCATACAAACAATTATTTGTAAAATGTACTAATAATAAAGGACGAAACTAGACCATTTTCGCTAGCGATTAGCGAAAATTACACGCAAAATACGATTCTTAACCCTTAAAATTCAGAATTGACCATGAATGAGGAGGTCAAGGTCACCGAGATGCCTCTTACAATAAGCTTAAAATAGCTCTATCTCTAACCGGTTATTTTTTTAGGTAATGGTCAATCGTTCTCTAAGATCAAAGTAAAAAAATTGCTGATTTCACGGCGTCTCATCATGCTACATCAGTGACATAAATTTCATCCTACGTCAAATAGCGTAAACTGAAATATATTTAAACCAAACAAAAAAAAAACAAAAAAAAACAATATAAATATCTGTGTGTGTGTGTGTGTGTGTGTGTGTGTGTGTGTGTGTGTGTATGTGTGTGTGTGTGTGTGTGTGTGTGTGTGTGTGTGTGTGTGTGTGTGTGTGTGTGTGTGTGTGTGTGTGTGTGTGTGTGTGTGTGTGTGTGTGTGTGTGTGCTCCTGTCTTCACGGCGAAGTCAGAGCCTGTGGTCGTAAGCTCAAAGTGAAACTGGAGCTTTTTTGTGAAACCGGACCCAAAACCCAGGGTCTACATTCAAAAACCGAGTTATGATAACCATGATTTATATTGTGAGATGGGCTTTCATATGAGAGGGGTGTCCAGAAACACCTGGTGTATTTTTGGGGCAAATTTTGGTTTTTTTTAGTTTATACACTTCCCAATAGGGGGAGACCCACCGTGAGCGAGCACATGGCAGGTTAATTAAAACTTGGCCAATCAAGTGGTTTCCACATGGTTTGAGCCTATTTTCTCGACCAATGAATGAAGAACACTTGAAAAAGCACGTGTTGGGCGACTTCATGAGATATGGGGGGTGTCACCTTTTTTGTTTACAAAATTTTCCAAGTCCTAGCAGCTTGTTATCCCTGTAGCAGCTCATAAACGTATAGCAAAGTGATAAATGGTGTTTATTTTTCTGTAAAACAGTGTTTTTTTACAACCTTTTACTTGGTTTATACAAAAGCATATTTTACAATAGTTACATTCAAGGCTTTCACCCACATTGTGAAATGTCCGTTTTCACGGTGTGTGTGTACCTTTTCTATAACTTTGCATTGTCCTCCTTTTTAAACTTCAAATTATCAACAGCTTAAGCTATTTCCATTGTACTTTCTTTTACAATATATGTTAAAAATATTATTTTATCTCCATTAGAATTAGCTGTGTTTGGCGGTAATTTTTCTTGGAATTTACTTTTTGTGTTTGAACTGATGATGGGTCCAAAAATGCTTGACTGACGGCATTAATTGTCCTTTATGTAAGTGCCGATCTGAATATATTTTTAGGTTAATGCTTTAACTTGATTTGTTTTAACGGTTCCAAACTGTGAACTTTACTTTCTCTTTATTCGAGTAGTGATTTTTAAACACTGATATTAAACACCACTGTGTTCATACCTGTTTGGTATGCACACAGTGGTATTTTTTTTGTCAATGTATGGTGGCTGGATTCGACTGAATTTTAAATTCCTCTAATGATTTCTAGAGGAGTGTGGATACACCTCAAAACATGAAGAGAAATGGCTTGCGTTTCTCATAGATTGCTCTTTTTCGCCTGAAACTGCGGTCCTTATAATTAAACATTTATTTTCTTTTGTCTCTATTTCTCTTAGCTCAGTTTGTCCGTAAATTTGGTTAGAATTGCTTTGCTTTTTTTCAATGATAGATCTAATATCGCTTGTATGACTGCCTTAATTTTTTTTGTACTTAAATATTAAAGATTCGTCAACCTTAGATGTTTTTATGTGAGGAATAAGATAGACTTAACACTTTTAATGTCATGCAGCGGAAATTCACAAACCGCTTGAGAAAATGCTGGCTACACCCGTTATTAAATGTTACTGTTAGAGTAATATTGTAATAAAAAACTTTTAAGATCTAGTTACAAGGCTACAGTTGGCGTCAAAGTCTCACACCTTTCAAATTAGCATTTCTACAATTGAAAGAAAACTTTTTATGCTTGTAATTCCTGGTAAATTTCGGTTTTCCGGTTTACTATAATAGTTTGCAGACTGTTTCTCATATTTGTATGCTATTTTTCACAGTTTACTTGTTATTTATCTGAATGTGCTGTAGACGACATCATACATTTATTTTTCTCTTATCTCTATTAAAATTAGCTGTCTTTGCACATGCTTTTAGAATCTTCTAATTTTCCTTTTGAATCGATGGGCCCAAAATCGCTGCGAATGACTGTCTTTATTTTCTTTTCATTGGTGGTATGATCTTAAAACGCTTCAATTTTCTACAACTGCGTGGAAAAATCCCTTATATGTCCGTTTTAGTATTTGTTCGTGAAGAGATAGGGTTTGTATACTCTGGTATGTTACATTTCTCTGAAGTTTTTTGTTTTAGACTAATTGTAACTGCGAGATATATTACCATTGTTTTTCTGATTGTACACACCAAAGTCTTCTGAAAGTAGAAATTGTTATTGTTTATGATATAATCCTTGAAGCCACCCCGTCTCCTGTTGATATTTCTGCTTTTGAGAAAGAAAAATATATCCTTAAAAATCGTGAAAGCGGATCCTTAGAATAAACAATCTTAGGTATCGCAACATTAATATGGGCTGTCTTGAAAAAGTGGGTCCAATTTACTTTAAATCCACCCCCCCTTTCTACTCCCACCTACCCCAAGAACCACGTTATTTATGCGGAGACATTTGAAACAATACTTTTAATGTCACGCAACGGAAATTCACAAACTCCTTGAAAAAATGCTGGCTACGCCCGATATTCCATGTCGTGCTGTTTGAGTGACATTGGATTAAACAAAAAAGGACTTTTAAGATCTAGTTATAAGGTTTTAATTGGCATGAAAGTGATACACATTTAGGATTCAGCATTTATAAAATTGAAAAAAAAGAGAACAACAACTTTTTAGGCTTGCAATGTGTGGTAAATTCCGGTTTCAAACTGGGGAAGATTACTATAATAGTTTGCAGGCTGTTTCTCATATTTGCATGCTATTTTACACAGTTTATCTGAATGTGCTGTAGACGACGTTATACATTTATTTTTCTCTTATCTCTGTTAAAATTAGCTGTATTTATACATGCGGTTAGAATCTTCTCATTTTCGTTTTGAATCGATGGGCCTAAAACCGCTGCGAATGACAGATTTTCTTTTCTTTTCATTAGTGGTATGATCTTAAAACGCTTCAATTTTCTACAGTTGCGTGCACAAATCTCTTATGTGTACGTTTTGTTATTTTTTTCGTAAAGAGATAGGGTCTGTTTACTCTGGAATGTTATATTTCTCTGAGGAGTTTTATTTGGACTAAGTGTAACTGCTCGATATATCGTCATTATTTTTCTTATTGTGCAGACCAAGGTCTGATGAAAGTGAAAATGTTATTGTTTATGACATAATCCTTGAGGCCATCCCGTCTCCTCTTGATATTTCTGCTTTTGAGAAAGAAAAATATATTCTTAAAAAAATCGTGAAAGCGGATCCTTAGAATGAACAATCTTAGGTATCGCAACATTGATATGGGCTGCCTTGAAAAAGTCGGTCCAATTTACTTTAAATCCACCCCCCCCCTCCCTACTCCCACCTACCCCAAGAACCAAGTTATTTATGCGGAGACATTTGAAACAATACTTTTAATGTCACGCAACGGAAATTCACAAACTCCTTGAAAAAATGCTGGCTACGCCCGATATTCCATGTCGTGCTGTTTGAGTGACATTGGATTAAACAAAAAAGGACTTTTAAGATCTAGTTATAAGGTTTTAATTGGCATGAAAGTGATACACATTTAGGATTCAGCATTTATAAAATTGAAAAAAAAGAGAACAACAACTTTTTATGCTTGTAATGTGTGGTAAATTCCGGTTTTCAAACTGGGGAAGATTACTATAATAGTTTGCAGGCTGTTTCTCATATTTGCATGCTATTTTACACAGTTTATCTGAATGTGCTGTAGACGACGTTATACATTTATTTTTCTCTTATCTCTGTTAAAATTAGCTGTATTTATACATGCGGTTAGAATCTTCTCATTTTCCTTTTGAATCGATGGGCCCAAAACCGCTGCGAATGACAGATTTTATTTTCTTTTCATTAGTGGTATGATCTTAAAACGCTTCAATTTTCTACAGTTGCGTGCACAAATCTCTCATGTGTGCGTTTTGTTATTTTTTTCGTAAAGAGATAGGGTCTGTTTACTCTGGAATGTTATATTTCTCTGAGGAGTTTTGTTTGGACTACGTGTAACTGCTCGATATATTGTCATTATTTTTCTGATTGTACAGACCAAGGTCGGATGAAAGTGAAATTGTTATTGTTTATGACATAATCCTTGAGGCCATCCCGTCTCCTCTTGATATTTCTGCTTTTGAGAAAGAAAAATATGTTCTTAAAAATCGTGAAAGCGGATCCTTAGAATAAACAATGTTAGGTATCGCAACATTGATAAGGGCTGCCTTGAAAAAGTGGTTCAAATATACTTTAAATCGACCCCCTCCCTACTCCCACCTACCCCAAGAACCAAGTTATTTATGCGGAGACATTTGAAACAATACTTTTAATGTCACGCAACGGAAATTCACAAACTCCTTGAAAAAATGCTGGCTACGCCCGATATTCCATATCGTACTGTTTGAGTGACATTGAATTAAAAAAAAGGAATTTTAAGATCTAGTTACAAAGTTTTTGTTGGCCTTAAATCTTATACACTTTGCATTTCAGAATTTATACGATTGAAAGGAAAGAGAACAACCTTTTATGCTTGTATTGTGTGATAAATTTTGGTTTTCAAAGTGGGGAAGATTAATATAATAGTTTGTAGGCTGGTTCTCACATTTACGCACTATTTTTCACATTTTACATTTTTGTCTGTTGTCTTTGTTAAAATAAGCTGTGTTTGTCGCACGTGTGGTTAGAGTTTTCTAATTTTTGTTTTTGAATTGATGGGCCCAAAAATGCCTCAGTGACTGTCTTTATTATCTTGTTGCTTATATTTTGATCTTAAAACGCTTAAATTTTCTACAACTGTATGGATACATCTTACACATGCGCGCTGTAGTTTTTATTTGGTTAAGGCATGAGGTTCGGATACTCTGCAATATTACATTTTTCTGAAGCTTTTGGTTCAAACTTAGTGTAAATATTGTATAAATTGCCATTGATTTCCTTATTGTATGGAGCAAAGTCTTCTTAAATTAAATTATTTAGGGTGGGTTGCAACCCTGAACCCCCCCCCCCTTTGTTTCCGCCACTGGTGACAGTCATTGTTCAGATTTGTTTCCGCATTGCACGTAATTAAAAGTGTGAAGTTGAATTTCTTTTGAAAATGTGTTTGCCTTCTTTGATTGTGGTTCTTGTGCTGCGGAAGCAGTGATAGAGAGACAGTGCAATGCATGGGGGGATGGTTAATTGACAGCAGCTTATGCGCATGAATATGGATTGAGTGCAAGCAAGTGATGTCAGACTTGAATTTGCCAGCCAATCAGCGTCTTTGAAACTCAGAAAATGCTGCATATTCTATGCGACGGGATTAAGTCATTTTAACGCGCGAAAACAAGACCCATCAAAGTACTTATTTTCTTTATTTCTTTGTGTGTTTTGTTTTACTATTGTTCAGATACAGTGAAATTTTGATCACATAACTGTTTTTAGCTTGAAAGATGAGCTCTTAAAAGGAGATTTTAGAACTATTTTGGTGTCCGGATGCCGCGTTTTTAATGATGTTAGTGGGCCGGCTAGCGTGGCTTGCATCCTTTGTTCGGCGCCATCAAGACTGGAAAGACGCAACTTTTTACCAAAATAAGGATAGTTTATTGTGGAAGTGTTGTGTGGATAAAATATCATACTGAAGGTAAGTAATAAGAGTGAAAGTGCACCGAATTTGTCTTTCTTTTTTTTTTTGCAGTAAAAGTGGTATTTTACCTTTGATAATGTTTGCGGTGGAAACTTTTGAAATATTTCACTAAATTGAGAACTATCACCGGACTTTTTCCTTTGTTAATGTTGTTAATAACAATTGCGTACACGTTTAAAACAACGCTGTTCAAAGCCGTATTTTTTTTTGCATAAGAGTGACTTTGAAAATTTCGGATTCAGATCTAATTTCTTCTTAAATCCGCAAATTGTTTCTGTAATTTTAATGCTATATGAGCAATGAATTATACGGCAAGGTTTTTTATTGTGGTTATGGTTATACTTTAATTCACAAAGTTCTCTTAAGTCCAGGTTCGCTGAGATTAAAATGACACCCCCCAAGAAAAAGTTATCTCCCTCTTATGTGTTGTATTTCTTCTTTTTCCCAAGCAGCGCAGTTATATCAGTTTTTTTTGTAAAAAGAAAGGGCTAGACTCAGCTTGGAGTTATTTTTGGCAGAGTTTTGGAGGAAAGTGTCGTGCTATAAGTTAAAAACCCATTGCCCGTTCCGACTTTGATTTCTGACCCTTGTGTGTGTCAGGGTTCGCGCTGGGTTCTCAGGAAAGTGAGTAAAAAAGGAAAGTATGGATCAATTGGGTCCAGAAAGACTCGGTGGGTTCCGAAAAAGTGAATCATTTCGTAAAAAATGCCCAAAAAGTGGACAAAAACCCCGTCAACGCAAACCCTTGTGTGTGTGTGTGTGTGTGTTTTGTGTGTGTGATTTCTCTGTGTTTTATATGGCAGGGCGGCGAATGTTGAGCTTAAACCTCTTTGCTGGACTCGTGTGCAAAGTAGTTAATTGTAATCCTGATTCCATTCAGTCAGATGGCTGTACTATGTTCTTTGTCAATTACTGCAATCAGGACTTGATTAGGAGTGGTTTGATTATCTTTGTAAATTGTTTAAACCCTTTCTCCTGGGGTCCAATTGGAGCGGATTTTTTTCGCTTACCTATGCATTTTTGGAATAATTAAAGAGGGTTGTGTTTTGTTTCAATGTGTGTAAAGTTTATATATTCTTTGAAAGTAGACCTCACGGCTTTCGCATGGAACTGGCATAAACAGGCCATATACAGTGGCTGTGTAAGGGTTGCAACTAGTTTTTTCCTTTTTGGAGAGATTTTGATATCACCTGCATTTTTTTTATATTCTATTCAGGGTTCGCGTTGGCGGGGTTTTTGTTCACTTTTTGGGCATTTTTTAAAAGAAATGACTCTGGACCAAACCGAGTCACTTTCCTTTTTTAATTCACTTTCCTGAGAACCCAGCGCGAACCCTGCTATTGTTTGCCAAAAAGGGTTCTTGAACATTTGTTTCATTTTTGGAACGGTGCTTTCTTTTAAACCAGGAATTACTTTTGGGTCTTAATTCGCCCTATATATATATGTATCCTTATCACAAACAAAAGTATATTTGTGTGTAAAATATACATTTTCTTTCAGATGCCAAAAAAGAAAGGATTCAAGAGGCAACCAAAGGCCCACCACCTCGAAATAGAGGAATACAAGGTTGGGGACATCATCCTGTTCCAAAGGAAGGCGGTTTGGTGGCCGGTCAAAGTTACAAAAGCCTCGGGGGGTATCATGACTGTGCAGTACATTGGCTATGAAGAGGGGTAAGTGCACAAGTTTTTATAGCAACTTTCCTATCTATTTCAGATTGTCCTGCATGGATTAATGTTGTGCGTGATGTCATTTTTATTAATTTTGCGTTGTTCTAAATATTTCTTTTCAGCTTCCATGTGTAGGCACTAATTTTTTTTGTCCATTCTTTTCCTGCATCGTCTTATTTGTGTGTTTTATACTTTGCCAGTAAGCTCTGCTTTCAATGTAAAGATTGGTGGTGTTTTGATGTGTAATGTTCTTGCAGGATTTGAAGTGTTAGCTTTGTATATTGTTTCATAATGCTTTTCATTAGGGATCTCACTCACGTCGTAACAAAACCCAGACTGGTGAAACCATGTCCAAGCGATATGGATATCTGTAAGAATATTAGTCAAAGCTAGATCGTTCTTATTAGAGTAACAGTTCATTTGAGATGCATAATGTGTCGAATGTGATGTGTTTTCCCATTTATTCTAAAGCCCATTTAAGATGCAGTTCGTTTCATTGTTTCTTTTGCCTGAGACGTTTTTGATTGTGTGTAGTTGTATTTTACATTTTTTTCATAGTTTATAACCCTTGTAGTGTACAGGAGTGGAGCTTAATGTCTGTTCCCTCTTCTCCGGAAAAATCGTTCTTGACCGATCGTCTGCTCGGGACCTCGGTACCATTAGGTACGGAGGTCCCGACGTGGCACTGAGGACCCGACAAGTTTTTCATATGAACTCCCCACCCCCCCCCATCTTTGATTGTGTCTTAAAATCGCTGTTTCTTCCTCCCCCGCCCCCTCCTTCCCAAGCCGCGGTGCAGCGCATTTTCTCATACAAGTTATGTTGCCGCCTATGTTACTTTTTTGTGCTCGAGCGGTGAAGGACCAGGGGTGACGATAAAACTGGAGCTTGATGGAACAATAACAAAAGTGAAGTTGTATTTCTAAAAAAATACGAGTGCTGTCACTGAAACCACTCCCTCCACCCCCCCCCTGCAATGAGAACCCAGTTCGCTTCCTCAGTGCCACTTCGGGACCTCATCACTGGTGGTACTACAAATCCCGAGCAGACGGTGACCCTGCCTCAGCCCTGGTGTATTATGTACAGTTTTCTCCCATGCTCGAATCTTTAGATTTACAGTAGATATGCAACGTGTTAAACCCTTGCTTTCCCTTTGTTTGTAGCCCCTCCCCCTTTTCTTTTTTTCTTTAACTTGCAATATCTTTGCATTGTGCGATAAAATATTTTATTTTTTATGTACGAGGTTTTATTTTTGCATGACCGACCATTAAATCATTTAAGGTGTAAGGATTCCAAGGACCAATTTTAACTTTTATATTTTGAAATTGTCCTAATTCTTCCTTTATTACACAAGAAATATGTATTTTTATGTTGATTTAAAGAGGTTTTTTTTTTAAATTGAATGTGAAATATAATTTTTAGAATCTGTGTTCGGAAAAAAAAAACTTTGACAGTCTTCGTCAAATTTCAGTTTCTTTGCCTCCTCTCATTCATTGTGGTCCTTATACCTTAAATGCGGCAGAGCAATGCCTCAAATCGCAGTAAAAAATGGAGAGTTAAGGACATAATGCATATGTTGTTATTGAAAACGACTAGTTGCGCATCTATCTAATCTAGGTACAATGATTGTTATTTTAAAGACAAGGTGAACAAAAGACCCACCGGCACCTACCGCACGGCATGGGCGCACGCCCGACGCAAGCATGCCTTGAGGGATCATAGTCACCTCTATGTTGCTCTCGGAGGTGGGTTTTAGATTTCATGTAATGGTGTGCTTAGTTTGTTTCACACTTTTTATCGGTATTAAATTTATTATATTCAGGGTTCATAGCGATCCTTGAAATCCTGGAAAATCCTGGAATTTTACCTCCAAATGTCCTTGAAAATCTTGGAATTTGACGTCTGGTTTTCGCTATGAACCCTGTATATTACTTTCTGGTTGAATAATTAATATGACATGTTTGCTGAAGTTCTGGTTTCGAAGAAAAGTAGTATATTTTGACAGTTAAATATGTTTACCGGCGAAAAAAGTTCACTTGAAAACTGTAAGATCAGTTTTTTACAGACAAAAACATAAGTTGAAGTTAATTTTTTTTTAATCAGAATTGATCACGCAAGCAAACGTTGAAACAACTTCAGAAAGTGATGTTGTATTCATGGGGGAGGAAATCCCAGAGGTGAAGAAGGAGATAGTCCCCAAGACAGAAAAGGATTTTTTTGGCAAGTTTCTGTCATGTACAGTTAAATATTTTGAAAACGCTCAAGACCGTTTTATGTGGATCCTATGAAAGATGGAGGAAATTTTTTGTCAAGTTTCTATCATGTACACTTAAATATTTGGAAATCGCCCAAGACCGTTTTATGTGGACTCTACCAGAAACTTGAGAACTCATCTCCTTTTGACGTGCTTGCATTGAAAGTTGAGGGTCACAAAAGTTTAAAACTTGCATTATAAATGTAATTGTAAGGACTTGTAAGGACTGGAAATAAGTGTCTTCTGTTATTTATTGTACATAAACAGGCGAAACTTCACAGACAGGGCGGAAAACACGCGCCAGTGAAACGGTATCCCACGCGTCACCAAGCCCAGTTTCTACTAGTTGTAGTGCAATTGAAGTTGCTGCGAAAAGTGCTGAAAGCACACCCCAGGTGCCAGCTATTTCTGCTAGTCAAAGTGCAATTGAAGTTGCTGCGGAAAGGGCTGAAACCGTACCCCAGGTGCCAGATATTCCTGTTAGTCAAAGTGCAATTGAAGTTGCTGGGGAAAGTGTTGAAAGCGTACACCAGGTGCCAGCTATTCCTGCTAGTCAAAGTGCAATTGAAGTTGCTGCGGAAAGTGCTGAAAGCGTACCCCAGGTGCCAGATATTTCTGTTAGTCAAAGTGCAATTGAAGTTGCTGCGGAAAGTGTTGAAAGCGTACACCAGGTGCCAGATATTCTTCCTAGTCAAAGTGCAATTGAAGTTGCTACGGAAAGTGCTGAAAGCGTACCCGAGGCGCCAGATGTTCCTGCTAGTCAAAGTGCAGTTAGAGTTGCTGCAGAAAGTGCTGAAAGCGTACCCCTGGCGCCAGATGTTCCTGTTAGTCAAAGTACAACTGAAGTTCCCCCTAGTGCATCTCAACCTGGTGTGAAAAGAAGTAAACCGAAATGGATACCAGCGTTTAGATTCAGTACAAGCCCAACTGAAGAGGCGCCGATTGCCGCTGCTGTGGAAGACGTGTCAGAATTCAGTGTCATTCACATTCGAACCGAACCTACACAAGGAAAAGTACTCGCAATAAAAGGAGACCCAGAGAAGAGCGGTGAATATGCAAACACTGCAGAACATCAAACGCGTGCCAGTGAAGCATCCAGACCCCAAACCGCCTTAAGTGAAGACCTGTTCCAGTCAGAGAGTAAGAACGCATTCAAGTAAATTTTAAGTAACGAAAGTATTGGTATTGCTTTTGGTGTCAAGTAAAGGTTTTTTTCTATAAAATATGGTGCCTGATTGAGTCTAAATACCAAAATATTATCTCCAAAATATGTTTGGCGAAACCGTATTTCACTCAAAACATTGATAAAAATACAATTTCTGAATTAAAAACAGTTGGAGTGTAAGCGGTAAAGTAGTGTGACAGTCGAAATCAAACACTAATGACGGTAGTTAAATTATGTGACCAGTAACGCTTTCTAGATGCGTAAATCAAACTTGTGCACGAGTACAAATTTTTCTGCCTGTTATTCTACAGGTGAAGAAGAGCACAAGCCAAGTTTTTCGGATTCGGACCTGGCAGGGACTCTACTTGGGGTTGCCAGTGCAGTGAAGCCGGGAGGGGTTTGATTTATCCATGGCTCGTCACCAGAAAGTACGTATGAATTGGATTTTTTACCAGCATTTCTTCCTTTGTCTAAAAGGATTTGGGGAATTTAATTGTCATTTTATTATTCCCCACAGGGGGAATATATGTGATCGACCGCGGGTCGGTCTGTCGGTCTGTTATCAAGAGCTTGTCAACGCGATAACTTGCTGCAACTGCTGCAAGTATTTTACTGAAACTTGGTATGTGGCTTCTGTGGGAACAAACACAGATCGATATTGTAAATGGGCCAGGTTCGTCCAAGGAAAATGGACCAGCTGGACTTAGAAAATTTCAGTTCTTGATTGCCTATTGATAGCCGTGTTTAACTGGTGGGTGGGGGGAGGGTTGTGGGGTATGTGTGGGCTATGCACACTGCTCCAGGTAATTTTGTCATGATTTCTATGTTGTTTTTGTGTTATTTCGGACCCTTATAGGACTGCTTTAACTGGAATTAATGAACTTAATGTTTAAGAAATGTTTATAATCCAGATAATTTTTTTGTATGATCAGAGAACGATAAAACTAACACCATTAACACAGGTAAAAGAAAAGAAAATGTCGGCGTTTTTTTTTGAAGTTCCAAAAACAAGTCCACAAGCAGTTACTGGAGGCGCAGCCACCGTCGAAAAGCTTGAAACCGGTGCCACTTCAACGAAACCCATGCCTCTCTTCCTTGTTCAGCGTGAGTATTGCTTAAATGTTGTTATTTCAGTTATCTAAAAGTTAGTGCGTCTTGGTTTCATATTCGGGGGAATGGTATTCCTACACACGAAGGGTTTACGTTTGTTGTAAATGTGTACTTGGGGTTTTGTGTGTGAGTGCATGGATATTTCCTTAATGTATTTAATGTTCTTTATTATATGGCTGAAGGTCTGTAATTAAAAAAAAAACAACAACAAGCAACAACTCTCCAGTTTAATGCAGTTCTGTCTACAGAACTGAACATTTGGCCATTTTTAACGTCTGGGTATTTTAACTTTCTTGAGAAATTAGTTTCATCAGTAGGAAATGGTGATAGTTACACTATTGAGAGTCGTATTTGCTGGATAATTGTGCTTCATAGCTGAAAAAACGATGCATAGTCTATCTCTTTTTAGACCCCAACCTGGTGAACCCGAAGGGGTCTACAGTATTGACCTCTGTCTCTGTCCGTCCGTCCGTCCGTTCGATCTTTGTACGCGCTATATCTCTGGCACCGTTCAACCGATTTTAATTTCCTTTTGCACACAGAAAGACCAAGTAGTGGAGCTGTGCGACGAAGCGTTGTTTTTGGATTTCTCGAAAAATTACAAAAAATGCGGAAATTTTGAAATTTTTTTGCGCTTGACACTGATTATTGTGTCCGGTTTGGGTCTGCGCCTTCGACGATGGCTTATCTAATTGTTTTTTTCTTTTCTTTTTCTTTTCATCAGAATATGGGGGCGAAGAACTGGTGCAAATTGATGAAAGTCGCAAACGTAAACTTGACGCAAGAACACCATATATAACATCTATAACACGTTTACCAAGTGCAAGTGCAAGTGCAAGTGTTGCTTTCGACGCTGCTACCAGTGCTGAAGAATCAGTTCCAAGTACTACTTGGCCATCCCCTATAGGTACAATTGTACAAACCCAAACACTCCACCCTGAAATTTTGACAACACCTGCCGTTGAGGTGCAATCGATCCAACAAGTAGAATGTGTCCCCGGGCAACCACAGCAACTCATAAGTTTAGAGCCACATTTAGAGGATCCCGCTTTTTCTGATCCTGAAGTGATCGGCCCATCCGATATCGAACTCCCTGAAAGTGTAATGAGTTCAATAAACCGACAACTTTCACGACGCGAATTAATAGGCACCACTCGCAAACCAAGAAAAACAATACGCAAGACCAGAAAAGCCGTAGTATACACAGATTCGTCAAGCGACGACCATGGGCAAGAAGATCCCGATTATTCTATTTCAGAATTCGAGGTCACTTCTCCTGCACCCACCACAATTCTAAAGAGAAGAAGGCGCCGCCACTCTTCTGAACGCAACTTAACTCCACGGAAAAAATCGTCCCCTTCCACTCATTCCGGACCTAGCACAAGTAAAAAGAAAAAGGTACAACAAACAACAAGGACACGCAAAACCAAAACCAAAAGGAAACTACAGGTCGACACAGAATCATCCAGTGAGAAAGAACAGGCTCCACAAGTATTGCCTACATCCATTGCTGGTGCGACAGAAGAGACAGACACACAACAGGAAACACAAGAAGAGCTTCCAAATTTGGAAAATGTTAGGACCGCCAAAAGAGTTCATGTTTGCTTCCTTTGCCACAAACCCTACCCAAAACTGGCAAGGCACTTTAAGCAGAAGCACAAGAATGATACCGAAGTCAAAGCCATACTTTCTTTGCCAAAGGATACTCGAAATGAAAGACTCTACCGCCGGCGATTGTGGCAAGCACTGAAAGCGAAGGGAGATTTTTGGTACAACGTAAAGGCAAAAAAGATGGGAATAAAGAAGATCATAGAGAAATACAACAACCCTCATGGAAGAAAGAAAGGTGCAAAAGAGAAAGTGCTTTTACCTTGCCTGTACTGCAGCGCGATGTTAAGTCAGGAGTACCTGTGGAAACACCAATTAAATTGTATATTAAACCCAAACAAGGAGGCTCAACAATGCAAAGAAATGGCACGCCCCAAAAATGTGGTTCAAGTAGCCAGAGAAAGGTTTATGGCAAGCCAAACCGATTTGAAAGCCGGTCAAAGAATTTTGTCAAAAATGCGTCAAGACGAAGTATACAACGTCATTATTGAAGATTTCCTTCTCATGATTTTTTTCGAGCATCGTTGCAAGAAGTATGGTTTCCTTGAAATTAACGACAACAGAGTTTCACACCATACACGAGAGCTTGCTAAATTTCTGATGACCTGCAGACAGCATTTTCCGGAACAGCTGAAAGACTTCTTGTCCATCCTCAATCCAGCGAATTTTGATATTTTTATGAGATGCGTCAGGGTCCACTTTCAAACCGAGGACGCGACCCACATGAGAACTCCCTCCGTAGTGTTGAAGTTAGGCCACTACATCAAAGATGTGGCTTCTGCGTATAGTAACCATCTGTACAAAACCGGTGAATTTGAAAAAGTGCAAAAAGTTGCAGCCTTCTCAAAGTTGATGGAGAAAGAGTACACCTTCGAAAGCAGTAAAGCGTTGTTCATTTTGAAGAAAAGAAGATTCAACAAAGATAAAATAATGCCTCTTTTCAAGGATATCGAGACAGTTATGACACACATAGACAACAAATTACAAGCGCTGACAGGAAAGGATGGAGAAGATGCTTATGTGCAATCGACCAAGTACAACATGTGTAAGATCATTATGTTTAACAGGAAAAGAAGCGGAGAAGTGGAGCGCATGCAGCTGCAAATGTTAATGGACGGTCTAAGAAGCACAGGTCAAGCTGACCAAGAGGTGATGGACAGCCTCGATGAATATGAAAAATTCCTCTCAGCAAGAGTTAGACGCGTGGAATTCCTGGGAAAGCGAGCCCGAAAAGTGGCGATTTTATTAACGAGTTCAATGCAGAAAAGCTTGCTAGAAATGTTGGAACTGCGGTCAAAGTACGTCGATGCCGAATGCACTTTCGTTTTTGCTAGGCCTGGTAACTGCAACACTCCGCAAGTAGGCCACAAGTTTATGAAAGAGGTAGCAGCGGAAGCAGGCGTAACCAACGTAGATGCATTCCGATCGACATGTCTGCGAAAGCATTGCGCAACTATGAGTCAAGTCTTGGCTGTAGGGGAATTTCAACAAGATATTCTGGCAGAATTTATGGGACATGACCTCAATATTCATCGAGACTACTACAGATTGCCCGTTTCATTGATTGAGAAATGTAAAGTCCTGCAGATACTTATGGCCATAAACAGCGGAAAGCCTCGAGACATGTTTAACAAAAGAAGTTACACAGAAATGAGAGAAGACCCAACGTTTGGAGAAGTTGTTATTATAGAATCAGGTAAGTGAATCGAGCGAAGTTGGACAGTAAATAAAAACTTCAGTTATTGAAAACGTAAGTAAATGAATCAGGTGAAATGGGACAGTAAAAAATGTACAAGTACCAGAGAAGCGCAAGTCAGTAAATGAATCGGGCGAAATGGAACAGGCTTTGCTGTCAGATGTAACATTCAGTAGAAAGGAAAAACTAGAAAATTAAAGAACAATATGTTTCAAAGGTCTGGTTTTATGGTTATTTTAATACAGAGTCGGAAGATGAGGAGTGTCAAGAGCCGGAAGATGAAGCTGCTACTTCAAGTGTGCCAACAGCTACCAAAAAACGGAGAAAACCTAAATTTGAGTGTCATTCGGATTCTGACGATGGTAAGCTTTAACTTATGACTTTGACCTGTCTGTCCGTCAGCACAGTGCTCAGTAATTTCTTTTATGTCGTCACTATTCTGTCACCTAGAGTTTGATTTCACGGTGAATTCCGTTCATTTCTGCAGTAAAAAAATGCTTCGAAAACGTCACGCGTTTCTTTATCGGGTTCATGTATGGCTTTCACAAATTTCACCCACTGTGCTCCTGGTGGTTCAATCCAGTTATGTCAGACCGATTCATACATTAATTATTAACTTTTTAAAAGGAATATAAATCATGTGTGGATCAAGTGGGTTAATTATTTACTGTTAAACATAGGTCGAGAATGAAAGGTATTGTAAGTTTTTCAATTTTTTTAATGTTACTAGTACTAGGTTGCATTCAACTGAATAATAAGTATAACGTTTAAATTACAATGTTCATACACTGTTTAATTTGCTGGGCCTCCATATAATTCAATTAATTTTGCAGAAAAAAGCCGGAGTAGACGTTTGGATTTGTCTGACCTTGAAATCGCTGCGATAAAAGACAAGTTCCACACCGAGATCAAGCAGTGTTCCTTGCCATCAATGGAAGTCATCATGGAGAAAATTGGAGAGTCGGAAGTATTAACAATTACTGCTCCAGACGATGTCGAAAAATGCTTGACGAATTTGATAAAAGAAAGAAGCTTGAAGATCAAATCGGAAAAGCACAGCAAAAAGCATAAAGTGAAAAGGCGCCGAGAAGATCCAGAAAGCGAGGCCGAAGAACCACGTCGTCGAGCTCCATGTAAATACATAAAGCAATTATTACACTTGAAACAGTGTAATCTATAACTTTTAAATCAGACCTTTGCATAAAATGGGGATTTAGCTCTAAATTAATTGTAAGTAGATGTGTCCCTGGAGTGTGTGTTATTTTAAAGCTATTGATTCAATGTAAGAAGTTTCATTATTTTTTTCCGCAAAAGGGGGGAGGGGAATATGTGCGATCGACCATGTGTCGGTCTGTTGGTCGGTCGGTCTTTCGGTATGACATCAACAACTTGTTAACACGATAATTTAAAAAGTGCTGCAAGGATTTTACTGAAAATTGATATGTGGCTTCTATGGGAACAGACCGAGATTAGTATTGTAAATGAGCCAGATTCGTCCAAGGAAAATGGACTAGCTGGACTTAGAAAATTTCAGCTCTTGATTGACTGTTGATGGTCGTGTGTAACTGGTGGGGGGGAGGAGGGCTGTTGGGAATATATGGGCTATGCACACTGCTCTAGTTTTATTATGAATTGAAGGCTTATGTTTTTTTTTAACTTTTAAAGGTCAGAAACGCATGTGGACGCAAACAGAAGTAGCCGTCATCGAGAAGCATTTTGGGAAACACATAGAGAGAGGGGCAACACCCGGAAAACTAGAAATAGACAAAGTATTAGCAGTGGAACCAGACTTAAAACACAGGGACTTTGTGACTGTCAAATCACATATCGTCAACAAAATTAAAGCAAACAAAAGGAAAGAACTGAAGATGTTTCGAAAGTAACATTTCACGCGTCTTAACAAGGTTGCAACTCACCGGTTCAATATACTTTTACTTGGCAGAAATTGCATGCACATAATTTGTAAATTAATTTGATTTTTCCTCTTTTATACAAAACCTTATTGTAAATAGAAAAAGAAACGGTTTTAAAAAGTCAATGCGATTTCTGTTAAGAAAAAAATATATTTCAAAAAATTCCAGAATTGTGAGAAATTGACTTTTTTGTGGGTTCACTTTCAATGTATTAACTTGTAGTGTTCGATGTGTTCGACTTGTATAAAAACACTGCAATGTTTGGTGTGTGAACATTATTTTTGGTACACATTTCCAGTCTTTTTAGGTTCAAGTAACTGAACGCGATTGATTCTTGATATTGCCTTTTTAGCCCTCGGCCAATATTTGCTGAAGGCTATTGCTATCGGTCTGTCTGCCCGTCCGTCTGTCCCTTTTTCTGTCTGGGCGATATTTCAAAAGCTATTCATCGGATCTTCACCAAACCGTACAAGAAAAAAGTATGTATAGTGTAGATGTGCAACGGAGGTGGGGGAGGGGTTCAGTTTGTCACTTGTACGTTCATCTGTCCGTCCGTCGCACTTAAAACTTTTTTTGTTCGGGCGATTTCTAAAAATCTATTCATCGAATCTTCACCAAACCTTACAAGAAAAAAGTATGTATAGTGTAGATGTGCAACGGAGGTGGGGGAGGGGTTCAGTTTGTCATTTGTACGTCCGTTTGTCCGTCCGTCGCACTTTAAAATTTTTTGTTGTCCGTGCGGTATCTCAAAGAGGTAACTCGCCAACAGTGATGTTACTGCTATTGGCTGAGGGCTCTGCATGTCCGATGCCTATGTTTAAATTGAGTAACAAAATGAAAAAAAAAGATTTTAGCAGTGTGTACCAAAAATTGTTTTTATAAACACATACCTCATTCGCAAGTGGCACCCAAATGTTTAAAATAGTCAACATGTTGCGAAAATCGGAATTTAGAACCGTGGTGAAACTGGATTTTACAGGCATTGACAATAGGTGTCTCGTTTTAATGTACTAAAGATACAGTTTGGATAGTCTGCTGTAGCACTATTTTCTTCCTATTTTTTTATTTTTGGCACAGCAAAGGTGAGCCAAAGGCTGCCTTTTCATTGAAAACGGTACGTGACGCGGATGTTTATGAGATTCATGGGGCAAGGGCCGGTTGTGTAAAAATAACGATGCAAGTGATAAGCCTTACTGCTCTTACGGATCTTGTACCAGGCCGTTTATTTTTGCGTGTATAAATCGGAACAGACTAATGATCAGGTTCCTTTTGGGCTTTTTTTCTCTTTGAAAAGTCTAAAAATGTATGGGTTCTTTGAATTATTAGGGCTTTAGGCCTCTTCGTGTTAGCCCCTACACTTAAAGGGGCAGAAACGTGGTTGGTATTTATCCGTTAAAAATACCAAATACAATTCTTTTCTAGAGTTAGCAAATGACAAAGATTTGCTAACCCTAGCGGGTGGTGTGTGTATCGGTTTTTGCTTCTTGTTAGATTGGTCTCAATGGATACATTAGCGAAACATATAGTTTGGATAGTCTGCTGTAGCACTATTTTCTTCCTATTTTTTTATTTTTGGCACAGCAAAGGTGAGCCAAAGGCTGCCTTTTCATGGAAAACGGTACGTGACGCGGATGTTTATAGGTTTCATGGGGCAAGGGCCGGTTGTGTAAAAATAACGATGCAAGTGATAAGCCTTACTGCTCTTACGGATCTTGTACCAGGCCGTTACTTTTTTTGCGTGTATAAATCGGAACAGACTAATGATCAGGTTCCTTTTGGGCTTTTTTTCTCTTTGAAAAGTCTAAAAATGTATGGGTTCTTTGAATTATTAGGGCTTTAGGCCTCTTCGTGTTAGCCCCTACACTTAAAGGGGCAGAAACGTGGTTGGTATTTATCCGTTAAAAATACCAAATACAATTCTTTTCTAGAGTTAGCAAATGACAAAGATTTGCTAACCCTAGCGGGTGGTGTGTGTCTCGGTTTTTGCTTCTTGTTAGATTGGTCTTAATGGATACATAGCAAAAGATATAGTTTGGATAGTCTGCTTAAGCAGTTTTTATCTTCCTATTTTTTTTTTATTTTTGACACAGCAAAGGTGAGCCAAAGGCTGCCTTTTCATGGAAAACGGGTACGTGACGCCGATGTTTGAGATTCATGCGGCAAGGGCCGGTTGTGTAAAAATAACGATGGAAGTGATTAGCCTTACGGCTCTTACGGATCTTGTACCCGGCCATCACTTTTTTGCGTGTTTAAATCAGAACAGAGTAACGAACGGGTCCCTTTTGGGCTTTTTTTGACTTTGACAAGTCTAAAAATTCTTTGATTTATTAGGGCTTTAGGCCTCTTCGTGTTAGCCCCTTCACTTAAACGTGGTTGATATTAATCCGATAAAAATACTAAATACAATTCTTTTCTAGAGTTAGCAAATTACAGAGATTTGCTAACTGGGTGGTGTGTGTGTTTAGTGTATTAATGTCGGGATATACTTATTTTGTTTATTTGTTTCCATTCCACTTTTTTATTATTATTATTTAGTCGAAAGCGGTGCTTTGATCATGGTGCAAATGTACATTTCGATGTCGTCAAGAGTGTTGCACTGCATGCAAGGACAATTTGCATGGAAGATGTGCCAACCCTAGCTGATGCGGCCGTATTCGCAGAGGATTAATGCACAGTTAACTGTACACTTCACGATGCAAACTCCTATGTTCTAACTAAATTACAAGGCTACCACATTTATGAAACACTACCGAATATTGTGTGTGCTACAGGATCAGTTCATCGAATCAGTCAACTGTGCAGTTAACTTCAGCGAATACGGGTGCTGTAATGTGTATCGAGAGTATGTTAGTGTTGGCATATACTCTAATTTTATTTCTATTCATGCTTTCATCATGGTGTAAATATTCATTTCGATATATTTAAGAGTTGGTTTGCTACATGGTAAAGGTGTATTTTAAGTGACCAAGAAAAACCTTAGATAGACGAGTATTTATTTCGCATTTGACATGATAAGTATATCCGTATTTGACCCGACCCAACATGAAATTTTAAATTAAAGCTTGCTTACTTAAAGTATACCTTTACCAGTGACATTTATTCAAGAGTTCTGTAAGTGGTTTATTCGAGCGTGTTCCAAGTGGGCAAACTGTTGCCCTGTAATAAAACTTGAAAGGATTTGCTAACGCCAGCTGAAGCGCCGTATTAACCGCGGTTAACTGCGCAGTTATCTGTACACCTCACGACACAAATAATATGATTACAATAAATTACAAGGTTAGTTTTTAGGTCAATTTATTTCGTTGAAAATGTTATATTTATTAGTACATTTCTGAAAATTGTGTGCTACGGGCTCTGTTCAACGAATCAGTGAACTGTGCAGTTAACTTCAGCCAATACGGGTGCTGTACTGCGCATCGAGAGTATGTTAGTGTTGGCATATACTCTAAGTTTATTTGTATTCATGCTATCATCACGGTGTAAATATTCATTTCGATATATTTAAGAGTTGGTTTGCTACATGGTAAAGGTGTATATTAAGTAACAAAGAAAAACCTTCTTAGATAGACGAGTATTTATTTCGCATTTGACATGATAAGTATAACCGTATTTGACCCGACCCAACATGAAATTTTAAATTAAAGCTTGGTTACTTAAAGTATACCTTTACCAGTGACATTTATTCAAGAGTTCTGTAAGTGGTTTATTTGAGCGTGTTCCAAGTGGGCAAACTGTTGCTGTGTAATAAAACTTGAAAGGATTTGCTAACGCTAGCTGAAGCGCCGTATTAACCTCGGTTAACTACGCAGTTATCTGTACACCTCACGACACAAATTCCATGATCAAAATAAATTACAAGGTTAGTTTTTAGGTCAATTTATTACTTGATAATGTTACATTTATTAGTACATTTCTGAAAATTTTCTGTGCATATACTTCAAGTTATTTGTATTCATAAATTGTGTGAATACGGCTCCTGGTGTATCGAGTGTATTAGTGTAGGGATATATGTCCAATTTAATTGTATCCTTTTAAATTTTACATTCTTTCAGAGTTTCTGGATCTAGTTCATATTTTCACTTCAATTTTTTCTGGTTGACATTCAGTTACATAACATACTGAAATGAGACCTTGCTTAAAGATACGATTAATATTTGGATGAAAAAAAAATAGTTGGCCTTTTTTTATAAAGAATGCTGTTTGGAATCTCTTGAGTGTGTGCTTCTTACAGAAGTGCAAACTTGATATGGAAGCTCGAGTGATGTCACCGAATTAGATCTCCTTGCACTTTGATTAAGCGCAAAAAGAATGTATTGTTGGGTTTTTTCTCTGTTCTAGCGTCTAGTCAGATGTTTCCCACTTCAGTGCAAAAACCTTTGCAAATTACCAGTCTGCGATAATAAATAATTCTTGTCGGATAAAGTTAACTTCAATATTGTGTCAAAATAGTTTTTGTCAGATAAAGTTAACTTATTTAATATATCAGTTCACGCACATTTTTAAATGTGTGACAGTTTTGAACCGCTGAAGACACAATATAGCCCGCAAATATTGCCTCCATTTCCACTATTTTTATTCTGCAAAAAGTATAGCGCCTGCACTGAAAGTTCTCGATTTTTTAAAATATGTATGGGTTTTACCCCTTTATGATTCGATTCGTTAACTTTTCTATTTAAAAAAAAAGATTTAGAAACGCTTGAATTTTAAATAGCTGTTTGCATGCACCGTGCAGGAAGATGCATGTTTCAACATGGTCAGACGTGTTGTTGCATATACCCATTGATGCGCAACGGATGCGTTCATGTCACAAGTTCAATAATACCGGTAAAGCATAACCGCTATTCCCAGAAATTCTGAACTTTACAAAATGGAGCCGTCATTTGAGGAGAAAAATTTAAATAAATTACTTGATGTAATTGACAATAGGTTTATATTAAGCCATGACCTAGGACAGGTTGTCTATGGAGACCAGGCATACGTAAAAGACTGTTTGGTGTATTTGTTAACGGAAGACAGTGTTTTCGCGCATGTTTTATACTTGGCAGTCGTTGAGGCGATCCAGGATATGGAATTTACGGAGGATCCGCCTTTATTGGCATATTTAGTTTTTCTGACTAACCGTAAACTTTGGAAAATTAAGCACCAAGAACCTTTCAAAAGACATGATTTGGATTCAGATACTTATACGCATATGTTCGAAACAAGTTTTCATGTACTTTGTGTTTCTGATGGGCCAGAAACAGTTGAAGAGTTCGAAATTGGTGTACTGTAATAGATACACATTTAGAAACGTGACCATGAACCAACTATGTGCATGGTATTTGGCGCTTTGATTTCACAGCTTAAAGATAAATGGTTACTTGTTCAACATATACGACGCAGTTACTGAAACAATTGATGAGGTGGAATTTACAGAGGAACCATATTTGCTGGCAAACTTAGTTCATATAAATAAATCGTAAATTTAGTGAAATTGTTCAAGAACCTTTGACAGGAATTGTTATATATCCTGATATGTGTTTAGATATGTTTCCCGAAAGTATTCATGTATGTGCACGCTATTTTCTATGCTGACTTCTTGTAGCTTAAGTGCAGTTGAAATTGGCACACATTCAAAAACTTGCTACCCGCGCCCATATTGGGATTGTAAAGCAATTATGACCGTCACTTAAGCGTTGTCAGACCCAATAATTCTCAAAAGAAATGTATGGCCAAACTGAGGTAATAGAAATACAGATAAGAGGAAATAAATGTACAGTCTCGTTTATAAGACATTCAGGTCAATAACAAGTAGAATGTGAGAATTAGCCTGAAAACTATTATATTACTCTTCCCTATTTTGTAAACTGGAATTTACAGCACGTTGCAAGCATAAAAAGTTATTGTTCTCTTTACTTTCTATTGCAAAAGTGTTGAATTGAAAAGTGTAAAACTTTGATGCCAATTAAAACCTTGTAACTAGATATTAAAAGTTTTCTTTTAATTTAATGTCACTCCAACAGTACGACATAGAATTTGTTTGTGAATATTTGTTGCATGACATTAAGGGTATTGAGTTTATCTTATTCTTCACATAGCCTCGAGACTGGAAGATCTTGGGTTGAATCCCGTTCAGGTCATACCTAAGACTTTAAAACTTTGACTCCTCCTTGCTACCCTGTGAGGCAATCCACATGTAAGGGTTAGAAGGATGACTGGAATGCCCCATTTCAGTATAATGTGGCAGGGGGATCCCGATATGACCATAGTTGATTGCGATCTAAAGAACAATACAATAAAACCTTCACATAGCATCCATGGTTGAAGAATCTTTACCACTTAAGTACAAAAAAAATTAGGCCGTCGTGCAAGCGATATTAGATCTATCATTTAAAAAAGCAAAGCAATTCTAAGCAAACAAGCTGAGGTAAAAAAAATAGAGAAAAAAAATAAATGTTTAATTATAAGGACCGCAGTTTTAGGCGAAAAAGAGCAATCTATGGGAAATGCAAGCCATTTCTCTTCATGTTTTGTGTTGTATCCCCACATCTCTAGAAATCATTAGTCAAATTTAAAATTCAGTCAAATCCAGCCACCATACATTGACAAAAAAATACCACTGTGTACATACTAAAGAGGTATGAACACAGTGTTATTTAACGTCAGTGTTCCAAAATAAAAAGTACAAAAAAAGTAAAATTAAATGTCACACCCATTATTTTCTTAATTGCACATATTGTGTGCAACAACCAGAATAAAGTTAATACACTGTGCTCAAAAATATAAATTCAGTAATTTAATCCTTGTTGGACCCAAAACGATAAATATGTAAATAGAACAATTTCTTCACATGTAGAATACACATAGCCTCCATAACCAGTTATGGGCTGGTGGGACTAGTTTTCCCATCCATAACTTGGTTCTTGTGGGGAGGGGGGGGGGGTAAAAGAATCTTTGATCCACTTTTTCTGAGTAGCTCACATCAATATTCTGATGCCTATGTTTCTTTTATTCTAACGACCTTCTTTCAAAAGCAGTAATCTGAACAGGATTAGGTCATAAACTATTGCAACTTTTTTAATTTAAGAAGACTTAACTGCATTCAATCCGGAATTCAATGACAATTTATAGAATATTTACAATTAGTCTGAACAAAAAGCTTCAGAAGAATGTAATATTGGAGAGTATGCGAACCCTATGCCTTCACCAAATAAAAACTACAGCACGATATGTAAGATGTATCAAAGCAGTTGTAGAAAATTTAAGCGTTTTAAGATCATAACATCAATAAAAAGAGCATAAAGACAGTCACTGCAGCGGTTTTGGGCCCAATTCAAAAAGAAAAATTAGAAAATTCTAACCACAGGTGCAACAAAGACGGCTAATTTTAACAGAGATAAGTGAAAATAAATGTATGGTGTTGTTTATAACACATTCAGGTCAATTACAACTACAATATGAAAAAAGCCTGTAAATGTAAGAAAGAGCCTACCAATTATTATAGTAATCTTCTCCACTTTGAAAACAAGAATTTACCACATATTACAAGCATAAAAAGTTCTTGTTCTTTTCTTTCAAATGTAAAAATGCTGAATTGAAAAGTTTAAAACTATGATGGCAATTAAAACCTTGTAAACAGATCGTAAGTTTTTTAATTCAATATCACTCATATAGTACGACGTGGAATATCGGTCTTAGCCAGCATTATCTCAAGGGATTTGTGAGTTCCGTGGCATGACATTAAACGTATTGTTTAGAGTGTCTCCGCATGAATAACTTGGTTCTTGGCGCAGGAGGGGTGGATTTAAAGTATATTTGATCCCCTTTTTGAAAGCAACCCATATCAGTGTTGCGATGCCTATTTTTGTTTATTCTGATTATCCGCTTTCACACCTTTTCTTAAATATATTTTTCCTTCTCAAAAGCAGAAATATCAACAGGAAACGGGATGGCCTCAAGGATTATGTCATAAACAATAACAATTTCACTTTCAGAAGACCTTTGTCTCTACAATCAGAAAAATAATGACAATATA
The DNA here is from genome assembly GCA_949752745.1 of Protula sp. h YS-2021. NCBI lineage: Eukaryota > Metazoa > Annelida > Polychaeta > Sabellida > Serpulidae > Protula > Protula sp. h YS-2021. The sequence goes on from OX457029.1 coordinate 72,003,283, forward strand.
TCGAGCAGTTACACTTAGTCCAAACAAAACTCGTCAGAGAAATGTAACATTCCAGAGTAAACAGAGCCTATCTCTTTAGGAAAAAAATAATAAAACGCACACATAAGAGATTTGTGCGCGCAATTGTAGAAAATTGAAGCGTTTTAAGATCATACCACCAATGCAAAGAAAATAAAGTCCGTCATTCGCGGCGGTTTTGGGCCCATCGATTCAAAAGGAAAATTAGAACATTCTAACCGCATGTGTAAATACAGCTATTTTTAACAGAGATAAGAGAAAAATAAATGTATAACGTCGTATACAGCACATTCAGATAAACTGTGTAAAATAGCATGCAAATATGAGAAACAGCCTGCAAACTATTACAGTAATCTTCCCCAGTTTGAAAACCGGAATTTACCACACATTAAAAGCATAAAAAGTTGTTGTTCTTTTTTTTTTCAATTTTATAAATGCTGAATTGTAAATGTGTATCACTCTCATGCCAATTAAAACCTTATAACTAGATCTTAAAAGTCCTTTTTAGCTTAATCCAATGTCACTCAAACAGCACGACTGGAATATCGGGCGTAGCCAGCATTTTTTCGAGGAGTTTGTGAATTTCCGTTGCGTGACATTAAAAGTATTGTTTCAAATGTCTCCGCATAAATAACTTGGTTCTTGGGGTAGGTGGGAGTAGGGAGGGGGGTGGATTTAAAGTATATTTGACCCACTTTTTCAAGGCAGCCCATATCAATGTTGCCATACCTAAGATTGTTTATTCTAAGGATCCGCTTTCACGATTTTTTTAAGAATATATTTTTCTTTCTCAAAAGCAGAAATATCAAGAGGAGACAGGATGGCCTCATGGATTATGTCATAAACAATAACAATTTCACTTTCAGAAGACCTTGGTCTGTACAATCAGAAAAATAATGACAATATATCGAGCAGTTACACTTAGTCCAAACAAAACTCGTCAGAGGAATGTAACATTCCAGAGTAAACAGAGCCTATCTCTTTAGGAAAAAAATAATAAAACGCACACATAAGAGATTTGTGCGCGCAATTGTAGAAAACTGAAGCGTTTTAAGATCATACCACCAATGCAAAGAAAATAAAGTCCGTCATTCGCAGCGGTTTTGGGCCCATCGATTCAAAAGGAAAATTAGAACATTCTAACCGCATGTGTAAATACAGCTATTTTTAACTGAGATAAGAGAAAAATAAATGTATAACGTCGTATACAGCACATTCAGATAAACTGTGTAAATTAGCATGCAAATATGAGAAACAGCCTGCAAACTATTACAGTAATCTTCCCCAGTTTGAAAATCAGAATTTACCACACATTACAAGCATAAAAAGTTGATGTTCTCTTTTTTTTTTCAATTTTATAAATGCTGAATTGTAAATGTGTATCACTCTCATGCCAATTAAAACCTTGTAACTAGATCTTAAAAGTCCTTTTTTGCTTAATCCAATGTCACTCAAACAGCACGACTGGAATATCGGGCGTAGCCAGCATTTTTTCAAGGAGTTTGTGAATTTCCGTTGCGTGACATTAAAAGTATTGTTTCAAATGTCTCCGCATAAATAACTTGGTTCTTGGGGTAGGTGGGAGTAGGGAGGGGGTCGATTTAAAGTATATTTGAACCACTTTTTCAAGGCAGCCCTTATCAATGTTGCGATACCTAACATTGTTTATTCTAAGGATCCGCTTTCACGATTTTTAAGAACATATTTTTCTTTCTCAAAAGCAGAAATATCAAGAGGAGACGGGATGGCCTCAAGGATTATGTCATAAACAATAACAATTTCACTTTCATCCGACCTTGGTCTGTACAATCAGAAAAATAATGACAAAATATCGAGCAGTTACACCTAGTCCAAACAAAACTCGTCAGAGAAATGTAACATTCCAGAGTAAACAGAGCCTATCTCTTTAGGAAAAAAATAATAAAACGCACACATAAGAGATTTGTGCGCGCAATTGTAGAAAATTGAAGCGTTTTAAGATCATACCACCAATGAAAAGAAAATAAAGTCCGTCATTCGCAGCGGTTTTGGGCCCATCGATTCAAAAGGAAAATTAGAACATTCTAACCGCATGTGTAAATACAGCTATTTTTAACAGAGATAAGAGAAAAATAAATGTATAACGACGTCTACAGCACATTCAGATAAACTGTGTAAAATAGCATGCAAATATGAGAAATAGCATGCAAACTATTACAGTAATCTTCCCCAGTTTGAAAACCGGAATTTACCACACATTACAAGCATAAAAAGTTGTTGTTCTCTTTTCTTTCAATTGTGTAAATGTTGAATTGTAAATGTGTAACACTTTCATGCTATTTAAAACCTTGTAACTAGATCTTAAAGGTCCTTTTTTAAAATTCAATGTCACTCAAACAGTACGACAGAATATCGGGCGTAGCCAGCATTTTTTCAAGGAGTTTGTGAATTTCCGTTGCGTGACACTAAAAGTATTGTTTCAAATGTCTCTGCATAGATAACGTGGTTCTTGTGGTAGGTGGGAGTAGGGAGGGGGGTGGATTTAAAGTATATTTGACCCACTTTTTCCAGGCAGCCCATATCAATGTTGCCATGCCTAAGATTGTTTATTCTAAGGATCCGCTTTCACGATTTTTTTTAAGAATATATTTTTCTTTCTCAAAAGCAGAAATATCAAGAGGAGACGGGATGGCCTCAAGGATTATGTCATAAACAATAACAATTTCGCTTTCAGAAGACCTTGGTCTGTACAATCAGAAAAATAATGACAATATATCGAGCAGTTACACTTAGTCCAAACAAAACTCGTCAGAGAAATGTAACATTCCAGAGTAAACAGAGCCTATCTCTTTAGGAAAAAAATAATAAAACGCACACATAAGAGATTTGTGCGCGCAATTGTAGAAAATTGAAGCGTTTTAAGATCATACCACCAATGCAAAGAAAATAAAGTCCGTCATTCGCAGCGGTTTTAGGCCCATCGATTCAAAAGGAAAATTAGAACATTCTAACCGCAAGTGTAAATACAGCTATTTTTAACAGAGATAAGAGAAAAATAAATGTATAAAGTCGTCTATGGCACATTCAGATAAACTATGTAAAATAGCATGCAAATATGAGAAACAGCCTGCAAACTATTACAGTAATCTTCCCCAGTTTGAAAATCGGACTTTACCACACATTACTAGCATAAAAAATTGTTGTTCTCTTCTTTTTTCAATTTTATAAATGCTGAATTGTAAATGTGTATCACTCTCATGCCAATTAAAACCTTGTAACTAGATCTTAAAAGTCCTTTTTTTGTTTAATCCAATGTCATTCAAACAGCACGACTGGAATATCGGGCGTAGCCAGCATTTTTTCAAGGAGTTTGTGAATTTCCGTTGCGTGACATTAAAAGTATTGTTTCAAATGTCTCCGCATAAATAACTTGGTTCTTGGGGTCGGTGGGAGTAGGGAGGGGGTGGATTTAAAGTATATTTGACCCACTTTTTCAAGGCAGCCCATATCAATGTTGCCATACCTAAGATTGTTTATTCTAAGGATCCGCTTTCACGATTTTTTTAAGAATATATTTTTCTTTCTCAAAAGCAGAAATATCAAGAGGAGACGGGATGGCCTCAAGGATTATGTCATAAACAATAACAATTTCACGTTCAGAAGACCTCGTTGTGTGCAATTAGAAAAACGAAAAAAATAATAAAACACACATATAAGAGATTTGACCACGCAGTTGTAGAAAATTGAAGCGTTTTAAGATCATACCACAAAAGGTCATAAAGACAGTCATTCCTAGCGGTTTTGGGCCCATCATTTCAAATAGAAAATTAGAAAATTCTAATGGCAGGTGCAACAAAGAACGCTAGTTTTAACAGAGAGAAGAGAAACCGTGTAACCAGATCTGAAAGTTTTTTTTTTGAATTCAATATTACTCCAATAGTACAAGGTGGAATATTTAGTGTAACCAGCATTTTCTCAACGGGTTTGTGAATTTCCGTTGCACGACATTGAAAGTATTGAGTTTATCTCATTCCTCACATAAAATCCAAGGTTGAAGAAGCTTTAAGACTTAAGTACAAAAAAATTCAGGCCATCGTACAAGCGATATTAGATCTATCATTTAAAAAAGCAAAGCAATTCTAGCCAAATTTACGGACAAACTGAGCTAATAGAAATAGACAAAATAAATGTTTAATTATAAGGACCGCAGTTTTAGGCGAAAATAGCAATCTATGAGAAACGCAAGCCATTTCCCTGCATGCATTGTTTTCAATCCACACTCCTCTAGAAATGATTAGACGAATTTAAGATTCAGTCGAATCCAGCCATCATACATTGACAAAAAAAATACCACTGTGTGCATACCAAAGAGGTATGAACACAGTGGTATTTAACGTCAGTGTTCAAAAATAATAACTGCAAAAAAAAGTCAAATAAAAGGTCACAACCATTATTTTATTCTTTCCAAAAATTGCACATGTTGTGTGCAAGAAACTGAATTATGTTGAAAACTATGCTCAAAAATATAAGTGCAGCCATTTAATTGTTGTTGGACCCAAAACTTCAAAAAGATAAATATGTAAATAGAACAATTTCTTCACATGTAGAATATACATAGCCTCCACAACCAGTTATGGGCTAGTCGTTATGGGCTAGTCGGACTATAGTTTCGGCATCCACACTTCTTTATTTCAAGGTCTGGTTACGAGGTATTAATTGATATTCAAACATAAATACATTGTTTACCCCATTGTGAAACAGTCTCTAACGGGAAACGTAGACCATTACAATATATTTGAGAGTTTATTTTAAAATATATTAATAGAAACTTTTTCGCAGTTACAAACTTCCTTTTTAACGGACTGTTTCGCAGTAGGGTAAACCGTCTACGTACTCTGGAATTTGACGTGCCGACATGCATTCGCATGATATTTTTTGACACGTATATTTCAAATGACAGGAAAAATAATAGTAATAATAATTTTGGAATGGAAGTCTAGAAACGCCTTTCTTTTATGACTTGATATTATGCACCGACTAACGGATACACTTCTGTTTGTAAACAAAACCACGTGTATTTGTAAACAAAACTTTGTTTATTTTGTTATGGAAATGACCTAAAAAGACCACGTGCAAGGTCTACATTCACTTTGAGCTTACGTTTAAAAGGCCGTTTTTCTCTTACACACACTGTCCAAGTTGGCTGGAATTATGTTTTGCAGTTTTTGCTGAATATTGAGAGATCTAAACAATATTTTTTCAAGCCCATTAAAAAGGAGACGGCAAAAAAATTCGGCCAAGATTGTATTTGATCATTTTTGGAATACACCCAAAAATAACGATTTTAGAACTCAGGCTCCATCTGCGCCTTCGGGCTGGATTCGACGCGAGCCTATGTACGTGTGTGTGTGTGTGTGTGTGTGTGTGTGTGTGTATTTGTGTGTGTGTGTGGTTGGGGGGGGGGTTCCATTGTTGTTGGGGATTATGTCAAGCAGAACGTTTGATCTGAAAACCGTTGCAGAATTCTATGATATGGCCAGCGTGGGAATAAAGAAAATCAGAACAGTATTTATAAATGAAGTTTTGGAAGACTTAATCAGTTCCCTCTTTCTTTCAAATGTGCGTATGGTTTGGAAACGAGACGAATATTATATTTTTTTGCCTTCATAGCACAGCGATGTCGGTCTACAAAAATGTTTAAAATTTTATGAAACGCCACTTATATTTTCACATTTATTAGGGAATTCTTGATATCAAGAATTAATTTTTGATCTCAAAAAAAACCTTTTTATATCAAGAATTAATTTTGCTATCTGTAATTATATTTTTGATATCTCTAAATTTATTTTTGATCTTAAAAAATAATTTTGATATCACGAAATATTTAGAGTTATCAAGAAATATTTATTGATATCAGAAATAATTTATTGATCTCTAAAATTGATTTTTAAAGATCACAAATTCGATTATTGATAGCAAAAATGCAATATTTGAAAGCGAGATCTCAATTTTTAGCTCAATAATTTATTTTCCTTTTTATGATATCAAGAATTTATTTCATATATTATTGTTTCAGAATGAGACATTTTAATTTTATATTCTGAAATTTGCAAATGATTTTTTTATCTCAAAAACTAATTTTTGATATCAAAATATCAGCCTATTTTTACATAAAAATTCAGATGCGCACATCTGTGAATAAAATAATGATGACTGTTCTTGCATACAAAATCTTTTCTTTTAATTTTTACTGTACAAAAAAAGAAGCAATTCGTGAGTTCAAACTTAATGACGTTATTATTGATATCAATAATTCAAGTTTTCGTCTCCAAAATTTAATTGACGATTCGTTAAATTTTTTATAAATGTGTGTCCCCCTTAAAATTTTTTAAGCTTGTAGAATTGTTTGTTTGATCTCAAAAATAAAGTTTGACCATCTAAAATTCAATTTTTGATAGCAAAATAAAAATTAATGAGATCTACATTGATTTATCGATATCTTTAATTCTATTTTGATATCAAAAATAAGCATTAGATGTTAAAACGGCATATTGCATAAAATTTGAGGATTTGATATTTGTATTAGTTCTGTGTTGTTTGTTATGTCGGTTATTACGGAATTGCATCTTCACATTTATCAGGCAATTATTGATATCAAGAATTTATTTTTGATCTCAAAATTTGATTTTTTGATATCGAGAATTAATGGTTATCTATAAAACAATATTTTGATATAAAGAATTAATTGTTGCTATCTGTAGTGTTGATATCAATAATTCCCTAATAAATGTAAAAATGGCATTCCACAAAAAATAAAGTTTGGCCATCTAAAATTCAATTATTGATAGCAAAATATAAATTACTGAGGTCTACATTGATTTATTCATATCTCTAATATATTTTGATATTTTTGCTGTGACACCTAAAGCCTTATCTGCGAGTTCAGAACCAACTAAACCACATTGAAAATACACTATTTTTTATACTCCGTCCTTACCTCCAGAAGAAGAAATTCTATAAATAATCACAGAGCTGATAATCACAGAAGGGCACAGCTGTTTTTGTTCATAAAGTAGCAACTAAATTATCTTCAATTTTAAACAATAAGGGCTGAGGGTAAAGTTGTTTTGAGTTAAGGTCATGTTTAGGAAGAGCTTTTGAATTTACGGTCAATATTTATGAAGAACAGACTTTTTCTACAAACACAGGCGGGTTAATTCACCTACAGCATTACAACGGACTGACGTACAGACTTTTTCTACAAACATAGGAGGGTCAATTCTAGCATTAGAACGGCTCGACGCACACCTGCTTTATTGACCGTCTTTCACCTAACATACATTTTTGTATATAAAATTTATTTAATTGAGCATAGCCAACGCATAAACGAACACCAAATAAAATATTTCTTAAGAAATTTATTCACGAGATCTCACAGGCATAGAACACAGAGTGTATACTAATACAAAGCACTAACCACACAGAGGTTTTCTGTACCGCTGTAATAGAATATCTTGCCCCCTCCCCCTGTACAGCCCCCCCCCCCCCCCCGAGGGACAAGCTATACTAAGCTATCTCGAACCTCTGGTATATCTCCGTCCCCCCCCTTCCCCCACCATCAGATCTTTATTTGGCATATATATGTGATATATTAGTCATCCTAAAGTCGATCAAAGATTATAACACTGCTTATACGACTGTATTAGCACAATTCAACAATAAATCAAAGGAAATGACAGAAAAATTAAATCTTAAATCTGATAAACTGGAGTGAGTTGCTCGTGCATGTTCGCCACTTAAAATGTTTTGGACAACTTCCGCAACAATTCTAACAAGGGGAATGCGGATTCGTTTCATTTCCAAACAGTAGGGGGGGGGGGTAACTGGACAGGGGGGGGGGCAAATTATCTCAGGTGGGAGGGAAGCTATACTAGGATAGCTCTCCTCCCTCCCCCCCCCCCCCGGGGGGGGGGAAGCTACACGGGGTGGGGCAACATATCCTATCACACCTGAGCACTTAAAAGACAAAGCTTTTCTATTCTAATACAAAGCACTAAAATCATGCAGCATTAATATATATATATATATATATATATATATATATATATATATATATATATATATATATATATATATATATATATATATATATATATATATACATATATATATAAAATTCGCAAATGCAACCAAAGGCACGGTCATCAATCGCTTATATCGCCATATCGCCAATTTCAATTTAAAAAACCACAGCATTTCTACACAACACATAATTTCCGGTAAGTCTTAATCAGCCAATCAAATCATTGCGTCATTTGATTCGTACCCAGTCATTTCACAAGCAATCCTTGAGTAGTACAAAGAACATATTTTCCATTAAATCTTTATCTTACTTGTTAAGAAAAAAAAAGCCACCAAAGGTTTACAATGGACCGATTAAAATCCACACAATTTAACATGAATTTATCCCTTTTTATCGTCAATGCCTTAAGTAACAACGGTATCACACTTTCCCTAAGCATGCTTTTTTTCTCCTGCATTTATTTGTCCTATTGCATACTGAAGCCACCCACATTAGAGAAAAGGCTACTACAATCTTCACAATTCAGTGTAACGGATGATGCAAAATGACACGTGATATTTAGCTGGGTTTTGATTGGCTCCGAGTTTTTTTTTATTATTTCTTTTGATCTTGCAGAATCGTTCCTCTAACAGTATCGAAACAGAATGAGAAATAATTATTTTATTATTTTTTAACTTTAATTAATTTAATTTAATTATTTAATTAAATAAAAAAAGATCGTCCCTCAGTTTGTGTCCAATCATATCATTTTGATATCATGTCCAAACATATCACTATGATCTTGTCGGGCATATCGTAACTGAAACCATAATTTCGGAGATACCTTTTTAATAATAAAACCAGTTTACCTCAATGCCCAACCGACTGTAGGAAATTTAAATTCAGTTTTAACTTATTACTAAATTATTAAAGTTAGTAAATTTAGAAAATAAACGTTCCATAATAAAATATGAAATGGAGCTGCCGCTTTACAGTTGACTAGTTTTGATTGGATTATATAAACAAATGGGTGGTCTCTGGCACACTGTTGACTAGCTTCTATTGGCTGAAAATACTGCCATTCCATTGGTTCCTTTTCACTTGTATTTATACTTTACAAGTACATACGTTTTAAAAAACCCTTATTTTTGTCTTATCTTAATTTTATCTTAATCTTCGCATCCTTTCTATTTGCTAGGGTTGGGGGCGTGGGGTGGGGGGTGGGGGGGTCAGGGCCTGGAACTCCCGCACTCAAATTTTCGAAAACCTTTAAACTTTTGACTGTAAAACTCGCTACTTCGGGTGGTCTTTTTTAAAAGCTGAAACCGCCCCTTCCCCCTCCTCCCCCTCTTCCCCCCTTCATACCACTCCCAAAACCTGTACCCGCTACAGCAGGTATCTAAACTGAATTAATGACATAGGCGTAATATTAAGAGAAAAAAATATCTCAAATTAAATGGGTATGTTTCTCTTAATAATTTTTTTTCAAATTAACCCCAGCCCCTAATGTGCGATTTCTCCAATGATCTAAGGACATCTCTTCACATTCTGCTTAGCAATTAAGAAGAGATTTCAAGTTTCAAAATAAAACATTAAAACTAACAAGACTTTAGGCAACTTTTGAAGAAAAAAAACTTAATTACAAAAGAAAGGCTTACCAAAGCGAAGTAGAGCAAAACACCAAACCTAAGCAAGTGACACCTGCCACCCAATCCCCCCACTCCACCCCACCCCACCCCACCCCATCCCGGTAAAAACTCAAAAATTCCTTTTACACGACAACAATGCTACGAAACGGAAATAGAAAGATAACTGATAAGATGACGTAGAAAGTTTCTTTGGTGATGTCCATTTTTATTCCAACTTCTGCTTCAGAAATACATGGCGATCTCCATATACTGAAACACAAAATATGAAAAAATTCCACATTTTTGACACAAAAGATAGAAAATTCCAAGTGTTTTATAAATAAAAACCCAGGAAAATTCCATACATCTAAATAGAAAAACTTCCACATATTGGAACATAAAGCATTATTATTATTTTTATTATTATTATTATTATTATTATTATTATTATTATTATTATTATTATTATTATTATTATTATTATTATTATCACTTAATTAATTTATTTCTTATTTATTTATTATAATTATTATCTTTATTATTTTAGTTACCATTGTTTTTATTCATATATTTTACTTTAAATGTAAACCGGTGCAACAGGTCATGTTAGCCCCCCCCCCCCCCCCCAACGCCTTCCCTGTGCAGCTCCCCCTCCATCCGGGGAAGCTATGCTAGGCAATCTTCCCCTCCCCACCCCACCCCCTTCCTCCAGTAAATCTCCACCCCCCACTAACTTTTCTGCGTGTGAATGTGTTTTAATAATTTTTGTTCATGTAAATAAATGGACGCAATTAAACTGTATAAAACTATCTTGAACTACTTCATTGACCAAATGCAACATAATTCAAACAAAAATATAAAAAGGCATCCTTGATCAGAAAGTTGTTTCTGTTTTTCTCTTAATATCCTTTTTAGCATTTTTGGAGAAGCTGTACAGGGGGCAAGAGATACTGTTACACCGGTTGGAATCCAGGCCCTTAAACTTTCAAAACCGTACAGAGTTTTGCCAAACTGACCCTTGCAATCCAATTTACGTCATAATTTACTGTTACTCTATCTCAACACAAATAAATAGCAACAGATGAATAATAAAATACCTCATCCAGAGTAAATTTGGCTTTTCCTTTCAACCCGCCGTCTTTACTGTGTTTACTGAACACGCCTGAAATAAACTTCATATTTTGCATTTTGATTTTATTTATTTAATTATTTATTATTATTATTATTATTATTATTATTATTATTATTATTATTATTATTATTATTATTATTACTATTGTTTTATTTATTATTATTATTGTTTTGATTATTATTATTGTTTTTATTATTATTATTATTATTATTATTATTATTATCTTTTTTAACTGGGAGTTGTGCTGCTTTGGCTTTGTGGTTCATTAAGTGAGTTGATTTAGAAGAAATTAAATCGAGTTTGAAATTTGAAATGGATATAATAATTTAATAATATAATAATGATATAACGTCTCTTATAAAGACAGATAACATAAGAAGAAGTGCGCATGTACTTTAAAATTCCTTTTTGTTTAACAAAAGTTTTTTCAACGGATTGCTTAGATTTCATAAGAAAATCTCTGTTCTTGCGGCGTCACGAAACACCTAAAAAAAGGTCTGCATATTTGATAATGAATGGCCTGCGATAATTAGAAAAGATACATCTCTCTTATGGGATTAAAATTATGGTCATAAAAAGCTGGTTTTCAATTATAAAAAAGCCACTTCTGGAACAGGCTAAAATTTTTCGCGGAGTAAGCCTCTGATAAAAAAAAGACATAGCCGAAGCCTCATGCATAGGCAATAAAAAATGACATAAAAATAAGCAAACTAAGTGCGTATGAGAAGGTTCTATTTCTATTTCAAATATATCTTGCTAGTAGTTGAGAAACGAGAGAATCACTGCATTTTGTGACGTCATACTGACCGACCCCCCCCCCCCCCCTGGTAGAGAATCAAATACCATGGGGACCCCCCCCCCTCGGGACATACTATGGACGGACCCCCCCCCCTGGTAGAGAATCAAATACCATGGGGACCCCCCCCCCTCGGGACATACTATGGACGGACCCCCCCCCCTGGTAGAGAATCAAATACCATGGGGACCCCCCCCCCCTCCCGGCTACTTTTTACGCCGCTGGCTCACGGCTCACCGTCAGTAGTATAAAAAGGTTGGGTTGACACCACTCTAATCATTGCATTGCCAAACCATCATGGACCAACCATAGTATGTGATTTAGCACTCCTATAAGAGCACCTTGTCTGTGCACATATGCATCATTCAAGCTCTGGCTACCGTTGGATACACATGGGAAAAAAAGTGAAAACAGTTGCTCTTACCTATTGTGTTGTGCTGTTGAAGAACAATTGATGGATTGACTGGAATACACATAGGAGACGAAGTGAAACATTGACTATTCTTTGGAAAAAGGAAGTGAAACATTAGCTATTCATTGGAAAAGAGAAGTGAAAGATTTGGTTATTCTTTGGAAAAGGGAAGTGCAAGATTGGAAGACAAATTAACCAATGACTTGTGGTAAGTCATTTTTTTTTTTTTTTTTTTTTTTTTTTTTTTTTATTATGATAACATTTAATTAGTCATATTTCAATGGTTTCCCATTACAGTAACCACACACACACACACACATACAGCATATGTACTTGTGTACAGAGTGTGGAGGGAAAACCGACTGAGAAATTTAAGAGTGCACTCGTACAGAGTGTGGGGGAAAACCGATCGATAATTTCAGAGTGCACTCGTACAGAGTGTGAGGGAAAACCGATCGATAATTTCAGAGTGCGCTCGAGTGTGGGAACGATCAATAAATTTGAGAAGGAATGGGATTTTCCCTACGTTAAGTCTTAATGCTTTCAGGTATCGTCAGAACACATCGCTCTCCGCTTTCACCTGATTATTAACAATGTTAACATTACTTCTTCACCGATGTGTAGAGACCATGGATGACGTCTTCAAAGTGAACTATGTTGACTATGTGTTTTCAAAGCTTCCTGCTTTTGAATCTAATTGGATTTTACAAGTGAAGAATTTGCATAAGCATTGGGAAGCTGTTGGAAAGATAATTCCAAGACATGAATTCATCCACTCATTTCTACACGAATGTGAAGAACTACTTTTACCATCAACTTACGACATTGATTCAGCATTTATCCGCGCGAATACAACTTGGGCAGCTGAACTCATGCTAGCTGTAGCTGCTAGAATTATTTTACATTATGATGATGGCGTTCCATTGACGACGAATGCATCAGAACTTGTTCGATTCAACAATGAACGAGTTGAAGTGAATTCAAAGCTTTGTAAAATGTTTGAAGAACTATAAAAAAGCTGACTCTGCAATTTCTAATGGCATAAAAGGAGAAGGGTGAAGTGAAGTCATCATTCAACGCGCAGCCATGGAGAAGACAAGCAGCTTTAAAATTAGTGCAAACTTAACCATTGCTGTGGAGCATGGAGAATTTGGGCTATTTCTTCGAATCAAACGTGGAGAGAGATGGCTTGCTTTATCACCATCCTTGTGGAAGATTGTGTGTCAGAACTTGGCAAGATTACGCAACATTGGCTTCAAACTGTACTTAACGCAAACGAAGTGGCTTGAAGTCATTTCATACTTGGATATGCGCTATGTGAGTTTTGTGCAAACATCACTGTTTGAAGGGAAAGAATATACGCGTTACATCAACATGAATGATGGTGAATGGGGGACATTGCTTCAGGAAATCCATAGCATAACCTCAACCTTACTACCATGTACGGAATGTCATGGGAAGAAAACTCCTGTTAAGCTGCAAAAGGACAATCGAATGAAAGTGTCAAAGCTTTCCAAGAAAAGACTGTCTGAAGTTCGATTGGAGAATATGGATGTGCAAAATCAACTTGGACTTACCTGTGAATATTGTGGTGCTTACGGATATGCTGAGGATTATGATTGTCACTGCCACAAGTACAATTGCAAGTTGTGTGAACCTGACAACTTCTGCAACAAGTGTGGCTCACTAACAGTATCTGCCGAGTAAGACTACAAGTCATTTGCTTACCAGTCGTCAAAGTGTGTAGACGTGTCATATGGATATGTGAAAGATGGATGTAGAAACGTTTTTCAAGGAGACGTATGTGGACTACATGATAAGTGAACTGGCGCGTTTTGGATCTATTCAACAACAACTGGAACACTTTGACATCTATTGGGAACTTGCCCATTCCACGCTGAACGTACCGAAATTACGTGAGGATTTCATCAAAGAGTGTGTGCTTTCAAACATTGACGGAGCTGAGGAGTTTGATGTGGAAGCAGCATATCACTTTGCTCGATTTGATCCAAGACTGTTTTATGAAGTGAGAGAGTGGCTAATCTACATTGCAGTATAATGACAGACATTACATTGAGACAATATATTGTGCAAAAGACATATTGTGAAGAAATGTTATTAGCTGTAAAAAAGTTTGCATGTTTAGTATGTCCTGCTTGTCAAAATGAAGAGTGTTCAGAACATACTTGTCATTCTGCATGTGTCTATACATATTGGAATGAAGCTAAATATTACATTCATTTAGATAAAGTGTTAGATAATGCAAATCAACGTTGTGAAAAATATGGTGTAGATGCTATCACATTTGATGAATTAAGTAGTTGGTTAATGTACATTGAAGATCAATGGACTCCAATTATTCACACCATTGTATCAATACTTGATTTGTAAGATATGTTGATAAAATGCAAGATGTGTTGATAAAATAAAATACAAGATATGTTAACAAGTGTTAATCATTTAGTGTTAACATGTCGACGCGGAAAGACTACTTAACCAATATTTATTTTAAACCTGGTCAACCCGGGGCATTTGCTGGTCCTTACAAACTATATCACATATTAAGAAAACATGATCAACCAGTCACTCATTCACAAGTGAAGAAATGGTTACAGGATCAAGATGCCTTCAGTTTACTACAACCTGTAAAATATAGGTTTAAAAGGCAACGTGTCATTACACGTGGAATTGATGACATGTGGGATATTGATTTAGCTGACATGGGAAACATAGCTTCCTATAATGATGACACCCGTTTTTTATTAGTTGTCATTGATGTGTTTTCCAAATATTTATGGGTGCAACCAATGCCTAATAAATCACATACGAGTGTCATAGAAGCCTTTCAAAAGATTTTTCATGAAACACAACGAAGACCACGAACTCTAAGGTCAGACAAAGGAACTGAATTTAAAAACAGATGGGTAAAAGCATTTATGAAGAAGGAGGGAATACATGCCTATACGACAAAGAATGAAACCAAAGCCAACTTTGCTGAGAGAGTCATTCGTACTCTAAAGGGAATGATGTATCGATATTTCCTACATAATCAAACGTATCGATATATGGACATCCTTCCAGACTTAGTGTATAATTACAACCATAGACCTCATGGCTCCCTCCCTAATAAGTATGCTCCTGCAGATATTCGTAAAGACAACGAATCGAAAGTGTGGAAGTATATGTATGTAGACAAATTGAAATTAAAACCAAAGAAGAAGAAAAAACCCTACAAATTTAAAATTGGTGATCAGGTTCGCATTTCTCACATGAAATATGTATTTCAACGAGATTATCATATAAAGTGGACGCAAGAAGTCTTCATTATCACACATCGTTGTAAGAAGCAAGGAATACACTTGTATCGTGTGAAAGACTTTTTGGATGAAGATATTGACGGACATTTTTATGAAGAAGAACTGCAGAAAGTGACAAAAGATATTGAATCAGTCTACAGAATTGAAAAGGTTTTGAAAACACGAAAAAGACGAGGTGTTAAAGAATTATTTGTGAAGTGGTTAGGTTGGCCAAAGAAGTTTAACAGTTGGGTGAAAGAAACATATATTCGAAAATGAAGCATCCATTCACGTGTTTGGTCTCTGGACCTACAGGCAGTGGTAAAACTTCTCTAGTTAGAGAAATTCTAGAACAAAAGTTAATTAAACCCTCTCCAAAAGTCATTTTATGGCTCTATGCAGCAGATCAGCCTTTGTACAAGGGAATGAAAGGTGTGGAATTTTACCAAGGCATTCCAGATGACATTGAAGAGCGTTTTAACCCGAAAAAACCAAACTTACTCATCATTGATGACTTAATGACCAAATGTCATAGTGATGAACGCATGACACGTCTATTTAGTGTTGGTAGCAGTCATCAAAATCTAAGCATTATTTTTATTGTGCATAATTTGTTTCATCATGGTAGAGAAATGCGAAATATTAGTTTGAATACACATTACATCATTCTGTTTGAAAATCCTAGAGACAGTTAACAAATAAGTACATTAGCGCGACAAATGTATCCTGTCTATGTTGATAAGGTGGCGTATGAACAAGAACCAAGTCACTTAACCATTCGCAACCAAGATGTCTAAACGTATTCAAGCGAATCAACCATTTCTTCACTTGCTCGCACGCAGCGGGCCTAAACGACGTAAATCCTTGCTACAACAAGCTACTAAGGAAGAATTAACTAGCTTGTTTGAAATTTGTTTGAATATATTGCGAGGACATTTACCCTTAAGCTCAAAAAGGTATAAGGTATTCAAGCGTGAACGTCATACCCTACGTACACTAGCAGATAAGAAGATATCACTTCGAAGAAAAAAGAAGTTGGTTAATCAGAAAGGAGGATTCATTGGAGCTATTGCTAAATTTGCATTACCCTTGTTAGCTCAGTTGCTGTTAAAATGAAACATACTATGAAAATGGTCCTCATTCCTGAATATGAATATAAAATGTTGTTAGAAAAGAAGGGAAAAGATGGTGAAATCAAAACGAAAGTGAATAAACTTTTACGTGGGAAACGAACTCGTGAAAAGGCAATAGAAATGTCTCAAGTTCTTGGTCGTCATTTACAAACAATTCAGTCGCAACAACAGCGGCAAAAGTCTGTTACATCATCCAAAGCAGAAAAATCAGAAAAGTCCCAACAGTTTCTAAGCCATTTTCAACCTATTTATCATGTAAAACTAACACAACTTCTAGCAGAACTTAAGAAATATGGTACGAGATGGACAGATAAAAATGAACTTGTTTTAAAAACGGGTACTGTCATTACAAATTCCAACATTATTGATTTGTTGAAAGAAGCATTGGTTGCTACAAGAAGAAAAGAACAACGAGAACCACCACATGGTTGGAAGCAGTTTATTGAGGAAATTGTAGATGCTAATATTCCAAAAACTGTTTTTGGTAAAAAGACAACTCGTGAAGATATTACAAAAGAGATACAACAACGTCAACAAAGGTTGTTTCCAGAAGGATGGGAAACTTTTTAACATGGATTAAAGAGCTATGGTGTTGTTGTTGTAAAGAAAATGGAAATAAAAATACTATTCCTGTAAAAATTAGGTGTGTTAGTGCTTGTTGTCAGGGAGAAGTAGTAGATACCAATTTAGATCATGTAGATAGCAATTTAGACAATAATGTAGACAGCAATGTAGAAAGTGAGGATGAAGAGTGTCAAACATGAAGTAATGTATATACACATCTAGTCTATCTACATCACATAAACGATTTAGCTGTCATGGAGTCAACAAGTTTTTACATTACTTTACCCAGCAATGCTAGTATGAACTATTATCCCAACAACAAGACTTCGAATTATCAAATTCGTATGCCTCGAACCATCTATCTGAACGGAAAATATGAAGTGGCATTAGCTGAAATTCAATATCCACATACATGGACAACCATGAGACATGGAATGGACTATTCTATTCAGTATCGACAACAACCACTGAATAATATTGTTCTTGACACAATCAATATTCCTTATGGTTACTACAGATCCATACAAGAAATATGTCATGCAGTCAATGAAGAAGCAACTAATTCTATGAAAGATGACCTTAAAGAAGGTATTCGGATAAAGTATGATAAAATTAGACGACGCGTTTTTCTATATCTAAATTATGGCTTTGAAGTGTCATTCTCCACTGGATTAGCTGAGATTTTAGGATTTATCCCAAATCAATGGTATACTGAAACGTGTACAGCTGAATATAAAGCTGATGTGAAACAGGGGTTTTATACACTTTATGTGTACTGTAGTATTTGCGAGCCACAAGTTGTTGGTGATTATTATGTTCCTTTGCTACGTTCTGTTGCAATACAAGGACATGATGGAGACATTATCATGAAAACTTATGGAGAACCTCATTATGTTCCTGTAAACACATCCAAATTTGACGTGATAGAAATGAATATTAAGGATGACACAGACCATAATGTTCCATTTCAAACTGGGAAGGTGATCTGTAAACTTCATTTTCGACCAAAAGCATTATGAAAGCATACACACACAATCCATCTATATATCGCAACCATTTTCTTCATCAAGTGGGTGGAGAATTACCAGGATTTAAAGGAGCGCGAATACAATATGGAGATGGTATTGGTTCAATACTGGGATCATTGGCTCGAAAAGCTATTCCACTGCTTAAGGCAGGGGCTAAAATCGTTGCACCACATCTTAAAAAGGCTGCAAAAGATGTCGCGAAAGATGTTACAGGTCGAGTAGCACAACGTATGTTTGGTGATGAGTTAGGAGGACAAAAGAGAGCGAAACCAGCAAAACCTGTCAGAAGGCGAAAGGCAGCTAAACGGATAACATCAACAAAATATAAGAAAGATATTTTTTAATCATGTCTTTAATTCAAAATCATTCTTGTGAATGTAGTCTTTCTCCATTAGAATGGTTTCACATACCACCAACGCAAACTGCTGTAGAAAAAAGCTATAATGTAGACTATCAACCACTAACTACTATTAGAGAAGGTGCTCCAATAGAATTCTACATTCCTGCGAGTACCGAAGAATATCTAGATTTAAAGAACAGTAAACTCCATATTGTATGTCGCATTGTAAAGGTTGATGGAGAAGCGTGTGGTGTAGATGATAACGTGTCATGCATCAATGATTTGTTTAATGGGTTATGGTCTAATATTGAATTATTTCTAAATGATCGATTGGTATCACATAGTAACAATACTCATGGTTATACCAGCATCATATCTCATCTCATTCATGACTCGGAAGAAAGTCTCAATTCTGAGCGCTCTATGCGTCTCATCTATAAAGATACTGCCGGGTCAATGAATACTCATCAGGTGAAAAGACCTAATCATGAAAGATATGTATCAGGTTTTCATGTAAATATTGAAGGTGGTGATATAGCTGAAACAGGAAATAATGGTTTACATAATCGTTATTTGTATACACGTCTAAGCCGTGAGTTTATGCTTACAGGTGGTTTAAGGGTAGATTTGTTTGAGCAGGATCGTTATCTTCCCAATGGTGTTAGTATGAAATTACGCTTGCATAGACAAAAAGATGAATATGTATTAATGGCTGCAAATAATGGTTTTAAAGTAGAAGTCAGAGAAGCGTTTTTAACCATTCGCAAAGTGAGGGTTAGTCCAGGTATTCAGTTGGGACATGCAGATGCGTTGATGAAAAGTCCTGCTAAGTTTATTGTTACTAGAAAAGAATGTAAAGTTTTAGCTATTCCAACTGGATTTCAATCTTTTGTGAAAGATAGCATCTTTTTAGGTCAATTACCAAAACGTATTGTCATTGGAATGGTTCATAATGAATCCTTTGCTGGAACAGTATTGAGAAATCCATACAATTTTGAACATTTCAATCTTAACTTTATGCAGCTTTACTCTGATGGTGAACCAGTCCTATCAAAACCTCTCAAGCTTGATATAAATCAAGGCAAATATCTTGATGCTTTTGAAACACTTTACAAATCTTTTGATAGACTGGATGGTGAGAAAAGTTCGATTATAAAACGGGAAGATTGGCCTAGAGGTTATTCTTTATTTTCTTTTGACTTAACACCTGATTATGATGGTGCTGATCATTATGCCCTTATCAAACATGGGAATTTGAGACTAGAAATGAATTTTGCTGGTGCCTTGCAAAATACAGTCAATGTTATAGTGTATGCTGAATTTGATAACATTGTTGAAATAAGTGCAAATCGCAGCATTCAATTCGACTACCAGTCATGAACACGAAGCAGATAGAAGCCATCCTATCCCATGATGCCACGACAAAAGACTTGTTTCAAGGTGTGTTTGCCATGGACCAGTTACCATCTTTACAACGCGGTGCCTATGTCATCAACACAGACGATCATGATGAGCCAGGAGAGCATTGGGTGGCAGTATATTATGACGAAGACCCTGCAGAATATTTTGACTCTTATGGACTTTTACCTATAGACAGTCGTTTGAATAAGTTTTTAAAGTTTAATTTCATTTATAATTCAGTTCCATTACAAACACCAATATCCTCTACATGTGGATTTTATTGTGTGTATTATATAATTCAAAGAGCTCGAGGACATAGTCCTTTTGAAATCATTGATGTATTAAGAAGAAGTGATGGTGATTTTGTTGTAAAGGATTTTGTATATAGACATTATAAACCATTATTTTATTGATGTTGTATTAGTTAATTTGCATTAGTTAAGTTGTTGGTAATTGTGAATTGTATTATGAATATTGTAAATAAACAAGACAGTTTTATACAACATTCTTTGTTTATTGTGTTATACATTATTTACATTTTAACAATTATTTTACATTGAATTTTTTATTTTACAAATACATTCAATACATCAATAAACACATGCCATTCATACCAATCTAAATTAATATATGTATCATAGACATTACATTCACGTTTGTAAATGCTATGAAAACTAGCATAACACTGTCCACTACCAAACTTTATTATTTTAACATCTTCATGTTCAGACAGTTTCAGTTCATATCCATGATCATTCATGTCAATGTTCATCACCATAACACACATGGGATGCGTCAGTTCAATGGACTTGGTGCCTCGCATGAGTTGCACTCCTTCCTCTTTGAATTCAAGCGTCAGGTTCTTTCCAATCCAATGCTTGTAACAGAGCGTGCCATTCCACTGTGTTGAGGGTGATGTAGTCGTAGCATTTTGTAAGCTCGTCATATTGGCGAAATCGTACAAACACGTCTAAATAGTTCTCAGTCACACGCACTTCTAAATCCTCTGAGAGTTTCAGGAGAAAGCCAGGTATCCTCAGCTTCTCTAGATGGTCTTTCAACACAGATTGTTCGTCAGTTGATAGAATGATATACTTTCCAAAATGTTTTAGCACGATGTCATCATATACGTTTCTCAGATATGAGAATCCATGCGTAATGGGTTCATATTCCGATAAAAAGTCTTCCATCTCGTTCAACAGTCAGATGAACTATGAGCTGTCTCCTTGTCTGCAAAGACGTTTTTATGCTCGCAAGATGGCGAAGAGTGGATGTTGTATCACTTCTAGGAATCGTAAGACTGCGCGCCAGTTCTTGATATCAAAGATGATCAAATCTGTATATGGTGTATCTGGCACAACTCCCTTATAATCCTCTGGATAATCCTGTAAAAGATTTCTACAGATTTCTACACGTATGTTAGAATCATATTCAGCCACCGTCACTTCCACTTTATTTTCAAGTCTACGTTTAAACCCATGTTCAAGTGGTATGTTTTTAAAGTCTTTCCACACTTCAGGTTTAAACCGATGATAACTTGTCTGAGAACCTAGTATCACTTCATTCCTATCATTTACAGTAAGGTAAGCACCACGGTTCAGCATGAGTGCATTCATGTTTTTACCTTGTTATGAGCTGTCTTCTTGTCTGCGAAGCCTTTTATCCACTTCTTTCACTTGCTTCTTCAGCATTTTCCATTCAGGTATTGTCAGCAAGATACCCTTTTTCGTAGGACGGTTTTTTCCAGTCCCCTCATCTCTCAGGTACTTGCGAATGTTTACCACTCCTTCATTGCTTTGTTTCATAATCTTGATATACTTCCCATTTCCTAGAGAAAGCATTCCATCCCACGACTGTGGTGTTGGTGCTGTCTCCACTTTCAATTTCTTGATGGTAGTGGTAGGATTTTTCACTTTTAAGTCTTTAACTGCATCTGCAAGAGTATCCATATCAGTTGTAGATCTCTTACGACTTTCACGTTCCATGTTAACACTTCAATGTTCACACCTCAAATAACTCTTCCGTTGGAGGACCTCCCCCTTTTATACCACAGCCTTGTAATGTCCATGCGCTAAAGTGGAATAGCCATCACTCATCACATATCGCTTGTCGTCATATGGGGAGAGGGCTACTTTCCTCAACTTCTCCGAGAAAAGCTGGTGACTATGACTTCGGATAATGTGTCCTGTAGCCATCGTTTGAGTTTTCTTAAACAAACTGTCTCTATACTGCACATGTTTAATGCGTCTTTGACAAGCTCGAGTGATGCCTTTAGCTGTATGTTTTTCTTTCCCACCGCACAATAAACTGTACATTTTCGGTCTGAGTCCAACAAACTCTTCAATAGGGACGCCTGCCGTCTCATCCTTCATTTTCCCGAGCACTTTTTTGTTCACGTTGGAATGTAGGAAATGATCCGGTGGATAGTCACTTGTGTCGAACAGGTCAGCATCCTGCTGCATATCCTTGTAGATATCTTCCGTTTCTATGTCGTAACATAGACTGTCGGTGTCGCTGAACAATAACTTGGCATTGGGATACTTGGCCATGATGTAGTTGTAATGAAAGTTGAACATAAGCACTTTGCTGAGGTCGAGAATGGTGAAACCAACTTGAATGGGTTTATCCAGAAGCAAATCCACTTTGCGCAAATGTACCGCGGTCAAATGTTCGTTGAAAATTTTGAATTTGTGGAAAGAAGGTTTGGCTACAAGTTTCTTGAACCGCTTTTCCTTGTGAACAAGTTCAACATTGATTCGCTTTCTCACATTTTCCATGGTTTTGCCAAACACTGAGTTGTTCATCAGTTTGAAGAAGTCTTTCTCAAATGGGTTCTTGGCCAATTTTCTCTTTTCTGTGTTCAAGGTAATGTATTTTGCCAACCATTTGCTCTGTTCAAACATGATGGCGCGATGTACTTTAGTGACTTTCAACCCCAGTGAGACGTACTGTTGTAAATTCCTGTAATGAAGTACATATTTCTTCTTGTCAGACAAGTTAGGAATGAGCTTTTCACTGGGTTTGCCTTTCATGTTTAGATCTTTCCGCAGCTTCTGACTGTACTCTGACAATTCTCCAAATTTGACACATTTCCGTTCTGGAGCCACTGGGTAGTAATTATGACGATCATGGATTGAATTTGGATATTCTAAATCCACTTCCAAAATGAATCCAATGTCATCATCTTCATCCACATCCATGAAGTCAATGGATTCTGGCTCGCTCACCCACATAAATCCTCTTTGTGGCATGCTTTGTGACATGGCCCAGCCATACAAGTTGTTTGCGTCGAGGTACATCAGGTAGTTGTTTGGTATCTCAGAATTGTATTCTGCTACGTAGGGATTATTTGCTTTCGCATACTTGTGTGTGATCACGGATATTCCTCCACGTATGCCTTGCTCAACCATTTGGTACATGTCAATGTCATTGATCAATTCCAACTTCACCTTTGTCGCTTTTAACATTGCATCCCACGACAGTCCTGGTGCTGTATAGTAATGAGCGGGATCCAATTCATACGTGTTGAGGCATACTTGACGAAAGTTTTCAAACACGTCAGCTAGTAATAACACATCTGATTTCAGGTACAGGTCGTGGTATTCACCAAATGTTGTACAGTTGAATGTATCCCACACCTTCTGCGCATGTGCATAATCCTCATCGCTAATGTCCTCTTCGCTAAGCTGACTATAAAACTTGTCCTTTGATGGTAGCTGTGTTTCAGCAAACTTGGATGGCTCGTCCACGTAATCGTAGGGGTACACTCCCTTTCTCAGCAGCAAATCTTGCTGGTTACTATCGTGAATGTGAGAGGTCATGTTGTAGAAGTTATCTTTCCCTTCTGCTGCAAGGTTGGATACCAACTTCTGTAGGGAGGTACTCATGAACTGAAAGCTGTCTGTAAATTTCAGATTGCTCATGGTGAATGCAATATATTTCTCAATGGTGTTGGGAATGACTGTAATCGTTTCATCTTTGAATTTTCCAATTTCCTCCATGATAAGGTGACTGTCATAGCCTCGCAAATTGTGGAAAAACACAGGAATGATAAAAGAATCTTTATCCCCTTGCTGATCCTTTCTAAGTCGGAATTGTAAGTTGCATTCATTGTGCGCTGCTCCGCGATATTTGCCATTGATATGGTCATGATCTCTCACACGATCTGCTCCTAGAGGTTCATGACAAATGTAGCAATCAACAGCGTTCTTAAAATTCTCTTTGTCTTCGCGAGTCATCACCATTTCCTTTGGTCGCTCTAAACCACGTACAATACGATCACGTTCATTCAACATATGGTCTAAAAAGACCTTTACAGCATTGTCTCCTCGATACACGATTGGTGCACGTGTATCATACTGGCTGACAACCACATAGGCAAAGCTGTTTGGACGATGATGTTGATACTTGTCTTCTTCTTCATGCTTTTGCGTGAAACATTCAAAGTCTGCATAAATCACAAACGGTGCTTGCTGTTGTTTGGCTACATTCTTAAACTTAACGAATGGTTCCTTGGGAAATGATAAACGTTGCGCGCCATGCTTGCCACACACTTCACGATGTTCATCTAAAAGCTCTTGTCGCATAAACCCGTGAAGACAGTTGAAACAATAAAAAGCTGCACCATTATGCTTTGATCGATAAGCCATCAGTCTGCTGAAATTCTTGATGAGGCAATAATGTCTTGTCTTGTCATTGCTAATCAAAAGCAAGTTGATTTCTCTCGCGCTGTTGGCGCTGGTGTTTCGACTGAGTTGTATGGGAACAACGACATCATGTTCATATCCAAACACGTTAATGGACACATCATTCTCCTTTTCAAACTTTGGAATGTCTGTAATCGGTGTTGGAAATGTCATGCCTTCCACCTTCAATTCGTTCTCAAATAGCTTGTATTGATGTACACGCTCTGGGTTTACATTTGTTGAAGGGTGAAGGTGAGCCAGTACAGACCATAAGAAACATTTGTTGTCTTTATTCTGAATGTTTAACACACCTTTTGTATTCTTCACTTTCTTCGGCAGTGGAATAAAACTACTCGCATCCAGTGGCGCTGACGTAGCTGTATGTACTTCAATGTATAGTATGTTATCCAATACCCAGCCAGAGCCTTGTCGCTCATGTTCATCAAACTTAGTAAACAATTCTTTATAGGCGTCTGGCAAGTCCTGCTCAATATCTGCTGGGTTGTATGCTGTATATGTTGGACTGCTGATAAATGAATTATCCACTTGTTCTACCATAACACCTTCAGCATTCGCTGTCAGTTTCTTGAAACGTGCATGAACGACAATGTACCATTTCATTCCATAGTTTAAGGTCTCCAACAAATGTGTCTTGATACGGTTCTCTTGTTGTCGCATTTCAAGCAGTAAATCCGATCCATCCTCAGACTCAAATCGTCTTTCCTGTGCGTTTTCTCCCAGACTAACCCTTCTACCTCTCCCTACTTGTCCTGTTTTTTCTTTCTGTGAAACATGTTCTTCATGAGACGCATTTTCCATCTCAGCTGGTATGCATGCATGTGCCTCAAATGTATCCATAGATGGAAATATTTTAATGCATTCACAGCAGAGGACTGGATGAGGTCTGAAAACACCATCTTGTACCGTCTTTCGTCTCTTGGCTTCAATCATCTCAACAAGCTCTTCATTAGCACGTTTCATCTTAGCTGGTTTGCATGTATGTGCTACGAACAATTCCAGAGATGGAAATGTCACATTACAATCATGACAGACGACTAATGTGTCTGAATTAGATGCCATTGTTGTTGTCACGTCAATTGCCTAAACTGATATGATGAAATGTAGGTCTCACTCATCCTATTTATACCACCTAGGCATGTATTGCAGAGACATCTAGCGGAGAGCGATGTGTTCTGACGATACCTGAAAGCATTAAGAAAAGAAAAGCATAATATATTTTCAAAGAAAATTAAATTTTGGATTAGAACCCTGATTTTTACCCTACTACACCATAGTAAAATGTTCAAACTTATTTTCTACATCATATTTTGTCAAAAAACAAAATTTGTTAAAGTTGGTCTAAAACCCTGATTTTTACCCTACTACACCATAGTAAAATGTTCAAACTTATTTTCTACATCATATTTTGTCAAAAAACAAAATTTGTTAAAGTTGGTCTAAAACCCTCATTTTTACCCTACTACACCATGGTAAAATGTTTAAACTTATTTTATACATAATATTTTGTCAAAAAACAAAATTTGTTAAAATTGGTCTAGAACCACCATTTTTCCACTACTATGACTTTAGAATATTCAAATAAGTAGCATGCTAAAATGTTCAAACTTATTTTATATATTATATGGTGTTAAAAAACTACATTTGTTAAATGTGTTTTAGAAGTGTCATTTTTCCAACTACTATAACTTAAAACATAACATTGGACTTAACGTAGGGAAAATCCCATTCCTTCTCAAATTTATTGATTGTTCCCACACTCGAGCGCACTCTGAAATTATCGATCGGTTTTCCCTCACACTCTGTACGAGTGCACTCTTAAATTTCTCAGTCTCAAACAAAAAAAAAAAAAAAAAAAAAAAAAAAAAATTTCTCAAAAAAAAAAAAAAAAAAAAAAAAAAAAAAAAAAAAAATGACTTACCACAAGTCATTGGTTAATTTGTCTTCCAATCTTGCACTTCCCTTTTCCAAAGAATAACCAAATCTTTCACTTCTCTTTTCCAATGAATAGCTAATGTTTCACTTCCTTTTTCCAAAGAATAGTCAATGTTTCACTTCGTCTCCTATGTGTATTCCAGTCAATCCATCAATTGTTCTTCAACAGCACAACACAATAGGTAAGAGCAACTGTTTTCACTTTTTTTTCCCCATGTGTATCCAACGGTAGCCAGAGCTTGAATGATGCATATGTGCACAGACAAGGTGCTCTTATAGGAGTGCTAAATCACATACTATGGTTGGTTCATGATGGTTTGGCAATGCAATGATTAGAGTGGTGTCAACCCAACCTTTTTATACTACTGACGGTGAGCCGTGAGCCAGCGGCGTAAAAAGTAGCCGGGAGGGGGGGGGGGTCCCCATGGTATTTGATTCTCTACCAGGGGGGGGGTCCGTCCATAGTATGTCCCGAGGGGGGGGGGGGTCCCCATGGTATTTGATTCTCTACCAGGGGGGGGGGGGGGTCCGTCCATAGTATGTCCCGAGGGGGGGGGGGGGGTCCCCATGGTATTTGATTCTCTACCGGGGGGGGGGGGTCGGTCAGTATGACGTCACAAAATGCAGTGATTCTCTCGTTTCTCAACTACTCTTGCTCCATGTGCGAACTAACAATCATATCTGGACAAAATAAACAGAGCAAAGCAACAACAGCTATATCTTCTAACTTTTCTGGAATAGGGTAAAATATTCATGTCATTAATTAAGGGTTGGATAAAAGTTAAAGCACTTTAGGAATAAAATTCTTGAAAATGTTCTTTTTTTCTAATTCTCTTTTCTTCCCATTTGTATCCCTGAAAAAAAAACCCTCAAATTTGTTGTGATTTTTTGGGCATGTGGGTATGTGGCTCGCTAAAATCAAGCCTAAGAAAATACACACACAAACACACACACAAACACATACACAAATATACATACACACAAACACACACGCGCACAAAAGCTATTGGCTGCAGTGCAGGCATAAATTAGGCGCGGCCCCACAATGCATTGCGTCAGGCATGCTATTTTTGTAAACCAACTTACCAAACACTCGGTCATGCACAATTCCTTTTTAAAAATATTTTCGATTTTTTTTAAATATTTAATTACATTTCAGTGGTGGATACAGGTTTTGGTTATGAGGTGGGACGGGGGCGGGAAGCAATCTGTTTTGAATAGCTGATTCTTGTTATCATTTTATCGGCCTTGTTTTATGCCGTCACTGACCAAGAAGCACTTCCGGTTTTCCACTTTCCCGGTATTCTGTACTTTTTTGGAACGCATAATATATATACATATATATATACATAGCGGATATAAGTTCATGTTGACTTTTACAGTGGACATAAGTTCATGTTGACCTTTTGAGAAATGTTGACCCAAAGTTCAACACTTTTATTGTTGTCAACATACTACAATGTGCACTCAAAACAAGTCAACACCTGTTAACTACAACAACGTTTTAATTTATAAAAATTTTAGACATGGGGAATTTAATTTGGGGTGGAGGGGGGGAGTAGGTGGGGTGTGGGTGGGGGGGGGGGACACTTGCGTACCAACTAGTTGCCATGAGTGTCAACTAGAGCCTCAGAGAGACACGATCCCCCGGGTAGCATGGATGACCGATGATATATGTGTCCAAATTGGTTTACTATTACCGCCTCTCCGCTTTTCTTTTAATTTCGGCAAAAATTAATTTTATTATTCAAAAATGACCCACTCTGGCAATTTTCGGCGTTGTATCTATGTTGAAGTTGCAAGGAAATCAGAAAAAGAGTTTTCGAGATACAGCCTGGAAGACTCTGTCTCCAAGAAAGTTCAGTTTCTCAGACAAAATTAGATCAAATGAGAATTTTTACCAAATTGCAAAACATTGTGGTTTTTCTTTTAATTTTTCATGAATCAGAACAAGAAACGACTTTGCACATCCTTCCATATGTGCTCTAACCGTGTCTGAAATGCATTTAGTTTTGGAGACCTAGCCTGGACACGACGTCGAAAATAGGATGTTCCAATAACCGAAAAGTACTGTGATTTTGATAAAAAAAAAAGAAAAAGAAAATACAACGCTGCACACCTTCAATGTTTGCTCTTTCCGTGTGTAAAATTTCAAAATAATCCTGTCTATAGTTTCGGAGATGCAGCTTGGACATACGGGTGGACAGACGGACATAATAATAACTATATCTTCCCGCATTGTTTTACAATTTTTGGCCGATTTCAAAAACAATAAGACGTTCCACATCTAAAATATATACATTTTCATTACATAAAATTTCAGAAAGCTGGATCGAATAGTTTTGGAGAACTCGTCTGGACAAAACCTGTCTCCGTGCTAACAACTTTCTCAAAAAAAAAAAAACAGCCATTTTGACAAGTCGTAATTTTGAGAATTTTTGGCCGATTTAAAATATAATACAATGTTGCACACCTTCAGTATACGCTCTAACCATATGCTAAAGCACAAAGCTATACGACAAGTACTTTCGGAGATATAGCCCGGACACGAGGGTGCACGAAAGCGGACAGACAGACGGACAAGCTGAAACCTATATCCCATCGTTACACGGGGAATAACGACCCCTAAACGCGGAGTGCAAAGTTTGCTAAAAACACCTCCTTTATAACCGAACGGAAGTGAAGTTTCGACAGAACCACTTTTTTGTGGGGAACGCGGAGAACTGAGTAAATGTTACCCCATCCCCCCCCCCCCCCCCCAGTTCCCTGTTAATGAAAATGGCACTCGATCCGTGTGGACCGCGTCTGGCCTCAAGTTTAACCCCCCCCCCTCGTCCGCGTTGTCCGCGTTTTTTTTTATTTGACATGCATGCTAACAAATATGATACCAGGTGACCAAGCCAGGAAAGCATTCCGTGTATAAAGTGTGTACGAAATATCTATATATAGCATTGTTGAAAAATAGTTTATGCAATTACTGTACATATAATCTAACCCCAGATCCCACCCCTCACCGATATACAGATCAACCCCGGGATACGACCAAAATACGGTCGCCTCGCTTATATGACCACTTTATGAAATATTTTCCCTCCTGCTTGCCTTCCATTATGAAAAAAACAATTACACACATGTCCAAGAAATAGAACCATTTTAATTCAGCCTCATTAGTGGGTCTTATTTCCGTATAATGCTATGGTGATAAAACCACATAAACAGGTGGGACTGATTCCCCCCCCCCCCCCCCCCAATTAAAAAAAAAAATCAACACGTGCGTGTGGTTTTATAACTATCTCATGGTACTTTGGCTTACATATATTTTCTTATAAATTAGACATTTTGGCAATCCTCTGCGATGCTTTCTATCGTGTAGTTGCGTTGTCATGACGATATGAAGTATGTATTTTCAGTAGCGCGTAGTGTGACGTTTTCGATACTGAACTAACGGCGAAAACGGCTGTGTACTTTTAGTCACCAAGTGCGCTACAAAAATGCCACTGTTTTCTTTTATATGCGCAGTGGTTGTCATGGAAATAATAGAAGTTACTTACTCATGTGCACAACGACTTTAGTGACCGCCATGATGAAATCATCAAAGGCCAACTTGCCCTCCTTTCCCCCGTAGCGGCGAACCAGTGACGCAAGCACACGCCTACTTAGGCTGTAACCTGTCAATCAAAAGTGTAAACTGTCAATCAAATATGCTATGCACAAATAAAAGAGGCGTACCAATGACGCAAAGACTCGCGTACTTAGGCTGTAGCCTGTCAATCAAAAGTGTGAACTGTCAATCAAATATGTTACCTGTAAATTAACTGAGAGAGCAGCCAATCAAATCTATGAGCGTGAAATGAAAACTGCACAGAGTCGATTAATTTGCCGCCTATTAAATCTTTCAGCTATAAATCAAAACTCTGAACTTCCGAATCGGAAATGTAATGCACAAATCAAAAGTGTGAACTCTCAATCAAATCTATGATTTGCAAATAGAAGCTGGGATGTGTCAATCATATGAGCTTTCAATTCGTCGGCCCCGCAAGTTAGGTCGAGAAATGTCAACCAACTAGCAAACCTGCCCTTTCTTGTGACAAGTCAAATCAAAGCTGTGCCATGCCAGTTAATGTGTCAGTAGGAGCTATGAGCTGTCAGTCAAAATGATAAATATTAAAACATAAGGGCTAATAGTCAATCGAAGCTGTGAATTGTTAAATTAGTAATTGGGGGCAATCAAAGCTGTAATATGTAAATCATTTCGCTGTCAATAACAACTTCACATATAACTTCTGTAATCTGTCAGTAACAACTTCAAGCTGTCAATCAAAGCCGCAATCTGTCCTTCATAGCATCTATCCTGTCAATCAATTAAGGATAAATATCTCTCATTAAACGCCATCTAAAAAACACGAAGGGTCGTTGGTAAGAAGTGCACAAGCGATATGTTTGGTAAATTTTGAGCTGAACCCAGCAATGAATCCATAAGGGTCTCTTGTAGCATTTCCAAATGCAAAGACTTATCCGTGTAATGAATGAGTACATTATATCACCACAAAAAAACGACTTGTTGTTCTGCAATTTTGCAACCTCTGCAGGGAAACCAAGGGCAAAAAAAAAAAAAAAAACAAGGAAATCTCCCCTATCCATTTACTACCACCCTTCAAATATAAACTTTTTCAGTTTACCATTTGTGAAAATTCCTTGCTAAATGCAGGATTTTGTCTTTAAACCATTTCAGTCTGTCAAGTCTAAAACAAACAGATTTTGGACGAATTTGGAATAATTTTGAAGTCATTTATAAGACTATTTATATACCGATTTTTCAGACAACCTGCTCAAACCGGTTTACAATGTGCGCATACATGTATATAATTATTGATTACAATTTTTTTGAACTCAGGATTATTACAATTTCGACGTGCCCATATAGTGTCTCTGAAATCCCTATCTACTGGCACATACGCCTAACAATAATGCAGCCCTAACTTTGTAATAGAGGACTATATAGGCCCACCGACATCCCTGGGGTGGGGGGGGGGGGGTTCCAAATTGTCATGATTCCTGACCACGAGCGGGATTCGAACCCGGGCTACAGAACCAGAACTGCATGGCTGGCAAGCGTCTTTAACCACTCGGCCACCGACTACTCACCAACACTTTCGAAGATCTTACGTAGTTCACTCGTGTCCACATAACCGCTTTTGTCTTTGTCAAACTGGACGAAAACCTGTCGCCATGTCGTCAATTCCGTCCACATTCTGACGGGTAAATTAAAAAACTTTTATTTATCCCAATTATAATTATGGCGTTCTATTTACTCATTTATTATCTATTTAATTTTTTTATTGTTTAACTTTATAGTTTATTTTTGTTGTTTATTTGATGTAAGCTTCACTCGTGTTGTATATTTGCAATTTTAATTGCAATTTTAAACAGATACAACCATGCCGCACCTGCGCACTTCGCCCCATTCGAGGACGCCTGAGCGGTTGGTGTCAAACATCGCCAGAAGACTTCTGCAAGCTTCCAGCTCAAATTCATGGGTCTGCCCCAATTCTGGAATGGACAACGACAGAAGTTAACAAAAACTAGAATAAAATTGACAGATTATTAAGGTTTCAAACTGAACAACACAGCTAAATTGTTTATCAATTATTCATTTAATATAAGACTCAATTATGGAGTCTAGGCCCAAACCCCCCGACCGAAACTCCCCCCGGCCCTAACCCCCCTGTCAAAACCCCCCCGACTAAAACCCCCGGCGGCCTAAACCCCCCGACTCAACCCCCCCCCCCCCCCGTTCTCAAAGAAAATGTGTAATGATAATTTGTTCTGGGGCTCTTTTCGCGCTCGTACGAAACATAGCCATTTGCTAGAATTTTTTGCTTTACGTACAAATGCCCTTGGTACAATATCTGTGGATTCCTTTTAGCAGATGTCATGTATTCTATGATGGTAGCATGATTTTTCACAGCAAACCGGGGCACTAAATTACCCATTCAAGTGGATCACAATGGATATAAGTCACATCTACCGCAAGAGAAATTATAATTTGTAAATTCGACTGATCTCACAACCGGCATATGAATTGCAATTTTTAATGTGTATACACTCATCAATCGTAAGAGCCATTGCAATTTCAAAAACTGAGTGCTATCATCAATGGATGTATGAGGTTTCTTTTATAATGATGATCAATTCCTTCAGTGGTTCGGAAATTGCAATTTTAAACGCCGTGTGGTCTCTTCAATGGGCATTTGAAGTGTAATTAACAACGTGGATGTATCGCAATTACAAAATATAAAATAGAATTGAGAACCGGGGGGTTTTGGGTCGGGGGATTTAGGCCGCCAGGGGGTTTTAGTCGGGGGGGTTTTGACGGGGGGGTTAGGGCCGGGGGGTTTCGGTCGGGGGGGTTTGGGCCTGTTCAGTAGGGAGAAAGTGGGGGTTCTGTATCAGGAAGTGACGTCAAAATGTTTTAGAATCCCCATGGGGGTTCTGGAACAGGTAATTGAGACAGCGCGCGCCCGTGTCAGTGACGTCATCATGACGTCATTAGTCACGTGACCTGTCAATCATGTGTCACATGACCTGTCAATCATGTGTCACATGACCTGTCAATCATGTATATGAGGAAAATTTTCCCGATCATAAACCTTCTGGCCTGAATGGCTCAGTTGGTAGAGCGCAGGGCCCGTAAGCGGAACCATGATCTGAAGGTCAATGGATCGAACCCGCCCTCGGGCATCACTTTCAAATCATGGGAACCCCCCCCCCCCCCGGTGAAGAATTATATCATACCATGGGGGACCCCCCCCCTGGTGAAGAATTTTATCATACCATGGGGGACCCCCCTGGTGAAGAATTATATCATACCATGGGGGACCCCCCCCCTGGTGAAGAATCATATACCATGGGGACCCCCCTGGTGAAGAATCATATCCCATGGGGAACCCCCCCCCCCCCCTAGGATGTGATTCAACACTCGTATAAGAGCACATTGTCTGTGCACATATGCATCATTCATGCTCTGACTGCCGTTGGATACACATGGAAAAAAGTGAAAACAGTTGCTCTTACCTGTTGTGTTGTGCTGTGCTGTTGAAGAACAAGTGAAGGATTGACTGGAATACACATAGGAGACGAAGTGAAACATTAGTTATTCTTTGGAAAAGGAAAGTGAAAGATTGGTTATTCTTTGGAAAGGAAGTGAAAGATTGGAGACGAATTGGCAAAACAGTCGTGGTAAGTTTTTTTTTTTTTTACACTATGTAACACTATGTGACACTATGCAACACTGTTACACTATGTAACATTATGTGACACTATGTAACACTGTTACACTATGTAACATTATGTGACACTATGTAACACTGTTACACTATGTAACACTGTGTAACATAATGTAACATAATGTAACACTATGTGACACTATGTGACTATGTAACATCATATAGCTATATGACTATGTAATTGCTATGTGAACATAATTAGTCTAACGTCTGTATGTCATTATCAGATCTTTCAACAGACAAGCCGCGATAGCTCAGCTCACTTGGCAGAGCAAATGGCTAGCAACCTGAGAGTCCCGGGATCGATCCCCCATCAGGGCAAAACTTTTTTTTTTGGTTTTTTGTTTTTTGTTCACTTTTATGACTGTGTGACATTATGTGACAACATGTGACTGTGACATCATGTGACTGTGACATTATGTGACTGTGACTGTTTTTTATTATTATTATTATTATTATTATTATTATTATTATAATATTTAATTAGTCATATTTCAATGGTTTCCCATTACAGTAACCACACACACACACAGCATAAGTACATGTGTACAGAGTGTGGGGGGAAAACCGACTGAGAAATTTGAGAGTGCACTCGTACAGAGTGTGGGGGAAAACCGATCGATAATTTCAGAGCGCACTCGTACAGAGTGTGGGGGAAAACCGATCGATAATTTCAGAGTGCACTCGTTCAGACCGTGGGAACGATCGATAAATTTGAAAACATCAAAGGCCTAGACCGTGGAAACGATCAATAAATTTCAGAGTGTACTCGTTCAGAGCGTGGGAATGGGATTTTCCCTACGTTAAGTCCAATGTTATGTTTTAAGTTATAGTAGTTGGAATATTATACTTCTAAAACACATTTAACAAATGTAGTTTTTTGATAACATATAATATATAAAATAAGTTTGAACATTTTAGCATGCTACTTATTTGAATGTTCTAAAGTTATAGTAGTGGAAAAATGGTGGTTCTAGATCAGCTTTAACAAATTTAGTTTTTAACACCATATGATATATAAAATAAGTTTGAACATTTTAGCATGCTACTTATTTGAATATTCTAAAGTCATAGTAGTGGAAAAATGGTGGTTCTAGACCAAATTTAACAAATTTTGCTTTTTGACAAAATATGATGTATAAAATAAGTTTAAACATTTAACCATGGTGTAGTTGGGTAAAAATGGTGGTTCTAGACCAACTTGAACAAATTTTGTTTTTTGACAACATATGATGTATAAAATAAGTTTGAACATTTTACCATGGTGTAGTAAGGTAAAAATAAGGGTTCTAGACCAACTTTAACAAATTTTGTTTTTTGACAACATATGATGATAAAATAAGTTTGAACATTTTACCATGGTGTAGTAAGGTAAAACTCAGGGTTCTAAACCAACTTTAACAAATTTAGTTTTTTACACGTTTCAGACGATTCTACCACTTGGTTGATTGGTTGATTGTTGGAAAATGAAAAGTGAAAATGTGGATAGTTATGTAGGAAAACTGCGCCCATTCAAAAGACGTGTTCGAATGGCAAGCCCATTTTAAAGACGTGTTCGAATGGCAAGCCCATTTTAAAGATGTTTTCGAATGGCAAGCCCATTCAAAACACGTGTTCGAATGGCAAGCCCATTCAAAACACGTGTTCGAATGGCAAGCCCATTCAAAACACGTGTTCGAATAATTTTTGAAAGATATTACGTCGTGGTATTGTTCAACAAGTTGTTCAACATGTTCAACATGTTCAACATGTTCGACTTGTTCAACATGTTCAACATGTTCAACATGTTCAACTTGTTCAACTGGTTTAACATGTTCAACAAGTTCAACATGTTCAACATGTTCAACATGTTCAACTTGTTCAACATGTTCAACATGTTCAACATGTTCAACTTGTTCAACATGTTCAACATGTTCAACTTGTTCAACATGTTCAACATGTTCAACGTTTTCAACATGTTCAAATTGTCCAACATGTTCAACATGTTCAACATGTTCAACATGTTTAACTTGTTCAACATGTTCAACTTGTTCAACATGTTCAACATGTTCAACAAGTTGTTCAACATGTTCAACATGTTCAACATGTTGTTGTTCAACATGTTGTTGAACATGTTCAACAAGTTGTATATAAAGCTATGTTTAAAGACTTTCTCATCATTTGAATAGTGTAGGTTGAACCGAAAGGATGTATAAATTCAACATTTGTTCGAAATCTTACAATTGGCCGCAAAGTCTTAAAAGACACTTAAAGGTTGCTCACGCTTCAGAAGTGGATGAAGAATCGGATATGGAAAACCCTGTAAAACTACCTTTCACGGAAACTTTAGATGAGTCTTCTATGGAAAGTCAAAGCGTCAACATAGCTGAAAAGAATGCACATGCTTGTGCAGAATGTGGTGCATTGTATAACAGCGAAGAAGCTTTGCTCAAACATATGGAGCAGTGTGGTGAGGATGCTGATGACAGAAGTTCTGAAAGTGAGTCAGAAACAGACTCTGAAAGTGAGTCAGAAATAGAGTCTGTTTGGCATGATATGGTTCAAGACGTCTACGATGACTACGATAAGATATTTCAAGAAAAGGTTTCAGAATATGAAGAACAAGGACTTGAAGATGCGCGTGAAATAGCAAGTTATGACCTCCGACCCATTTATAAGCATGGACTAAAACAACTGTTTATGAGACTGTTCACCTATACCCAGCGTCTACAACAAAGCAAACATTATCAAAAGATTTTAGAGGACTTTAATTACTTTGTTGATGAAAAACATTATAAGTATTCAAAGGCATTAAAGGCGGCTATAAGGTAAAACAATGCATTCTTTGAAGAGCTACTAGATATGGAGGAGGAGGACGAGGAGGATGGTAGCAGTGACGAAGAAAGTGGCATGGACAGTGAACAGAGTGAAACAGATGCAGAAAAATAGACTTATTTCACTAAACTTTATAAAAAAGACTTTATAAATGTTGTAATATTTCATTAACTTAAGCGTTGTGTAATATATGTCTTGCTTTGCAACATATAAAGTTGTAAGGTTGGTTGGTTGGTATATTGGTGTTTTAAGTCCCTTTCAGCGATCTCAGCGCTATATCAGGACTACCCTGCCACATTATACTGAAATGGGCCATTCCAGTTTGAATCCCTAGGGGGATCATAATTGAGTGCACAGCTAATAGGCACGAGCAGGATTCGAACAAGTTGTAAGGTTCCTGGCACGGTTTTAATTGACCCTTAAACCATATATCATATATTGGGTATTATAGTTAATTTTGCATTATTATGTATTATATTCAAGAATTGTATTATAATTTATTATATTCAAGTGTTGTTTTATTATGTATTATATCCAAGTATTGTTTTATTATGTATTATATCCAAGTATTGTTTTATTATGTATTATATCCAAGTATTGTATGAGAAAAATAAAAAGTTGAAAAGCATCATATGTGTTTTTATTGAACATTACAACTATGTACAATTATGATAAAAACAAAACTATTTCAAATACATATTATGTTAATACATGTGCAGAAGAACTTAACTTAAAATTTTATAACAACTGACTTCACGTGAACATAGATAATGTTAATTTCATAGTCTACATATGAAGACAATTTAATTTGAACTACATATCAAATGTACATGTTCATATGAGTCAAAGCTAAGTTCTTGTCAAGCTTCAAAACCTTCGGTCCAATCTTCTGCACTGTGATGAAATCAAAGCATTTACTAAGCTCGTCATGCTGTTAAAACTGTATACAGTCATCTCGCTGTCTACTCAACCATCTTCTGACAGTCACTGCATTTATACAGATCCATTTTCTGAAGCATGAGATCCACTGACGTCATTTGCTTCTTCAACATTTGCCAGTCTTTCAATGACAACAAAATTGCCTTCTTGGTAGGATATAACCTCCCAGATGCATGATTCGTAATATATTTACGAATGTTAACCATCACTTTCTGTTGATAATTTACCAATTTAATATATGTTTCTCCATTAATGGGTATCATAACCGGTGAATCATCTAATATAATATCGTCTAATATCGTCCAATTTAATATATGTTTCTCCATTAATTGGTATCATAACCGGTGAATCGTCTACACACATCTTTTTCATAGTGGTATCAGCTTTACGCTCCGGTTCTCGCTTCATATTAGGCTCTGTCGTATTTTTTCGCATTTTACACGCCGGTGTCATAGCTGGTAACTCATCTCTTTTTTTATCTTTCTAAGATGTGGTCGCTTTTGACGCTGCTGACGTGACTTCGCCTTAGACTTTACCATGGGCATTGACTTAGACTTTGCTGTAGGTATTGTCTCAGGCTTTGCTATAAAATTTTCTGCAGGCATTGCCATAGATGGTAGTTGTTGTTCACTCACTGCAGACATGTTCACTCTTCAGTATCTTGATACAGAATGTGCGTTATGTCTGAGGGTAGGTACCTTTTATGCTCTATAGGGAGCTGTCACACTCGATGTTGGACACACTATGTCCTAAAATGTTTAGAAATAACTTTACCATATGCGACTTTGCAGCCAATTGTAAGATTTCGAACAAATGTTGCATTTATACATCCTTTCAGTTCAACCTACACTATTCAAATGATGAAAAAGTCTTTAAACATAGCTTTATATACAACTTGTTGAACATGTTCAACAACATGTTGAACATGTTGAACATGTTGAACAACTTGTTGAACAATACCACGACGATATATCTTTCAAAATTATTCGAACACGTGTTTTGAATGGGCTTGCCATTCGAACACGTGTTTTGAATGGGCTTGCCATTCGAACACGTGTTTTGAATGGGCTTGCCATTCGAACACGTCTTTAAAATGGGCTTGCCATTCGAACACGTCTTTAAAATGGGCTTGCCATTCGAACACGTCTTTAAAATGGGCTTGCCATTCGAACACGTCTTTAAAATGGGCTTGCCATTCGAACACGTCTTTTGAATGGGCGCAGTTTTCCTACATTTTCACTTTTCATTTTCCAACAATCAACCAATCAACCAAGTGGTAGAATCGTCTGAAACGTGTAAAAAACTAAATTTGTTAAAGTTGGTTAAGAACCCTGAGTTTTACCTTACTACACCATGGTAAAATGTTCAAACTTATTTTATCATCATATGTTGTCAAAAAACAAAATTTGTTAAAATTGGTCTAGAACCCTTATTTTTACCTTACTACACCATGGTAAAATGTTCAAACTTATTTTATACATCATATGTTGTCAAAAAACAAAATTTGTTCAAGTTGGTCTAGAACCACCATTTTTACCCTACTACACCATGGTTAAATGTTCAAACTTATTTTATACATCATATTTTGTCAAAAAGCAAAATTTGTTAAAGTTGGTCTAGAACCACCATTTTTCCACTACTATGACTTTAGAATATTCAAATAAGTAGCATGCTAAAATGTTCAAACTTATTTTATATATCATATGGTGTTAAAAACTAAATTTGTTTAAGCTGGTCTAGAACCACCATTTTCCACTACTATAACTTTAGAACATTCAAATAAGTAGCATGCTAAAATGTTCAAATTTATTTTATATATTATATGTTATCAAAAAACTACATTTGTTAAATGTGTTTTAAAAGTGTCATTTTCCAACTACTATAACTTAAAACATAACATTGGACTTAACGTAGGGAAAATCCCATTCCCACGCTCTGAACGAGTACACTCTGAAATTTATTGATCGTTCCCACGGTCTAGGCCTTTGATGTTTTCAAATTTATCGATCGTTCCCACGGTCTGAACGAGTGCACTCTGAAATTATCGATCGGTTTTCCCCCACACTCTGTACGAGTGCACTCTGAAATTATCGATCGGTTTTCCCCCACACTCTGTACGAGTGCACTCTAAAATTTCTCAGTCGGTTTTCCCCCCACAATCTGTACACATGTACTTATGCTGTGTGTGTGTGTGGTTACTGTAATGGGAAACCATTGAAATATGACTAATTAAATATTATCATAATAATAATAATATTAAAAAAAACAGTCACAGTCACATAATGTCACAGTCACATGATGTCACAGTCACATGTTGTCACATAATGTCACACAGTCATAAAAGTAAACAAAAAACAAAAAACCAAAAAAAAAAATGTTTTGCCCTGATGGGGGATCGATCCCGGGACTCTCAGGTTGCTAGCCATTTGCTCTGCCAAGTGATAGCTCCCCGGCGAGCGTTTGCTTCGCATATTCTAAGCCAATCAAAGTGTGATGCTGTTGCACTTAGTGCAACATGCTGTTTCACTAAGTGCAACACCGATGAAACAAGTGTGCACACTTTATGCAACAAGTGCGAGCAAGAATGTAAACAGTATGAAACAAGTGCGCTGTAAAGGCTTCGGTGATTGGCTGTAATCACACTATCTTCCTCCCACCGGCCAATCACATTGCTGCTTACAGATAAGATTTAAACACAACAAGCGAAGATAGCGTGTGGCGGAAAAATTGAAGGAGTTTTTTTTTCTGGATTTATAAACAATTATGAGGTGAGTTTAAGAAAGCTAAATACAACGATATTTAGAACAAATGTTAATGCTTCAAGGAATTTTAAATTTATGCTAATTAACTTTGTCTTAACCGACATTTTGCCCTTAATTTACCCCCATTTTGCACACCGCGTATAAATGCATGATGTGATCCTGTTTGGTATCCGTTGTTATTACTTTAAATTTTGTTCTTATTTAGTGCTCTAGAGCTATAAAATTTAAGTGTTAGACCTATAAAATTTGTGTTTTTTTTTCTTTCTATTGGCCTCATGAATGAACGCTTTTGGTAAAAACAGTGACGGACCCAACTTTTTGTGAAACCTTGAATTTAAGCTTTTTTTTGCAATTTCAGTGAAAGACGGCATAAACCAAAGAGCGATAAGGAGTGGTATGAGCAGTGCAAGATTTACGCCAAGACGGGAAAATGGCCAACGGAGATGGGATGGCGACCCAGCAAACGGACCAAAAGGTGGCACACGAAAGTACAGTTGGTGAGTCTGGTATCCCGACAATTCATCTAGCGACAATTCATCTAAATGGGGGGGGGGGGGGTGGGTACGACAATTCATCTAAATTTTATAAAACTGTCATTTTTTATTTTTATAAATATTAAACAGAGAGGGATAAATGCTACAGTTAAGAATACCAGCTTAAACCCTATTATCTCCTGCCTGTCATATCTGCCTTACTCACTATCAAAGAATATGTAACTAACGCCTATACAGGGTCAAAAGGAAACCCATCACTGTCAAAGGGTGTCTGCATTGACGGAGTTTAAATGCCCACCTGTGCGCCCTTAAATCCCCAAGTCGTTAATCCTCCGAAGCATGTTATGCCATTCAGCATATATATGCTGTAATTATACACCAGCAAGTTAGCATCATGGAGATAATGCAAACCGAAAGAGGAACACCAAAAATTGCCTATGGGGGGCGGGGTAGGGGTAAAATGTTCTTACAAAATACCTTTATTAAAATGAAAATTGACAGTGTTATAAAATTTAGATGAATTGTCGCTAGATGCATTGCCGCTAGAGGGCTATTAAATCTTATTAAATTTTATTTTATCAATTTCATAATTTGCAAAAATACTTGTATTGGAAACGGTTTCTCTTAATCCAGCCAAATTTCTTTCAGCATGAATCATCTACATGTGGTCCTGCATGCAGCTGCAGCTGTTCTGATCGATTCCATACTTTGCAAAATATTGATGGGTTATTTTATTAAAAAAGATATAATTAGTTTTTTTTTAATCTCTACCATGTCCACCCCCTCATAAATTTATACATGCAACATACATGTAATTCTGTATGCAGCTGCAGCTGTTTTTATCGATTTCATACTTTGCAAAGTATTTTGCGGATTATTGTTTGAAAAATTGAGATAGCAGTAAAGTTATCTTCCTTTCTCTTTTCTTACCATTTTTTTCGGGCATGGCTCATCTACAAGCGGGTTTCCTTTTCAGCTGCAGCTGTTTTGGTCGATTCCATACTTTGTCATATAATTTGTGGATTAATTTTTTTAAAAAAATATGAAATAACGGATTTAAAAAATATCTCGGCCTCACCAACCCCCTTTTTCCTTCAGGCATGGTGCATCTACATGTAGTCCTATATGCAGCTGCAGCTGCTTGGGTCAATTCAGATGCTTTGGTCGAGTAAAATATTAAAAAATACCATTTTAAAATTATCTCCCCTTCTTTCAATGTTTTACCATGTTTTCTTTTATTATTTTATGCATGACTGTTCTACATTTTGTATGCAGCTGCAGCTGTTTCGGTCGAATCCAATAATAAGCCAAATATTTTTGGAATTTAAAAAAACATGTAGTAACTGAATTTTCAAAGGGACTATACCCCGCCAAATCTGTCTCTATTTAAGGCATGACATATCCAAGTGGTCTGATATGCAGCTGCAGCTGCTTATTCAATTCCTGAACTTTGCCACGTAGATTATGTATTATTCAAAAATAAATCACTAAATTTTAAAATAACTTCCCCTTTTTCTATAAATCTGACCATTTATTATTTTAGGCATGGCTTCTCTACATGTCGTTTTCTATGCAGCTGCAGCTGTTTCAGTCCATTACCAATTTTGCCAATATCGGTCGATTAGAAAAATAGTAACTACAAAATTTTAAAATAATCTCTCCCAATTTCTCTTAATCCAGCCAAATTTCTTTCAGCATGAATCATCTACATGTGGTCCTGCATGCAGCTGCAGCTGTTCTGATCGATTCCATACTTTGCAAAATATTGATGGGTTATTTTATTAAAAAAGATATAATTAGTTTTTTTTTAATCTCTACCATGTCCACCCCCTCATAAATTTATACATGCAACATACATGTAATTCTGTATGCAGCTGCAGCTGTTTTTATCGATTTCATACTTTGCAAAGTATTTTGCGGATTATTGTTTGAAAAATTGAGATAGCAGTAAAGTTATCTTCCTTTCTCTTTTCTTACCATTTTTTTCGGGCATGGCTCATCTACAAGCGGGTTTCCTTTTCAGCTGCAGCTGTTTTGGTCGATTCCATACTTTGTCATATAATTTGTGGATTAATTTTTTTAAAAAAATATGAAATAACGGATTTAAAAAATATCTCGGCCTCACCAACCCCCTTTTTCCTTCAGGCATGGTGCATCTACATGTAGTCCTATATGCAGCTGCAGCTGCTTGGGTCAATTCAGATGCTTTGGTCGAGTAAAATATTAAAAAATACCATTTTAAAATTATCTCCCCTTCTTTCAATGTTTTACCATGTTTTCTTTTATTATTTTATGCATGACTGTTCTACATTTTGTATGCAGCTGCAGCTGTTTCGGTCGAATCCAATAATAAGCCAAATATTTTTGGAATTTAAAAAAACATGTAGTAACTGAATTTTCAAAGGGACTATACCC
The DNA here is from genome assembly GCA_949752745.1 of Protula sp. h YS-2021. Taxonomy (NCBI): domain Eukaryota; kingdom Metazoa; phylum Annelida; class Polychaeta; order Sabellida; family Serpulidae; genus Protula; species Protula sp. h YS-2021. The sequence goes on from OX457029.1 coordinate 72,046,420, forward strand.
CGCCAAATCTGTCTCTATTTAAGGCATGACATATCCAAGTGGTTTGATATGCAGCTGCAGCTGCTTATTCAATTCCTGAACTTTGCCACGTAGATTATGTATTATTCAAAAATAAATCACTAAATTTTAAAATAACTTCCCCTTTTTCTATAAATCTGACCATTTATTATTTTAGGCATGGCTTCTCTACATGTCGTTTTCTATGCAGCTGCAGCTGTTTCAGTCCATTACCAATTTTGCCAATATCGGTCGATTAGAAAAATAGTAACTACAAAATTTTAAAATAATCTCTCCCAATTTCTCTTAATCCAGCCAAATTTCTTTCAGCATGAATCATCTACATGTGGTCCTGCATGCAGCTGCAGCTGTTCTGATCGATTCCATACTTTGCAAAATATTGATGGGTTATTTTATTAAAAAAGATATAATTAGTTTTTTTTTAATCTCTACCATGTCCACCCCCTCATAAATTTATACATGCAACATACATGTAATTCTGTATGCAGCTGCAGCTGTTTTTATCGATTTCATACTTTGCAAAGTATTTTGCGGATTATTGTTTGAAAAATTGAGATAGCAGTAAAGTTATCTTCCTTTCTCTTTTCTTACCATTTTTTTCGGGCATGGCTCATCTACAAGCGGGTTTCCTTTTCAGCTGCAGCTGTTTTGGTCGATTCCATACTTTGTCATATAATTTGTGGATTAATTTTTTTAAAAAAATATGAAATAACGGATTTAAAAAATATCTCGGCCTCACCAACCCCCTTTTTCCTTCAGGCATGGTGCATCTACATGTAGTCCTATATGCAGCTGCAGCTGCTTGGGTCAATTCAGATGCTTTGGTCGAGTAAAATATTAAAAAATACCATTTTAAAATTATCTCCCCTTCTTTCAATGTTTTACCATGTTTTCTTTTATTATTTTATGCATGACTGTTCTACATTTTGTATGCAGCTGCAGCTGTTTCGGTCGAATCCAATAATAAGCCAAATATTTTTGGAATTTAAAAAAACATGTAGTAACTGAATTTTCAAAGGGACTATACCCCGCCAAATCTGTCTCTATTTAAGGCATGACATATCCAAGTGGTCTGATATGCAGCTGCAGCTGCTTATTCAATTCCTGAACTTTGCCACGTAGATTATGTATTATTCAAAAATAAATCACTAAATTTTAAAATAACTTCCCCTTTTTCTATAAATCTGACCATTTATTATTTTAGGCATGGCTTCTCTACATGTCGTTTTCTATGCAGCTGCAGCTGTTTCAGTCCATTACCAATTTTGCCAATATCGGTCGATTAGAAAAATAGTAACTACAAAATTTTAAAATAATCTCTCCCAATTTCTCTTAATCCAGCCAAATTTCTTTCAGCATGAATCATCTACATGTGGTCCTGCATGCAGCTGCAGCTGTTCTGATCGATTCCATACTTTGCAAAATATTGATGGGTTATTTTATTAAAAAAGATATAATTAGTTTTTTTTTAATCTCTACCATGTCCACCCCCTCATAAATTTATACATGCAACATACATGTAATTCTGTATGCAGCTGCAGCTGTTTTTATCGATTTCATACTTTGCAAAGTATTTTGCGGATTATTGTTTGAAAAATTGAGATAGCAGTAAAGTTATCTTCCTTTCTCTTTTCTTACCATTTTTTTCGGGCATGGCTCATCTACAAGCGGGTTTCCTTTTCAGCTGCAGCTGTTTTGGTCGATTCCATACTTTGTCATATAATTTGTGGATTAATTTTTTTAAAAAAATATGAAATAACGGATTTAAAAAATATCTCGGCCTCACCAACCCCCTTTTTCCTTCAGGCATGGTGCATCTACATGTAGTCCTATATGCAGCTGCAGCTGCTTGGGTCAATTCAGATGCTTTGGTCGAGTAAAATATTAAAAAATACCATTTTAAAATTATCTCCCCTTCTTTCAATGTTTTACCATGTTTTCTTTTATTATTTTATGCATGACTGTTCTACATTTTGTATGCAGCTGCAGCTGTTTCGGTCGAATCCAATAATAAGCCAAATATTTTTGGAATTTTTAAAACATGTAGTAACAGGTTTATGCGATTGAAAAATGAAAAATTTTTATTGTTACAGATAGACCAATGCCCCCTCACACATTCCAAGGGTCAATCGTCTCTTGCAATAGGCCAAGCACTGCAGTGCATTTGTTCATTCCACAAAGCCACAGAGGTAATATTGAACTAATATTTTGAAAAAAATAAGGAGAAGTCGAAATGTAAATAACTGTTTTAGATATGAATCTTTCTTGTAAATGTAATCTGTATCTGTAATGGAGCTACTCATTTTAGGTGTTATTAGAGCAGTGACGTTAAATAACAAATATATAAATATAAAATTATAAAAATAGATCAGTTATAAAGTGACATTGTTACTTGAAGTTAAATTATTTTTTTATTATTATTTGCTTGCAGCCCCTGCACATTACACCACCAGCCGCACAACCTATTGCCAGGGAATTCACCGCAGCGCAGTGGTCCGCATACAGAGAGCGCGAGAGATCTGAAGGTGCAGCGACTTCGACTGCAGCGTCGACTTCTACTTCTGCACCAGTAGAGTTACCAATGTCCACATCGACAGACACTTTGAGGCAGGATCCACCACTGCCGAGCCTAACAGAGCGACCAGAACCGTCGACCTCGACGGAAGACCTGTCGCTGGTGATGGAATCTGCACCCGTCTCTACCCCAGAAGATCAGACAGCTGCAAGTACACTGCCCACTTCTCACGATAGAGTAAGTATTGCGTATTTTCAATGAAGTGCCCTTTTCACACTTTTATCGGATTATTGAAATGTGTAACATGACACCGTTATCGAATAACTGAATCGCAGTAACTGAATTAATAAAATCTCAGCTTGATTCCCAATATAGGTGATTGAGATATACAAGAAATATCTGCATTGAATTCCAAAACGGCATCCACTAGTTTTCAGGGTCTTAATTGTAAAAGTGATATTATAATACTGATTTCCATCCAAATAGAAAAGTCATGGGACAGTGGTAATATTGTAGTGTCTTCATATGCGATGAAGACCAATTCAATAAAATTATATTGACATCTTACGTGTTACTTTTTCAGCCCATAAGACTTCCCAAGTTGTTTCCACCTACGATTCTAAGAAAGCAGGCGGAGGTTGTTTTTAAAGCGTGAAGTTTGAATGCGTGAAAAATTGACAATTTGAGATAGACTAGATTAGTTTTTCTCGAGCGTGACTAACATATGCATGCTGTTTGAAGAGTTATGTTCTTTTTCAGAAACACCTTTTGCATGAACCTTGAGTTGTTTTACAATTGTTACTACCCATACCGTAAGTAACCTGTCTTCAAAGCCCTTTTATATTACAAAATTGTAAAAGAAGTACATTTTACTTTAATTTAATTGTCGTTTAATTAATAACTGTTTTTAACCCAGCCGAATTTGTCGGAATGGGTTGGTGGTATCACTATAGGGGACTTAAATCTATGTGCATATGTTAAACTTTTCTTTAAAATGTTACTCCTCCTCCACAGATTTGCTCCAATCGTTTATATGTTACGCAGGAATATTCCCCATGGTTTGGCCTACCAGGCCGTTATTTTCGTTCGAGGTTCGCCAAAAACTGCCGAAGTGGCGCAACCCTGAAGTTTTGCAAAAACTGGCATAATTTGTTTTTTTTTTTAAATTTCACCCGGGGAAACTCGTTTTTGTGTATTAGAATTATGAAAAAGTTACGTTCAGAAACAAAGTTCTTCATTTTTTAGCCTAACAGTATTCGTTTCACAGTTTTTCTCTCTTTCCTCGTTTGGCAATTCGGACATGCTTGTAATGATTTCCTGTTTAGAAGTGGCTCCTTTTAATGACTGTTTGCTACAATTCCAGATTGAAAAGCGCACAGCAACACCCAGGCCTCGCCAATTTACACCAAATTTAAACGTTCCAAGATCTCTGACAGCGCGCATCAAATCAGGCCAGGTAACATTGATTTAGTACCATGTCTTTAGAAAAATGTGACAGGTTTTTGGCAGTGTTTTCTTTAGTAGGTGCATGGTGTATAATACCTTTTAGTTCTTAATGTTTATTAGTGTTAATCATTAGTTAACATTGATTCGTTCAATTGATTGTTTCAGGTCAAGATGCCGTACAAGTGGGGAGAAAACATACATCCAAAGGACCACCAGTGGATCCTGCACACCTTGTTCCAGGAGAGCAAGTCAGCAGCATCAGGCGCGCAGCAGCTAGAGCTTGTTGATGACCTGGAGCTGTGGTACTACCCCGATGCTCCCCTGCCCAACAGCCCCAGACCCCAACACGTCAATACGTATTTCCGCGACCCATTGTGTGTTTGGATGCCGTACAGAATGTGGAAGGTTAGTATGACATTTAATGAATACCTTTGTAATGCCGTACTCCATAATTCTGTTATTTCTGTTCCATTATTGGTTGTACATCAATGCTTTGGCAGTGATGGCAGTAACTTTAACAAACACGACAAAACTACTGAGACAAATAATAGCAATGCATCAACTAATTCCAGTAATTCGGCTGTAGCAGCAACTAAAGTCAGATATTTATATTTAAGATTTATCACCGCAGTAATTAAAACCCTGATATCAATATGTCTTGACATAATAACACCTTTATTTGTCTTTATTTCATGAATTAGGTGCAACTGAAGTGCCCGAACGCAGAATGCGGACGAAACCTCACTGGCGCAGGCGTCTACAAACGTGCGCGTAAAGTCTTCGCGCTGGACCGTGACTACTATATGGTTACGGAGCAACTTGACTGCCATACATGCCAGAAGAAGTACTTAGGTTGGGGCCAAGTTGTTATGAAACAGCTTGATCTGGGCCACCGTAGACAGTTCCCCGCCGTGCTTACACGCAAGTATGTCAATGTTATGATGGCATGGGCGTTAATTAAAATTGTAAATGAAGCAAGAGAAAAGACATTGAAGACATATACTTTCCTCTCAGATGTTACTAAGCAAACTTTTTACGCGCAAATGTGTCAATAAAATAAGAGGGGAGTTACTTAAAAATCGTAATTGAAGCCATGAATAATGCATCCCTGAGGTTTTCTTTCGTTTCAAATGTTATTATTCTGAGATCACATTTAAATCCATATGTATTTCAAAACGCATGTTAATATTTCTTTTTTTGACCAGCCTCGGTGGCCTAGTGGTTAGAGTGTCCGCCTCAACACTGGAATATCGTGGGTTCAAAACCTGTCGGGTCATACCTACGACTTTAAAATTGGGACTCCTCCTTGCTACCCTGTGAGGCACTCCACAATGTAAGGGTTAGAAGGAGGGCTGGAATGCGCCATTTCAGTATAATGTGGCAGGAGGATCCCGATATGACCATAGCGGTAGAAAGGGATCTAAAGAACAATACAATAATATTTCTTTCAACTTATTTGTTTACAGCTACGGTTGTGACCTAGCAGTCGTCCGTTTAATGCGGGACAGAGGTCTCGGGAACTCGACGACGCGCTTGGCCGAACAGCTACGGGAGCAGCACTCGGCGACTTGGCTCACGCACAAGTTGCAGTACCTCAGTGACTGCGCCAAATTTGTTGATCTTGGGCTGCAGTTTACTCGCCATGCTGTACCGGACTTTCAGGCAACGCCTTCCTACAAATGGCTTTTGACCGTGTACACGAATGATATACTGCAGCGGGTAGACGAAATCAAGGCCAAGATCACTTCAACATATGGGAGCATCCTCAAGATGGACTCAACGAAAAAGGTGTAAAAATAAAACGTTTTGCAGTTTTACATAGAAATACTAATGTATTCGATCCTTGATAATGGGTCATGATTGTTTCCCTCGGTAGAAGGGGAGACTTTTTTCGGTCTTAATGCTGTTTATAATGGGAATATACAAGTACAAAAAGACAAAAGATAAAGTACAAAAGGTCTTATAGTAATTTCCATAGTATATTAAGTTTTAGCTGCGTTGCTGATTTCTGAGAGCGTGGATGACAGATAGACCTGTTAAAACCAGTTTCGTTCTTAAGAATTTTTAAAAAGACACAAAATACTAATTTCAATTTATTTCTTACTTACAGATAACAAAAAAGTTGGCTGGTGAAGCTGCGGGCACGGCAATGTGGTGTTCCAGTGTGGGCAGTGAAACAGGTGTGGTGCTGATCTCTGTCATGACAGCACAAGAGGGTGCAGGCCTTGAGAACATGGCGCAGGGTCTCATCAAACGCTACCGTGATGCATCTGTTGACCCACCTACACTGATGTACGTCGACCGCGACTGCTGCGCGTCAGGTGGTGGTATCGGCGCCACAAAAGCTCTGTTTCAAGAGTGGAGGGAAATGAGGGTGCGCCTGGATATTTGGCATTTTATGAAGCGCCTGGGAACGGGGGCAACAACCGAGGCGCACCCTCTGTTTGGTGTTTTTATGGCCCGCCTTGCCGACTGCATTTTTGTGTGGGACAGGCGGGATGTGGAAAGGCTCATACGAGCGAAGAAAGCCGATTTGTTGGAACAGGGTCTGGCAGTGGATGACAAAGAGGCGCGCAGAAGAGTGACGGCAGATGAGCTTCGTCTGCACTGCAGGCGAACTACCCGTGGTGTTGCTGAGACACGGCGCCTGATAAGTCAGCTGTTGGAGGAGCTCAGCGGACCTCGTGGTTGCGATACATCAGGTGTGCCTTGCCTCGACCCAGAGAGGATTTGGCACATCTGGTACACGCAACAGCGCCACCTGCAGTGTATACAGGACCCCGCTGATGTCCAGTTATACACGGTGACCGGCAATTTACACAAGGGAGGCGTTGAACTGCCAAGACTGCGCTGTGCCAGGGGATCGACTTCTCTAGAGTCTTTCCATTTACACGTAGCCCGTTTCATACCAGGTAGGGAAAGAGACCACTTGTAAATGTCACACTTCTGCGAAGTGCCGCTTAGTTTTACTTTTTGTATAATTTCACTTTCACACATGCAGTGACTATTGCATTTTAAAGTGAATAATTGAAGTGAACCGAATTAAGTAACAGTGGTAACAGTTAAAACTCCGTACGTCTTACACCTATAAAGGAGATTAATTAATTATTCCTTACTTTGTGTTTAACAGGAACTTCTGCTAATACGACGCACTTTCAGTCGTACTTGCTTGATGGCTTGAGCAGATGGAACGAAGATCGTGCCAAAAAAGCTGTGGACGCCCCAGCATCCGCACTTCGTTCCTACGACAGCGAACTTCTGCACGCCGTCAGCAGACTGGACAAGAAGGTGTATGGCTTGGAAGCGGAAGCTCTTAGTCCCCTCCCGGGAAAGTACACAGGTATAATTTTAGCATTCATTTTACTTAAATTTAATTTTAATTATATGAGAAGTTATATGAAGTGATCTGCACTCATAACCTATTTCAAGATACACTTTTATTCACATTCATTATGTATTTCAGGAGAGCTGATAGGAATGGATTACTTGCTCGAGCAAACCGGCAAGAGCACTTTGAATATGGAGGTGGATGAGGAGGAGGAGGAACAGGATATCGAGGCATCAGAACTGGCGTCTGTACCCGACGTCATTGAGGACAACGACCCGACCATCTACAACTTAGGCTTAGCAGGTACAGTAAAAACTGTTAAATGTGAACAATGTCCACACACAAGTTCTTTGATCCACAGATCAGAAAGTACAATATATTTTTGCTCTGATTCGAAGCAAAATAACTAAAACAAATACAGATTTCTTCTGTGAAAATTAGCATGACAAATTGCGTAACACCTTTGCGGAAATGCATGTAAATTGAACAGTGAAGTGTTTAAATATGTTGTCCATGTAAATATGGTTTTACGGTATAAAGCTAAATATCTAAATATATAACAGAGTGTAGGGGTACAAGTATAAAAATGGAAATCTATACGCTATAGAAGTAGAGATAAATCATTTATGGGTGTTACTGGTTTTCATTGGCAGATGATCAGCATAGTGAGCGGCCACAGGGGGGTGATATACAGGGGTCATCCACAACTCCTCAGCTGCCGTCTCCGACCGACCTGGAAACAGCAGCGCCGTCAACCTCTGGTGACGCGACAACAGGGCTTGGCACAGCACCTGCTGCGGCACCTCAGGATACCGAGCAAGCAGTTAGTGAGCAAAGCGTAAGTTAAGATATGTTTTGTTTTATGGAAAAAAAATTTTATTAGGAAAGGTATTATAGTGGTAGTATTTTTGTTCCAATCGGTAAATGCCGTCATATAAATTCGGATAATTTTTTTACTTTTTAAAGCGATTCACTAATTTTCTGTTTTAGGATGCTGTAGATGCTGACAACATTCCGGGCTTCGCAGCTGTTGAAAACCTGGTGCAGTTTCTCATGTCGCTCCGTTCCACTTCAGTGGCCATGACCAACGCCGAGGTGGATCAGTTAGTTGGACTGTATCAGGCTCTGAGCGACTTTGACAAACAGCGGACGTACTACCAGGCGCGGCACAAGCCAAAGCTCAAGACTGGACGGTACAGAGTCAGCAAGAGGAAGCATCAGGCTCCAGGATCCGACAGTGTTAGAAGGCAAGATTACATATTGGTTCATTTTAAATAGGAAGGGTTTTTTAATTACGTACATTACAACAAGCAATGTTTGTGAGTAAATATAATTGTAAATATAAATCTTAGTTTAATTTGTATAAATTTATCCATAAAAATATGGTTTTTAAAAGTTTTTTTTTAAGTTTAACGTTTTTAAAGTTTATTTTTAAAGTTTTATTTAATAACCAGATAATATTTGATTTATTTATATCGATTTATTTTGAACTATTGTAAACAGTACTATACAATGATATGCTTTCATTTTTAGGAAGGCTATGACCAAGGGACTGACGGCAAACTGGCCCAACTGCAACCGCATTGTGGAGACGCTTTGCATTCACCTTTTCAGGGAGTTTCCGTCACCTGTGAAGCACGGGGGAAGGACTGCAAGTAGGGCATCCTTGGTGTTGAGGGACTACTCCTTGATTCGCGAGCGTCTCCTCAACAATGCGCGTGTGCAGGAGGAAGCGCCAGTTCAGCTCTACCCACTCAATCTTACGACTGTGGTGCAATGGCAAGTGCCTGGTTGACCTTTTATTACAAATATACGATGCACCTAGTGTATGTTTATAGAGCTTGACATTTGAAACTGTGTAGTTGAGAATTTACGAAAAACATTACCATTTTTCAGGTAAAAATAGCAGCTAAAAATATAAGGATATTGATACGGTTCTTACTGCTGAATCAAGTCACTTAAGTGAAATAGTTGCATTTTTTCAGTTTCATTTAAAAGTACGAAGCATAAATCGAAGGATATATCTATTGGTCCATGTTAGCATGTAACATTGTGTACTTGACATTTTGCGACAAAATCAATAGCTGTCACTGAATGAGAATGTAACAAATACATTTTCATTGGATGCTCTAATTACTGCTTTATTTTTGTTATAGGTTCAACTACAGAGAGAAGAGGGGGAGTGTTCAGATGTTGGCGCAGACTTTGCAGTTGCCCCCTGCAATGCCTCTTACGGAGGAACGTCTGCCAGCAGCAAACATTCGCCCAAAAACCCGTCCGCGATTCCTCCATGAACACCACGAGTTCCACCTTCCGGAGGACACTGCTGGAAAAGCGAAAATTCGTCGGAGATCGCGTGTGGTAACTAGGTCAGTTACGACAGCTGCAGCTGCTGCAGGAGCACCTATCGCTCTTGCGTCCCTAGTTACATCTCCTGCGCCCGCTGGACCGTTGCCACCACCTCTCCCAGCGACCAAGCCAATTCTGCACATTGCGCCCGCTCCCTCAGCTGCGCTAGGTGCACCCCCCGCAGTTTCTGCCTTCATGGTGCCTGTTAGACGGGCCGCGCCAGCTGTTCTGCGTATAAAGCAAATTCCGGCTGCCCTAGGAGCACCACCCGCTCCCGCTGCGCTCGGAGCACCGCCCGTCCCGGCTGCACTTGGAGCACCGCCCGCCCCCGCTGCCCTCGGGACACCGTCTGCTCCCGCTCCCCTAGGAGCACCGCCCGCCCCCGCTGCGCTCGGAGCACCGCCCGCCCCCGCTGCACTTGGAGCACCGCCCGCTCCCGCTGCCCTCGGGGCACCGTCGGCTCCCGCTCCCCTAGGAGTACCGCCCGCCCCCGCTGCGCTCGGAGCACCGCCCGCCCCCGCTGCACTTGGAGCACCGCCCGCTCCCGCTGCCCTCGGGGCACCGTCCGCTCCCGCTGCCCTCGGAGTACCGCCCGCTCCCGCTGCCCTCGGAGGACCGCCCGCTCCCGCTGCTCTCGGGGCACCACCCGCTTCCGCTGCCCTGGAAGCACCGTCTGCTGCCGTCGGAATACCGCCCGCTCCCGCTGTGTTTCAAGTTGTGTTACATCCGCAACGGGTAGATCCAACGCAACAGCCTGGGTATGCGCTACTGTCCAGAAGTCAGCAGTGGCGTCGGAGACGTGCTGCAGCGCGGGGAGTGCAGGAAAGGCAGCCTCTGAGATGTTCGAAGTGTGGTGAGAGGCGAACAAAAGAGACGGGCCATAGCCAGTACAAAGGAATCAAGTTCTGCCCTCACGGTGCTCAAAAAACGAGAGATGATTGGCTCGCAGATATGAGGGCAGCACATAGCAAACGTTAATATGAATGTTTAACTCTGAAAGCGTAAAACAGTATTTGTCAGGGAATGCCAGGGAATTTTGTCGTGCTCAAAATGTCAAGGAAATTTCGGGGAATTTTGTGAATATGTCAAGGAAAAGGAGTAAGATCGTCTGTTCCAAATATAAACATTAAAAAAATAGTAGCTGGTTGATATACTGTTATTTTGAACAATGCAGTGTTTTTTCATCGTTTCCTATCTATCCATTTTAGCAAGTAAATAATTTAATTACAGTAATATATTCTAAAATAATGAAAAAATCCGTTGAGGGATAGAGAAAAAAGTAAGAAATTTCGACTTTTAGTGGTAATTTTGCACTCGTGTATTTGTCCTCTTTGTTTACCATTTTTTATTTATTTCCGTGTTTAAAAGGAAAATGTCCTTTTAATGGTCATGGAGCTTTTTGCATTGTAGCAATTTCAGTGTTTCAGTGATGATTTAAATTCTGTGTATTTGCGCTCAGTCGAAGTATTTTCATATAAATACGGAAAAATGCATTACGATGCATGGAATTTCTGTTTAGCTTTTTTATTTGAACAATTCTCACTTATTGGGAATTATGTGGTCATTTTGAGCTCGGGTATTGGTGCAGTTTGTCTAAGTACTTTACACTGTTGGACATTTCGTAAATGGTAAAAATATTCTACGTATTTAATGGAGCAATTGTGATTTATGACGGGCTTTACAACTTGTTGTACTCACAAAACTTGTGCTCTTTATATTTTTCTTTATTGGACTACAATTGTATTTTCATATGAGGTGTAGATGCAGTTGAAATAAATGCAGCATTTTTCTTCTGTTTTAACTTTGTTATGCCTTCAGCAGTGTAAGAAGAAAGGGGAAAATTGTTATAGTTTTTGTTAAATTCAATAAAGAATTTCAGCAGATTGTATTGATTTTTTTAAAAATTAAATTATACCCTTTAACGAAAATCGGCTTTCATTTATAACAAACAGACAAAATTGTTATATATGAGGTGACAACACATGCGTATATTTATAAAAAAACATTATAATGTGACACTTGTGAAAAATTACACCATAAAGAGATGGGTACTTACAAATAATATACACATATTTCACGATTAACACATTTAAAATACGACAAACATATGAAAACATATAAAATTATTTGACACAGACCATATTCGCAACCAATATAAGTGTTATTTCAGTATATTTCTATGACGATGACCAGCGAGAGAGATTGTGCCCGCAAAATTGCACTCCTATTTTAGTGAATGTGGCTCCTTCACGCGCAAAAGAAAATAAATTTTATCAGGCTGGGGAATGTTTGACTCGCCTGGCGGGGGAAAGTGGGGAAAGTGCCAAATAGCAATGCCTGGGGGGAAAGTTTATCGTGTAGAGTAGTGGCTAGAGCATCAGACCTTTATGCTGAAAGTTAGGAGTTCGAATCCGCCTGTATACAGTTGTCATTTATTTAATGTTATATTATAAATTTATTTTCTTTTGCGCGTGAAGGAGCCACATTCACTAAAATAGGAGTGCAATTTTGCGGGCACAATCTCTCTCGCTGGTCATCGTCATAGAAATATACTGAAATAACACTTATATTGGTTGCGAATATGGTCTGTGTCAAATAATTTTATATGTTTTCATATGTTTGTCGTATTTTAAATGTGTTAATCGTGAAATATGTGTATATTATTTGTAAGTACCCATCTCTTTATGGTGTAATTTTTCACAAGTGTCACATTATAATGTTTTTTTTATAAATATACGCATGTGTTGTCACCTCATATATAACAATTTTGTCTGTTTGTTATAAATGAAAGCCGATTTTCGTTAAAGGGTATAATTTAATTTTTAAAAAAATCAATACAATCTGCTGAAATTCTTTATTGAATTTAACAAAAACTATAACAATTTTCCCCTTTCTTCTTACACTGCTGAAGGCATAACAAAGTTAAAACAGAAGAAAAATGCTGCATTTATTTCAACTGCATCTACACCTCATATGAAAATACAATTGTAGTCCAATAAAGAAAAATATAAAGAGCACAAGTTTTGTGAGTACAACAAGTTGTAAAGCCCGTCATAAATCACAATTGCTCCATTAAATACGTAGAATATTTTTACCATTTACGAAATGTCCAACAGTGTAAAGTACTTAGACAAACTGCACCAATACCCGAGCTCAAAATGACCACATAATTCCCAATAAGTGAGAATTGTTCAAATAAAAAAGCTAAACAGAAATTCCATGCATCGTAATGCATTTTTCCGTATTTATATGAAAATACTTCGACTGAGCGCAAATACACAGAATTTAAATCATCACTGAAACACTGAAATTGCTACAATGCAAAAAGCTCCATGACCATTAAAAGGACATTTTCCTTTTAAACACGGAAATAAATAAAAAATGGTAAACAAAGAGGACAAATACACGAGTGCAAAATTACCACTAAAAGTCGAAATTTCTTACTTTTTTCTCTATCCCTCAACGGATTTTTTCATTATTTTAGAATATATTACTGTAATTAAATTATTTACTTGCTAAAATGGATAGATAGGAAACGATGAAAAAACACTGCATTGTTCAAAATAACAGTATATCAACCAGCTACTATTTTTTTAATGTTTATATTTGGAACAGACGATCTTACTCCTTTTCCTTGACATATTCACAAAATTCCCCGAAATTTCCTTGACATTTTGAGCACGACAAAATTCCCTGGCATTCCCTGACAAATACTGTTTTACGCTTTCAGAGTTAAACATTCATATTAACGTTTGCTATGTGCTGCCCTCATATCTGCGAGCCAATCATCTCTCGTTTTTTGAGCACCGTGAGGGCAGAACTTGATTCCTTTGTACTGGCTATGGCCCGTCTCTTTTGTTCGCCTCTCACCACACTTCGAACATCTCAGAGGCTGCCTTTCCTGCACTCCCCGCGCTGCAGCACGTCTCCGACGCCACTGCTGACTTCTGGACAGTAGCGCATACCCAGGCTGTTGCGTTGGATCTACCCGTTGCGGATGTAACACAACTTGAAACACAGCGGGAGCGGGCGGTATTCCGACGGCAGCAGACGGTGCTTCCAGGGCAGCGGAAGCGGGTGGTGCCCCGAGAGCAGCGGGAGCGGGCGGTCCTCCGAGGGCAGCGGGAGCGGGCGGTACTCCGAGGGCAGCGGGAGCGGACGGTGCCCCGAGGGCAGCGGGAGCGGGCGGTGCTCCAAGTGCAGCGGGGGCGGGCGGTGCTCCGAGCGCAGCGGGGGCGGGCGGTACTCCTAGGGGAGCGGGAGCCGACGGTGCCCCGAGGGCAGCGGGAGCGGGCGGTGCTCCAAGTGCAGCGGGGGCGGGCGGTGCTCCGAGCGCAGCGGGGGCGGGCGGTGCTCCTAGGGGAGCGGGAGCAGACGGTGTCCCGAGGGCAGCGGGGGCGGGCGGTGCTCCAAGTGCAGCCGGGACGGGCGGTGCTCCGAGCGCAGCGGGAGCGGGTGGTGCTCCTAGGGCAGCCGGAATTTGCTTTATACGCAGAACAGCTGGCGCGGCCCGTCTAACAGGCACCATGAAGGCAGAAACTGCGGGGGGTGCACCTAGCGCAGCTGAGGGAGCGGGCGCAATGTGCAGAATTGGCTTGGTCGCTGGGAGAGGTGGTGGCAACGGTCCAGCGGGCGCAGGAGATGTAACTAGGGACGCAAGAGCGATAGGTGCTCCTGCAGCAGCTGCAGCTGTCGTAACTGACCTAGTTACCACACGCGATCTCCGACGAATTTTCGCTTTTCCAGCAGTGTCCTCCGGAAGGTGGAACTCGTGGTGTTCATGGAGGAATCGCGGACGGGTTTTTGGGCGAATGTTTGCTGCTGGCAGACGTTCCTCCGTAAGAGGCATTGCAGGGGGCAACTGCAAAGTCTGCGCCAACATCTGAACACTCCCCCTCTTCTCTCTGTAGTTGAACCTATAACAAAAATAAAGCAGTAATTAGAGCATCCAATGAAAATGTATTTGTTACATTCTCATTCAGTGACAGCTATTGATTTTGTCGCAAAATGTCAAGTACACAATGTTACATGCTAACATGGACCAATAGATATATCCTTCGATTTATGCTTCGTACTTTTAAATGAAACTGAAAAAATGCAACTATTTCACTTAAGTGACTTGATTCAGCAGTAAGAACCGTATCAATATCCTTATATTTTTAGCTGCTATTTTTACCTGAAAAATGGTAATGTTTTTCGTAAATTCTCAACTACACAGTTTCAAATGTCAAGCTCTATAAACATACACTAGGTGCATCGTATATTTGTAATAAAAGGTCAACCAGGCACTTGCCATTGCACCACAGTCGTAAGATTGAGTGGGTAGAGCTGAACTGGCGCTTCCTCCTGCACACGCGCATTGTTGAGGAGACGCTCGCGAATCAAGGAGTAGTCCCTCAACACCAAGGATGCCCTACTTGCAGTCCTTCCCCCGTGCTTCACAGGTGACGGAAACTCCCTGAAAAGGTGAATGCAAAGCGTCTCCACAATGCGGTTGCAGTTGGGCCAGTTTGCCGTCAGTCCCTTGGTCATAGCCTTCCTAAAAATGAAAGCATATCATTGTATAGTACTGTTTACAATAGTTCAAAATAAATCGATATAAATAAATCAAATATTATCTGGTTATTAAATAAAACTTTAAAAATAAACTTTAAAAACGTTAAACTTAAAAAAAAAACTTTTAAAAACCATATTTTTATGGATAAATTTATACAAATTAAACTAAGATTTATATTTACAATTATATTTACTCACAAACATTGCTTGTTGTAATGTACGTAATTAAAAAACCCTTCCTATTTAAAATGAACCAATATGTAATCTTGCCTTCTAACACTGTCGGATCCTGGAGCCTGATGCTTCCTCTTGCTGACTCTGTACCGTCCAGTCTTGAGCTTTGGCTTGTGCCGCGCCTGGTAGTACGTCCGCTGTTTGTCAAAGTCGCTCAGAGCCTGATACAGTCCAACTAACTGATCCACCTCGGCGTTGGTCATGGCCACTGAAGTGGAACGGAGCGACATGAGAAACTGCACCAGGTTTTCAACAGCTGCGAAGCCCGGAATGTTGTCAGCATCTACAGCATCCTAAAACAGAAAATTAGTGAATCGCTTTAAAAAGTAAAAAAATTATCCGAATTTATATGACGGCATTTACCGATTGGAACAAAAATACTACCACTATAATACCTTTCCTAATAAAATTTTTTTCCATAAAACAAAACATATCTTAACTTACGCTTTGCTCACTAACTGCTTGCTCGGTATCCTGAGGTGCCGCAGCAGGTGCTGTGCCAAGCCCTGTTGTCGCGTCACCAGAGGTTGACGGCGCTGCTGTTTCCAGGTCGGTCGGGGACGGCAGCTGAGGAGTTGTGGATGACTCCTGTATATCACCCCCCTGTGGCCGCTCACTATGCTGATCATCTGCCAATGAAAACCAGTAACACCCATAAATGATTTATCTCTACTTCTATAGCGTATAGATTTCCATTTTTATACTTGTACCCCTACACTCTGTTATATATTTAGATATTTAGCTTTATACCGTAAAACCATATTTACATGGACAACATATTTAAACACTTCACTGTTCAATTTACATGCATTTCCGCAAAGGTGTTACGCAATTTGTCATGCTAATTTTCACAGAAGAAATCTGTATTTGTTTTAGTTATTTTGCTTCGAATCAGAGCAAAAATATATTGTACTTTCTGATCTGTGGATCAAAGAACTTGTGTGTGGACATTGTTCACATTTAACAGTTTTTACTGTACCTGCTAAGCCTAAGTTGTAGATGGTCGGGTCGTTGTCCTCAATGACGTCGGGTACAGACGCCAGTTCTGATGCCTCGATATCCTGTTCCTCCTCCTCCTCATCCACCTCCATATTCAAAGTGCTCTTGCCGGTTTGCTCGAGCAAGTAATCCATTCCTATCAGCTCTCCTGAAATACATAATGAATGTGAATAAAAGTGTATCTTGAAATAGGTTATGAGTGCAGATCACTTCATATAACTTCTCATATAATTAAAATTAAATTTAAGTAAAATGAATGCTAAAATTATACCTGTGTACTTTCCCGGGAGGGGACTAAGAGCTTCCGCTTCCAAGCCATACACCTTCTTGTCCAGTCTGCTGACGGCGTGCAGAAGTTCGCTGTCGTAGGAACGAAGTGCGGATGCTGGGGCGTCCACAGCTTTTTTGGCACGATCTTCGTTCCATCTGCTCAAGCCATCAAGCAAGTACGACTGAAAGTGCGTCGTATTAGCAGAAGTTCCTGTTAAACACAAAGTAAGGAATAATTAATTAATCTCCTTTATAGGTGTAAGACGTACGGAGTTTTAACTGTTACCACTGTTACTTAATTCGGTTCACTTCAATTATTCACTTTAAAATGCAATAGTCACTGCATGTGTGAAAGTGAAATTATACAAAAAGTAAAACTAAGCGGCACTTCGCAGAAGTGTGACATTTACAAGTGGTCTCTTTCCCTACCTGGTATGAAACGGGCTACGTGTAAATGGAAAGACTCTAGAGAAGTCGATCCCCTGGCACAGCGCAGTCTTGGCAGTTCAACGCCTCCCTTGTGTAAATTGCCGGTCACCGTGTATAACTGGACATCAGCGGGGTCCTGTATACACTGCAGGTGGCGCTGTTGCGTGTACCAGATGTGCCAAATCCTCTCTGGGTCGAGGCAAGGCACACCTGATGTATCGCAACCACGAGGTCCGCTGAGCTCCTCCAACAGCTGACTTATCAGGCGCCGTGTCTCAGCAACACCACGGGTAGTTCGCCTGCAGTGCAGACGAAGCTCATCTGCCGTCACTCTTCTGCGCGCCTCTTTGTCATCCACTGCCAGACCCTGTTCCAACAAATCGGCTTTCTTCGCTCGTATGAGCCTTTCCACATCCCGCCTGTCCCACACAAAAATGCAGTCGGCAAGGCGGGCCATAAAAACACCAAACAGAGGGTGCGCCTCGGTTGTTGCCCCCGTTCCCAGGCGCTTCATAAAATGCCAAATATCCAGGCGCACCCTCATTTCCCTCCACTCTTGAAACAGAGCTTTTGTGGCGCCGATACCACCACCTGACGCGCAGCAGTCGCGGTCGACGTACATCAGTGTAGGTGGGTCAACAGATGCATCACGGTAGCGTTTGATGAGACCCTGCGCCATGTTCTCAAGGCCTGCACCCTCTTGTGCTGTCATGACAGAGATCAGCACCACACCTGTTTCACTGCCCACACTGGAACACCACATTGCCGTGCCCGCAGCTTCACCAGCCAACTTTTTTGTTATCTGTAAGTAAGAAATAAATTGAAATTAGTATTTTGTGTCTTTTTAAAAATTCTTAAGAACGAAACTGGTTTTAACAGGTCTATCTGTCATCCACGCTCTCAGAAATCAGCAACGCAGCTAAAACTTAATATACTATGGAAATTACTATAAGACCTTTTGTACTTTATCTTTTGTCTTTTTGTACTTGTATATTCCCATTATAAACAGCATTAAGACCGAAAAAAGTCTCCCCTTCTACCGAGGGAAACAATCATGACCCATTATCAAGGATCGAATACATTAGTATTTCTATGTAAAACTGCAAAACGTTTTATTTTTACACCTTTTTCGTTGAGTCCATCTTGAGGATGCTCCCATATGTTGAAGTGATCTTGGCCTTGATTTCGTCTACCCGCTGCAGTATATCATTCGTGTACACGGTCAAAAGCCATTTGTAGGAAGGCGTTGCCTGAAAGTCCGGTACAGCATGGCGAGTAAACTGCAGCCCAAGATCAACAAATTTGGCGCAGTCACTGAGGTACTGCAACTTGTGCGTGAGCCAAGTCGCCGAGTGCTGCTCCCGTAGCTGTTCGGCCAAGCGCGTCGTCGAGTTCCCGAGACCTCTGTCCCGCATTAAACGGACGACTGCTAGGTCACAACCGTAGCTGTAAACAAATAAGTTGAAAGAAATATTATTGTATTGTTCTTTAGATCCCTTTCTACCGCTATGGTCATATCGGGATCCCCCTGCCACATTATACTGAAATGGCGCATTCCAGCCCTCCTTCTAACCCTTACATTGTGGAGTGCCTCACAGGGTAGCAAGGAGGAGTCCCAATTTTAAAGTCGTAGGTATGACCCGACAGGTTTTGAACCCACGATATTCCAGTAACATCTGAGAGGAAAGTATATGTCTTCAATGTCTTTTCTCTTGCTTCATTTACAATTTTAATTAACGCCCATGCCATCATAACATTGACATACTTGCGTGTAAGCACGGCGGGGAACTGTCTACGGTGGCCCAGATCAAGCTGTTTCATAACAACTTGGCCCCAACCTAAGTACTTCTTCTGGCATGTATGGCAGTCAAGTTGCTCCGTAACCATATAGTAGTCACGGTCCAGCGCGAAGACTTTACGCGCACGTTTGTAGACGCCTGCGCCAGTGAGGTTTCGTCCGCATTCTGCGTTCGGGCACTTCAGTTGCACCTAATTCATGAAATAAAGACAAATAAAGGTGTTATTATGTCAAGACATATTGATATCAGGGTTTTAATTACTGCGGTGATAAATCTTAAATATAAATATCTGACTTTAGTTGCTGCTACAGCCGAATTACTGGAATTAGTTGATGCATTGCTATTATTTGTCTCAGTAGTTTTGTCGTGTTTGTTAAAGTTACTGCCATCACTGCCAAAGCATTGATGTACAACCAATAATGGAACAGAAATAACAGAATTATGGAGTACGGCATTACAAAGGTATTCATTAAATGTCATACTAACCTTCCACATTCTGTACGGCATCCAAACACACAATGGGTCGCGGAAATACGTATTGACGTGTTGGGGTCTGGGGCTGTTGGGCAGGGGAGCATCGGGGTAGTACCACAGCTCCAGGTCATCAACAAGCTCTAGCTGCTGCGCGCCTGATGCTGCTGACTTGCTCTCCTGGAACAAGGTGTGCAGGATCCACTGGTGGTCCTTTGGATGTATGTTTTCTCCCCACTTGTACGGCATCTTGACCTGAAACAATCAATTGAACGAATCAATGTTAACTAATGATTAACACTAATAAACATTAAGAACTAAAAGGTATTATACACCATGCACCTACTAAAGAAAACACTGCCAAAAACCTGTCACATTTTTCTAAAGACATGGTACTAAATCAATGTTACCTGGCCTGATTTGATGCGCGCTGTCAGAGATCTTGGAACGTTTAAATTTGGTGTAAATTGGCGAGGCCTGGGTGTTGCTGTGCGCTTTTCAATCTGGAATTGTAGCAAACAGTCATTAAAAGGAGCCACTTCTAAACAGGAAATCATTACAAGCATGTCCGAATTGCCAAACGAGGAAAGAGAGAAAAACTGTGAAACGAATACTGTTAGGCTAAAAAATGAAGAACTTTGTTTCTGAACGTAACTTTTTCATAATTCTAATACACAAAAACGAGTTTCCCCGGGTGAAATTTAAAAAAAAAACAAATTATGCCAGTTTTTGCAAAACTTCAGGGTTGCGCCACTTCGGCAGTTTTTGGCGAACCTCGAACGAAAATAACGGCCTGGTAGGCCAAACCATGGGGAATATTCCTGCGTAACATATAAACGATTGGAGCAAATCTGTGGAGGAGGAGTAACATTTTAAAGAAAAGTTTAACATATGCACATAGATTTAAGTCCCCTATAGTGATACCACCAACCCATTCCGACAAATTCGGCTGGGTTAAAAACAGTTATTAATTAAACGACAATTAAATTAAAGTAAAATGTACTTCTTTTACAATTTTGTAATATAAAAGGGCTTTGAAGACAGGTTACTTACGGTATGGGTAGTAACAATTGTAAAACAACTCAAGGTTCATGCAAAAGGTGTTTCTGAAAAAGAACATAACTCTTCAAACAGCATGCATATGTTAGTCACGCTCGAGAAAAACTAATCTAGTCTATCTCAAATTGTCAATTTTTCACGCATTCAAACTTCACGCTTTAAAAACAACCTCCGCCTGCTTTCTTAGAATCGTAGGTGGAAACAACTTGGGAAGTCTTATGGGCTGAAAAAGTAACACGTAAGATGTCAATATAATTTTATTGAATTGGTCTTCATCGCATATGAAGACACTACAATATTACCACTGTCCCATGACTTTTCTATTTGGATGGAAATCAGTATTATAATATCACTTTTACAATTAAGACCCTGAAAACTAGTGGATGCCGTTTTGGAATTCAATGCAGATATTTCTTGTATATCTCAATCACCTATATTGGGAATCAAGCTGAGATTTTATTAATTCAGTTACTGCGATTCAGTTATTCGATAACGGTGTCATGTTACACATTTCAATAATCCGATAAAAGTGTGAAAAGGGCACTTCATTGAAAATACGCAATACTTACTCTATCGTGAGAAGTGGGCAGTGTACTTGCAGCTGTCTGATCTTCTGGGGTAGAGACGGGTGCAGATTCCATCACCAGCGACAGGTCTTCCGTCGAGGTCGACGGTTCTGGTCGCTCTGTTAGGCTCGGCAGTGGTGGATCCTGCCTCAAAGTGTCTGTCGATGTGGACATTGGTAACTCTACTGGTGCAGAAGTAGAAGTCGACGCTGCAGTCGAAGTCGCTGCACCTTCAGATCTCTCGCGCTCTCTGTATGCGGACCACTGCGCTGCGGTGAATTCCCTGGCAATAGGTTGTGCGGCTGGTGGTGTAATGTGCAGGGACTGCAAGCAAATAATAATAAAAAAATAATTTAACTTCAAGTAACAATGTCACTTTATAACTGATCTATTTTTATAATTTTATATTTATATATTTGTTATTTAACGTCACTGCTCTAATAACACCTAAAATGAGTAGCTCCATTACAGATACAGATTACATTTACAAGAAAGATTCATATCTAAAACAGTTATTTACATTTCGACTTCTCCTTATTTTTTTCAAAATATTAGTTCAATATTACCTCTGTGGCTTTGTGGAATGAACAAATGCACTGCAGTGCTTGGCCTATTGCAAGAGACGATTGACCCTTGGAATGTGTGAGGGGGCATTGGTCTATCTGTAACAATAAAAATTTTTCATTTTTCAATCGCATAAACCTGTTACTACATGTTTTAAAAATTCCAAAAATATTTGGCTTATTATTGGATTCGACCGAAACAGCTGCAGCTGCATACAAAATGTAGAACAGTCATGCATAAAATAATAAAAGAAAACATGGTAAAACATTGAAAGAAGGGGAGATAATTTTAAAATGGTATTTTTTAATATTTTACTCGACCAAAGCATCTGAATTGACCCAAGCAGCTGCAGCTGCATATAGGACTACATGTAGATGCACCATGCCTGAAGGAAAAAGGGGGTTGGTGAGGCCGAGATATTTTTTAAATCCGTTATTTCATATTTTTTTAAAAAAATTAATCCACAAATTATATGACAAAGTATGGAATCGACCAAAACAGCTGCAGCTGAAAAGGAAACCCGCTTGTAGATGAGCCATGCCCGAAAAAATGGTAAGAAAAGAGAAAGGAAGATAACTTTACTGCTATCTCAATTTTTCAAACAATAATCCGCAAAATACTTTGCAAAGTATGAAATCGATAAAAACAGCTGCAGCTGCATACAGAATTACATGTATGTTGCATGTATAAATTTATGAGGGGGTGGACATGGTAGAGATTAAAAAAAAACTAATTATATCTTTTTTAATAAAATAACCCATCAATATTTTGCAAAGTATGGAATCGATCAGAACAGCTGCAGCTGCATGCAGGACCACATGTAGATGATTCATGCTGAAAGAAATTTGGCTGGATTAAGAGAAATTGGGAGAGATTATTTTAAAATTTTGTAGTTACTATTTTTCTAATCGACCGATATTGGCAAAATTGGTAATGGACTGAAACAGCTGCAGCTGCATAGAAAACGACATGTAGAGAAGCCATGCCTAAAATAATAAATGGTCAGATTTATAGAAAAAGGGGAAGTTATTTTAAAATTTAGTGATTTATTTTTGAATAATACATAATCTACGTGGCAAAGTTCAGGAATTGAATAAGCAGCTGCAGCTGCATATCAGACCACTTGGATATGTCATGCCTTAAATAGAGACAGATTTGGCGGGGTATAGTCCCTTTGAAAATTCAGTTACTACATGTTTTTTTAAATTCCAAAAATATTTGGCTTATTATTGGATTCGACCGAAACAGCTGCAGCTGCATACAAAATGTAGAACAGTCATGCATAAAATAATAAAAGAAAACATGGTAAAACATTGAAAGAAGGGGAGATAATTTTAAAATGGTATTTTTTAATATTTTACTCGACCAAAGCATCTGAATTGACCCAAGCAGCTGCAGCTGCATATAGGACTACATGTAGATGCACCATGCCTGAAGGAAAAAGGGGGTTGTGAGGCCGAGATATTTTTTAAATCCGTTATTTCATATTTTTTTAAAAAAATTAATCCACAAATTATATGACAAAGTATGGAATCGACCAAAACAGCTGCAGCTGAAAAGGAAACCCGCTTGTAGATGAGCCATGCCCGAAAAAAATGGTAAGAAAAGAGAAAGGAAGATAACTTTACTGCTATCTCAATTTTTCAAACAATAATCCGCAAAATACTTTGCAAAGTATGAAATCGATAAAAACAGCTGCAGCTGCATACAGAATTACATGTATGTTGCATGTATAAATTTATGAGGGGTGGACATGGTAGAGATTAAAAAAAAACTAATTATATCTTTTTTAATAAAATAACCCATCAATATTTTGCAAAGTATGGAATCGATCAGAACAGCTGCAGCTGCATGCAGGACCACATGTAGATGATTCATGCTGAAAGAAATTTGGCTGGATTAAGAGAAACCGTTTCCAATACAAGTATTTTTGCAAATTATGAAATTGATAAAATAAAATTTAATAAGATTTAATAGCCCTCTAGCGGCAATGCATCTAGCGACAATTCATCTAAATTTTATAACACTGTCAATTTTCATTTTAATAAAGGTATTTTGTAAGAACATTTTACCCCTACCCCGCCCCCCATAGGCAATTTTTGGTGTTCCTCTTTCGGTTTGCATTATCTCCATGATGCTAACTTGCTGGTGTATAATTACAGCATATATATGCTGAATGGCATAACATGCTTCGGAGGATTAACGACTTGGGGATTTAAGGGCGCACAGGTGGGCATTTAAACTCCGTCAATGCAGACACCCTTTGACAGTGATGGGTTTCCTTTTGACCCTGTATAGGCGTTAGTTACATATTCTTTGATAGTGAGTAAGGCAGATATGACAGGCAGGAGATAATAGGGTTTAAGCTGGTATTCTTAACTGTAGCATTTATCCCTCTCTGTTTAATATTTATAAAAATAAAAAATGACAGTTTTATAAAATTTAGATGAATTGTCGTACCCCCCCCCCCCCCCATTTAGATGAATTGTCGCTAGATGAATTGTCGGGATACCAGACTCACCAACTGTACTTTCGTGTGCCACCTTTTGGTCCGTTTGCTGGGTCGCCATCCCATCTCCGTTGGCCATTTTCCCGTCTTGGCGTAAATCTTGCACTGCTCATACCACTCCTTATCGCTCTTTGGTTTATGCCGTCTTTCACTGAAATTGCAAAAAAAAGCTTAAATTCAAGGTTTCACAAAAAGTTGGGTCCGTCACTGTTTTTACCAAAAGCGTTCATTCATGAGGCCAATAGAAAGAAAAAAAAACACAAATTTATAGGTCTAACACACAAATTTTATAGCTCTAGAGCACTAAATAAGAACAAAATTTAAAGTAATAACAACGGATACCAAACAGGATCACATCATGCATTTATACGCGGTGTGCAAAATGGGGGTAAATTAAGGGCAAAATGTCGGTTAAGACAAAGTTAATTAGCATAAATTTAAAATTCCTTGAAGCATTAACATTTGTTCTAAATATCGTTGTATTTAGCTTTCTTAAACTCACCTCATAATTGTTTATAAATCCAGAAAAAAAACTCCTTCAATTTTTCCGCCACACGCTATCTTCGCTTGTTGTGTTTAAATCTTATCTGTAAGCAGCAATGTGATTGGCCGGTGGGAGGAAGATAGTGTGATTACAGCCAATCACCGAAGCCTTTACAGCGCACTTGTTTCATACTGTTTACATTCTTGCTCGCACTTGTTGCATAAAGTGTGCACACTTGTTTCATCGGTGTTGCACTTAGTGAAACAGCATGTTGCACTAAGTGCAACAGCATCACACTTTGATTGGCTTAGAATATGCGAAGCAAACGCTCGCCGGGGAGCTATCGCGGCTTGTCTGTTGAACGATCTGATAATGACATACATACGTTAGACTAATTATGTTCACATAGCAATTACATAGTCATATAGCTATATGATGTTACATAGTCACATAGTGTCACATAGTGTTACATTATGTTACACAGTGTTACATAGTGTTACATAGTGTCACATAATGTTACATAGTGTAACAGTGTTGCATAGTGTCACATAGTGTTACATAGTGTAAAAAAAAAAAACTTACCACGACTGTTTTGCCAATTCGTCTCCAATCTTTCACTTCCTTTCCAAAGAATAACCAATCTTTCACTTTCCTTTTCCAAAGAATAACTAATGTTTCACTTCGTCTCCTATGTGTATTCCAGTCAATCCTTCACTTGTTCTTCAACAGCACAGCACAACACAACAGGTAAGAGCAACTGTTTTCACTTTTTTTCCATGTGTATCCAACGGCAGTCAGAGCATGAATGATGCATATGTGCACAGACAATGTGCTCTTATACGAGTGTTGAATCACATCCTAGGGGGGGGTCCCCATGGGATGATATGGTTCTTCACCAGGGGGGGGGTCCCCATGGTATATGATTCTTCACCAGGGGGGGGTCCCCCATGGTATGATATAATTCTTCACCAGGGGGGGTCCCCCATGGTATGATATAATTCTTCACCAGGGGGGGTCCTCCATGGTATGATATAATTCTTCACCAGGGGAGGGTCCCCATGATATGAAAGTGATGCCCGAGGGCGGGTTCGATCCATTGACCTTCAGATCATGGTTCCGCTTACGGGCCCTGCGCTCTACCAACTGAGCCATTCAGGCCAGAAGGTTTATGATCGGGAAAATTTTCCTCATATACATGATTGACAGGTCATGTGACACATGATTGACAGGTCATGTGACACATGATTGACAGGTCACGTGACTAATGACGTCATGATGACGTCACTGACACGGGCGCGCGCTGTCTCAATTACCTGTTCCAGAACCCCCATGGGGATTCTAAAACATCTGATACAGAACCCCCATGGGGGTTCTGTATCACCTCGTGACGTCATTTTGACGTCACTTCCTGATATAGAACCCCCACTTTCTCCCTACTCTGTTCCCCAATTATGTGTTGTTTTGTACGACAGTGTGTCAGTTGGTCTTACTGATTATGTGTGTGTCAGTGTGTGCATGCGTGTGTGTATATGTGCGTGTATGTGTATGTGCGTGTCAGCATGTGCGTGTGTGTGTGTGTGCATGTGCGTGTCAACATGTGTGTGCGTATGTGTGTGTATGTGTGTGTGACTAGGTGGGGGTGGGGGTGGGGTGGGGGGGGGGGCTTCTTCTTTTTTTTTCTAGTGTCTAACAAGGAGTTTGGGGCGTATATAAGGTGGCTATTGACTTACAGATAATGTTTCGTTCTGCGTATTGGTAGTTCTTCGTGGTTATGGGAATGACGAGGGAGTGAGGGGAGAGGGGGGGGAGGGGGGTAGAAGGCGGGGCGGGGGAGGTCTCTAACTCTTCGAACAGATTCAGCATATGGACTTAATTCAAAAGACGTGGTCTTAATTTATGGTGGTCTTATCGAGAGTACCTACCTCATTTATATGTGGCG